>VZTQ01001661.1:200298-311536 GCA_013400755.1 Pelecanoides urinatrix
CCCTGCCCTTCCCTTCCCTTCCCTTCCCTTCCCTTCCCTTCCCTTCCCTTCCCAAAGGATTTCAGTGCAGGCTGCTTGTCTGCCTCACCTAATCATGAGCAAGTGTTTTTTCCAATATTCCCTTCCTCGTAGCAGAGCTGGGACAATCCAGACATTTGGGATTTGTATTATGGAGACATCTAAAACCCAGAGACTGATGGCCCGTGCAAGGAGCCAGGGGAGGAATGGAGGGGTGGATAGTCCTTTGGCCCTCCTTCGGCCCAGATTTACATCCCACTCAATCCTACTCACTCAGTTCAAACACTCAAATGAGGAATCTGTATGTGCCCTACGGCAGCTGAAAACAACTCAGATCTGGTTTGTTTCTCTGGAGGAATCGCTTTCTTGCTTTCTTTATCCTTCTCTCTCTCTGCAGAGTCTGGGTAGACCAAGCTCTGAACAGAAGTTAAGGGGAAAAGCGTGGCCCCCGTGCTCGGGGAGGTAATGACAAGTATAGGGCGGGAGGAGGGGCCAGCACCAGGGCAGCTCGCTCAGGGGCACCCGGCGGCCGGTGGCAGAGCGGGAGCCGGCGTTCGTGAGTGGGCAGCTGCCAGCCCACCTGCCCTCCGTGCGGCAACTCGCAGCCAGGGGCTTCCAGGGGAAACCAATTCTTCTCCTGCTGGTGGCATGACTCTTAATTTATCTTCCCTTGAGAGAGCAAGTGGAATGTGGCAAACGCAAAGCTCTCCATTCTTCTGACAACCTGGAAGGTTTCTGCCTTCCCCTCCACCCAGGGAACAGGGAAGGGCTGACAGGAGCCTAAAACCAATATGAAATGGGGCTTCTTTTTTTTTTTCTTGTCATTATTACCCAAACCCAATAGTTGAGGCCTTGCCAAAAGCAGAATTTCTTCATTTGACTCCAGCCAACATGCAGGCTAGACGAGCGTACTGGCAGGCTGCATTTCCACAAGCATTTTCATTAAATTCTTTCTGCCAGTTGGACTGGTTCACCTCTTTCAGCCACTTTGTGTTTCAAAAATGCAGTGCATTTAATTTGTAGCTGATCTTTCATTGCTTATTCAAAGAGCATTGTACCAACGCACCCCTGCGTCTCTCTGCCCAAGGGCCCAGGAACATCAATGATAAATGACCGGGCTGAGGAAGGTGGCTCTGGGTTCAAACCAGCAGGTGCATTGGGGTTGGGGGGCTCATCTGGGCGGGGGGTACCTAGTGAATGGGAACTGTAGCTTGCAATAATTCCCTCCCTGCAGAAGAGACTCGTAAATGTTTAATAAACTTCCTGCCTTTGCCATAGATGAGGTCTTGTTAACGAACCGGAGTGGCTTGAGGACAGGTATTGTGTCCGTTACTATAGCACCACCTTGCACAGGATCTCGCTGTGAAAGAGGCAGGGGAGGGAGTGAGGGAGGCACTGAGGATGAGCCCCAGCCAGCCAGCCTGAGGTTCGCCCCCGGTGCAGGCAGCAGCCTCCTGCCCAGGGACACCGGCCCTCGGCAGCACCTCCAGCTCGCCAGCTGCAGCCTCCGGACTAGCTGCCCCCGTACAGGTACCCGACCCTGTGCAGATGCATGGCAGAGCCGCTGCAAGCGCACCGCCGAGTCCCTGAGCGCTTCCGAGGGGGTTTCGCTCCAGAGCTCTTCCCGACTGACTTTCTGGCTTTGGAAAAATCTGGTTTGATTTTTTCTTTTTTCTTCTATGCTCCTTTCTTGAGCAACTGGTTGTTATCGCAGAGGTCACCGAGGGGACCGAGTCTGGCATCGGGAAACATGACAGCAGAAGTGAATGCTTGATAACGTAAGGGATTTACTTAAGAAGAAAGACAAAATGCCTTTCAAAGTGTTCAGTTCACTGAAGGAAAGATTTTTTAACCCAGGAAAGGAGGAGGTGAAGGACACTGTTAGTGACTCGCTGGGGAATCTGAGAAGGTAAAATCCAACAGAAAATTCCCAGACAGGTCCATCAGTTCAATATATTAAAGAGAAATGAAGTATAGAAAAATGTATAAACATAAAATGGAATTTAGAGTTGCAAGATTAATATCTGAGTTCAGATAGTGACAGACACCTTGCTGCAAGACGGAAGATGTAAAAAGTACTGTTAGAACAGCATATGACTATAGATGTTAGAATATTTATATTAAAAAAAAAAACCGTGAAAATAAGTTATAAATTAGTGTTCTAATATTACAAAGAGCATGAGAAAGTGTTTTAATTAAAAAATTTTTAAATAATTAAATGTGAATAATTCTATGGTTTAGCTTGCATGAGAAAAACCGATGATTTAATGGGAATTAACACTCCCAAGTGATGCCACTCTTGAAATTAAACTTAACGTTCCTAAATTACAGGGGGTTTTTGAAAATCTTGTTCTAAATCAGCAAGAGAAAATGTATTAAGTAGAGATGTGTATGTGTGTGTTTATTGAGACTAAAAAATTAGAATGAGAAAAAAGAGAAGCAGCTGTTTGCTAGCAAAAAGAGAAAAAAGATTAAAGATTTTTATCTTAATGAAAAAACAAACTGAAATATTTTTATTTTTTGCTAAATGAAAATGCAATGTACAAATTACCAGTTTCATAAAGGCAAAGAGATTTCTCATTTAAATGGAAGATTATTTCTATTAGTAAAGACCACTGACAATATTTATTTGTGTAATCAATAGATGAGAGCCAGAGGGTTCAGTGGCATTTCTTGCAAGCTTGATGTTAAGTGTTTTAAATCTTTGTATGGATCAGGCCAATATTTTAACTAAATGCATTTTTAGTGATTGAATTGTATTTGCTTTCATATCCATCCCTTTACCTTCTTTTGGGAATGCTATTTTGAGTTGAGATGTAGTTCTTGGCACATCTAAACATGCCTTTGATCACAAGAAAATGTATAATAATTTACACATATTGTACTACAGCATGTATACACAAGAAAATAAGCATGTACACTTTTAAAGAAGATACTAATATGCACTGGTAGATTCCAGTTACATTATTTCTATGTGAACAGAGTACCAGTGTTCCACACAGTTTCAATTTAACTTTTCTTCATTTACAGTGCCATAGATAAGTCTGACATTTTGCTTTTTTTACTTTTATGATACTCTACAGTAATTCCAGGGATTACGTTTTTCTTTTAAAACATCAAGTTAAGTAAGTCATTTATTCAATCATAATTCTCTTTGCTGTGGGCTCTGCTGGCCAGTTTGACCAAATACACGTAGGGTTTATATTTAGTATGTGATGTGGCAGTACACTGGGTTTGCCATGTGGAAATGGTACGCAAACTTTAAATTATTCAGATTACTCTTCTCTTGCAGCCATGTATCAAGGATGTCATGCTGGTTCCTACATAGTTGATAGTATTGGCATCCAATTTCAGCAACATTGCTACTGAATCAAACCAAAACAAATCTGAGTTGAGATATGAGAAAGTTTGCTGGACTTATTTTCTGTTTTAAACATATGTATACCAGCGCCTTTCTTAGATGTACCAGACAGTGGAGGAAATAATCCAAACAATAAAAGTTTTTTTACTGTGTCTGCAATCAGATCTAAGTAAGGGTTGCTGCAAGTTGAGCAGTCTCTTAGGAAATACGCAGTCATGTTTGAAGGATTCTGTAAGGAATGAAGCAAGCATGTATTTAACTTGAACTTCATTGTCTACAGCTTAGCTTACAAACAAGAACGTACACTTCTATTTTTACATGATGGTACATATCTATATGTACCAGCTGCAACCTTGACTTGGCTTTTCATCCAATCCAATTGGCTTTAATATGGTGTAAATTTGCTTTCTCTTCTAGCACTTGATAGGTGATTAATTATATTAATGTGTATTCTTGATTAGGTCTCTGAGTGTGATTTCACTGTGTTGATGTGGGAACAAAACTAGCAAAGTGAGTTGAAAAATACTTTTTAGCTTTGGTAAATACGACAAGTCTACACCTTTCTACCACATCTCCTCTGTCTTGCAAAGAACAGAGCAGATCCAGAAGCCAGTGTCTGGCAAGACCAGATGCCAGATACTGGCTGCTCTGCAGCGATTGTCGACAGACAAGTTCAAGTGCTAAAGCACAAGCAGCATAAAGCAACTTACTGCCTCCTCACAGGTGTGTAGCAATCTCAAATTATTTTGTGGGTGCTGCAAAACAAGAGTCTGCCCACAGGAGGTTACTTTAGGGTAGCTGGATCCTGGAAGGGTGGCAAGGGGGACTGAAGTGGCGAGACCCGAGAGGCGTCCTTTCTTTAGGCTGTTGCCAGCAGTTTCATTTGTGAGATCTTAGAAGATGTTTTAGAAAATGTTTTAGATGTTTTGTACAAAATAATTTTTAGGCAAAATTAGGTTTGTTCTTGATTAGTTAAACACAATGGGGCAGCAAAAAAAAAATTCTAAGGATTCAAGGCTTGGGTGAATGGATATCAGAGCTGGGGCTCTGCAAGCCTTATAAGTTTCCCAGAAAAGAAAGCTTTTCTTGCGGAGCTTCTTGGCATGCACAAACACTTTAGGCCTTCTGTGAACTTAGTATAGTCAAAGAAAAATTCACGAACTAAAGTAAAATCTCAGGCTCTGCCTACTCTGAGGATTTCGGGAGTCTTGGACCAGCTAACAGTAACTGTGGGCTTATTGATGAAGTGGGAAGTGACTAAGTGGGTTTACAACTCAGTAATGTAACTGTTAATGTGAAAAGTCGTATGGACCATGTCACACAGCTGCTGTATGTAGTCTGGGCCCTGATACTTGGTGAATTAGACAGCCTAAACTACTAAAAACTGCAACTTCAAGCTGGGCAATACACCCTTGCATTGGACAGGGATCCTTTGCCTGTGCTGGATGATTAGCCTCAGTCCTGTCAAATTTTTCCTTTGCACACAAGTACAGAGAGTTCAGTGCACTGCAGACCCTGCAGCACTGTGAACACAACATGGGTTGTCCAGACACAGCTGGTCTGTGGGTCATGTAAGGCCCCTTGTACAATGGTGTTAGTGCAAGGGCACAATACACATGTGCAGCGCTGTGCTGCAGCACCCATGGGCATCCCTCCAGGGCATTGAGGCTGGGCTGAGGAGAAACTGCGAGGCTGTCCTGCAGCCTGGGAGTGCAGCACCTGTGAGATGCAGTCCCATGGTGTGTACATTTGAGACATGCCATGAGTTTCATACAAATACCATGCAGAAAACAGCTGGAGAGGTCCCATGCACTGAGCGACTTAAAAGGGTTTGCCTGCCCGTACTGGGATTTTGTATCAATGCATCAATTGCAGGATTTGGTGTGGACACCTGGGCAAATCCCCATAGAGTAAATGAGATCTCAGAAGATTGGATCTGCTTTTGGATAAATGATATTTTTCAATAATCAGTGTAGGTTTCTGAAGTTATGCCAGGATCATCCATAATTGTTGCACGTGATGACTGATACTGGATTTATAGGTGTGAGGTTTGAACATTGCGTATGATTGTGCTGCAGCTGCCTGTGAAAGACTGTAATATCTGGTAAAAGTAATTCTAGAATGTGTTCTAACACGTGGCAAGTATTAACATTTGTCTGTTATTGTAGAATCTATGTGTTTTTAATCAAATGAAATGAAATGGCATGATCCTAGTCCACCTACTTTAACATTTGAAGAAATAACCAATTCCTCTGCTAAAATCCCATAAATACGGATTGGTGAATGTGTATGTGTTCTAGGGATTTTATTTATTACTGATAGGAATTTTAAAAATTTCTTTCATTCTTCCAAAATTCTGTATATGCCAGAGTAAAGTCATTCAACAAAGAAGAGAAATTTTGCATACAGTTGTTATGACATTTGGGCACAGAACACGGATGCAGATATCTTCAAATAGCTTAGCTCTTCTTACTTGCCAAGTATTGTATGTTTGCTGAAAAAAGGAAACATTGATTTAAGGACTGAACATTTTCCATGCAGCAAAATGCTTTCCTCCATTAGTCAGATAATTAGAGAAGAGCCCTGGCTCTGAAGCAGTTTTCTTCTAAATCATTGGTGTACAACAAGTGAAAATTTCCAGTGGCGCTATCAAAATATATGGATCAATTGGAAGATATTTCTCATCTTTTCATGGAGTTGCCATACCTTCATTATATACCTGTTCAATAAAATAAGGCCAAAAAGCTAGGTCAAACACTGGTTCTGTGAATGTCTGCACTGCTAATGCTTCATTCCAGCTCTATTTTGGGACTGCTATTGCAAAACAGTTTTCTTCGAGACAAATCTGCTACAGAGAGGTTAACATTGAGCTTTGGAGGTGTGAAAAATACTGTGTGAATTTGGGGTCATGTATCAGTCCTCAACCTGCTTTTATTAATGAGTAGTCGAATACAATAGCAAAACAATTAATTTCTCCGCAGAGGCAATGTTGGCCCATAGTGCTAGTCCTGGCTCACCACTTTTAACAGTGAATTTGGAGCAGAATGATGTTTTCATGCCTATGTGAATTGACAGCCAGCTGAAAATGTCCAGATCGGAACAGATGTTTTAGCTTTGCATGATGTGTCAAACCTTTGCCAGCTGCCCAAAATAATGCACCAATTAAAATCTAATGTCTCTCTTATAAATAGAGAGCCTGGTAAAGGTATAAAACTTTGAGGAATTGTGCTTTGATTCAATTAAATCAGTATCTTAGATTCTGTTAGAGGAAGAAAATTAAATTACTTCTTTTGGTTTTTTTAATAACTCTTTTGAGTTGACAACAGTTCTAAAAATAATTATTCAATTTTCTTTTCACTTCCTGAGGTCTTTATTTCTGATATTTTATTCAGTTTACACCTACCTATATACGGACTATAGAATATATGGTGTCTTCTTTTTAAAGTGCCTGACTACATTACTCTCTGTGTTCCCATTTCACTAACAAATGCTGTTTCCCTGCCAGTGAATCATCAGATCTCAATCACCTTCAATACCACCACAGTAATATCACGTTTCCTGTGGCACCTTGCTTTAATGCAAAGTCTTCCCTCCAGCCTGACAATGAGTATATGATCTAACTTTGCAGTTAGCACTGCTTCGAGCAAAGGGTTAAATCAAATAAGCCCCGGAGTTCCCTTCTGGCCCAAAACACTCTGATTCTAGTGTTTCTTGGACATGTGAGCTGATGGACTGTAACATGCTTTTTTTCTTGTTGCTTAGAATAAGGCTAGAGTAATGGTTTGATTATACAACATAAAAAGGAGTAATATAGTAAATGATGCACCAGTTAGCCTGTAGTTGAAAAGCTTAGAAATGCTGAGCTTTTTAATATTGGAAAGTGAATATTTGAAATATTTGAAATTTCATATTGGAAAGTGAAATTTCCTATGGCACCCCAGGAAGCCATACTTACCACCTGTATTTGCAAAACCTTTAGTACAGAGTGCTATCTGTTAGATTTTGGGTAGTACACTAAATTTACAGCATCTGGAGAAAGCTGTGATTAAACCAACACTGTTCTCCCAAAAAACCTAACCAGCTACTGTGTAGGTCAGCCAGGTGTAGCCCATCCATATATGCTCTGGCAACATTTCTTTATAGGCAATTTTTATATGGAAAACCAAAGTGCATTAGGTTTCAAACACATTCAGCCAGATGTGTGAAAGAAGGAAATAAGTTACTCCTTATCAGAAAAGAGTGAATGAAATAATTTCATCATTTTATATGGCAAGCTGGGCTTCCTTTAGATTAAGTAACTGTTCATATTTTCACAGTACTGAGAGTAACTCCATGGCAGACACAAAAGGAGCTGGATCCTGAGCTCACTGCTTCAGAGCAATGCCAAAACTGAAATGTAATTGCTGGTAGAGGCCATCCTTTAGTAAACACTTAACCTTAAGCTCGCAGGTAGCGTTCAGTGGGCTAGTCAGGTATTCGCAGCTAATCATGTGCTTAAGTGTTTCAGCATGACAGAAAACCCATATTCTGCATTTAAATCAAAGGCATGGGAAGTTAATGTTAGGAAAGGAAGTATTTAATTGTGTTCAGGTCTTTCTGACCTCACCTTTTCTACCAGAGACATTCCCTGGTCCTACAGCACAGGATGTTAATATCTCCAATCAGACTGAGAGACCAAATTAATTTTTAATTGCACTATCATGCAATTCCAGATAACATGGAAGTGTCATTTCATTTAATATGAATCTCTCAACTGGAGTGCTTCTAGGAAAAGGAAAGGCTGGATATGCAAAGCTAGAGGAGCTACCCTCCCGAGTCAGCCGGTAGCTGGTGGGCAGCCTCTCGCAGGCTGAAGTGGCTGGGTACCATTTGCCCCTTTTCCAAGTAAATGGGAGAGCCTGCATCCCTGGCCCCTTCCCTCCCAGTTCTTCACAACTGCACTGCAGTTGCCCCACCAAATTTGATGCAGAGAAAGCCCTTTCAGCCTCCACTGCTGAGGAATGGGGAATCAACAGCCCAGAAAGTCCCTGTCTTCCTTCAGATCTCACTTAATATCAAGTGTTTTAAACAAAAGTTCAACACATTCAACAATAGAATTGCGGGGGTTCACTTTGCAATGACCTAAGTCCCTGTGGTGAGAGGATGTTTCGGAGAAGAGGGGACACGTGCCTTCAAATCCCTTCAGGCAGAGAAAGTCTGGGCCAGCTCTTTTACATCTTAAGTAGGTGCTTTGACGCCAGAGCCTCTTCTCCTCTTCAGTATAGCCCTGGTTTTTGTCTCACAAGTGAAAACAAATTCACAGGGAGTTTTGGGCTGAACAAAACCATGCTTTGTACTGTATTTGCCCTTTTCTTAAAACCAACTGCCAGCTCTGCTTAGTGGATCTAATTAGAAATTATGATTAATTTCTTCATATGTATATTTTCCTAACTACCTGCAGAATTTATCACAACAGAGCTCAATTTAGCTCTCATAATTATGCACATGAATAGCCTGTGAATATTTTTTCACCTAGCTGTCTGGCTAGATGGCTTGGATTTACAAACTTCAGAGGTCATTCAAGAAAAAGTGCAGGCTATGCTAAGCCTTTCAAAGCCCACCCAGCATTAACTCATCACACAACCAAGAGACAAACGTGTCACAAGGAGGTGATTTAGCAGCTGACTGGAGCATGTTCCATCTACATTTCAGCAAATTTTACTGAGACACTAAGGCATTTTCATTTTCTCTTTCTTCATCCATTTAGGAAAATCGATGGCACCAACGTAGAGGAGGATCACATTGAGCTGACGGAAGAGGGGCGGCCCGTGCAAGCAAGCACCCGCAAGCCGGCACCGTGCGACTGCTATTGCTGCGGGCTGCCCAAGCGCTACATCATTGCCATAATGAGTGGTCTGGGCTTTTGCATCTCCTTCGGAATTAGGTGCAACCTGGGTGTTGCTATCGTGGAAATGGTGAACAATAACACTGTTTATGTTAATGGCAAACCAGAGCTGCAGGTGAGAAAACATCTTCCTTTCACTGTTCTGAGCAGACCCCATTGCAAAATCATCAAAGTGCCACATATCAAAGTACTCTATATACATAGATCAAAACCAGAGACATATGAATCTGGATTCACATAGATGTGTAGGTGCTTAATTCCTATTTAGGTCTCTAAGTCATATTAAAAATCTGTAATATCTGAGGATTTGCAATGTCACACAGGATGTAAGTAACAGAAACAAGAACTGAATTTGACTTGCATGTCTATCAGGTCCCTGATCTTTCAGTTGTAGAGAGATTTTGTTGTGGTGGCAGAAGCTTCTCTGCTTACTGTCTCTCAGCGAAGCGCGCTCTGATGCTGCTACAGCAGGAATGATTAATTGCTGTATGTAGCACTGCACTCACTCTCTTCAGATCAGTAGATGACTTTCAAGACCTTAAAGTAATCACTGGCAATAAGGCAATGTGTTTTTACAGGTTATTGACAATGTGGATTGCTGTCTAGAGGTATTCGGAGCTAGGTGCCAAGCTATTTTCAAATTTGCAGTAGATGGCATGTGGTTCACAGCAGATGCCTACAAACCTTTAACGATGCACCCAAGGAACTGCAGGTTCAATGCATATCTTAGTTTCCCCAGTCCTGCCTTGGTACATAGCTGTGATACCATGAGTCCCCTTATGGACTTTATGAACTTGAACCTCATTTACATTTGCTCTACTTGTTAACTTATTTTTGGATACTGTCATAACAAATTATTCACAGGAATATTGACTTTTACCTGAGGATTCCCCATGTGCTGAGGTCTAGGAGGAAAGCCACTACAGAGGACAAAGTATCATCAGAACCTCCTAGGGAAACAGGGGCTTCCTCCAGGCCATGGATACCCGTTGTTTGTCAGCAGATTCCCTAAAACAAAACACATCTCCCAGAGAGGCAGATACCTTCTGTAGTGTTGCTAGAGATGAATGAAAAGCTGTGCAATTATTCATCATCTTTTCTCCCAAATATTTTAACTTTTGGTACAAGAAAATTGCAGAATGTGTCTATAGTAAATTTCCGAAGTTAAACGAGTGTTTCTAATCAGACTCAATAAACCCTAGAAAGATTTACCAAAGTGAATGAAGAGTTTCCTAGTTCTTCCTCATCTGCAGTCTCCTCTGACCAACTCCAGTTGCTTAGACTTGCTGCTGAATTTGTATTTATTCAGTCTAATTCCTGCTCGCCCGGGCCCCGCTATAGACTTTCTGGTTCTATACTTCACCCTGGAGCAAGAGAAAGGACGTGCCTGCATAGCCTGGAAAGCTCAGAGGAGGTAGTTTGAGGAAAATTGGACAAACTCATCTCACAAATCTCAAATTATTCTGTTTGGGCATGAGCACCCCCTGATACAGGAACTTTTTGCATGTCGCATGGTGTTTCTGCCTTCAGAAATTAACACTGTCTAGAAACTAAGCTGGAAATGACTAGCAGAAAATTAGGTCTTTAAAACAGAAATGTAACTCAGCACAGGAAAGTGGGTCTCTTGTTAGAATGCATATTGATGGGGAGGGACATCCTTTAGCCCTCTGTAAACATGCCTGGCTAATTAGTGCCATCTTTCTCCCTGTAGGTCAAATGAGGAGCTGTTTTTCAGTTTGCTTCTTTGGGAAAAAAAATCAACCTACTGGGGAAAACTGGTTCTTCTTTTTACACAGAGAAAATAATACAGAAAAAAGAGATATTAAGGTTTATTGCTCTAGTTTCCATTTTTCTGTAGCGTTTTAGTGACAATTTTAATTCAGAATCTAAAAGACATCTGTGCTACTTCCCCATATGATGCTTAGCCACCTTTCCCTGCCATGTGATTAGCATAAAAATGATCGTGAAGAAAAACACCACAGTTACTCTTTGCTCTTCTGAACAGAGGGTTCAAGGAGGAAAAGCTGACACTGACCTTACATTAGTGTGATTATACTGAGCCAGGCCCTGTCTGATCTCCCAGATCGGAGGGCAGGAGGGGCATCATGGACCTACCTTTCTTTTCTTCACTTCCTCTGTGTTTTGCCCTGGGCTTTGGCTATGCCTTCTCTGAACAAAGTATGTCAAACAGGGTCATCAGAGAACAGGAATGTCCTTATTCTGGAAGAGCCTTGAGAAGACTGAAACTGCTTGGTATCCAAGGATGAGGTGTATAGTGGAAGCATTTCTCTTGGCTGAAGACATTTGTTGCTAGAAACCATCTATGACCAGCCTGTGGATGGCCTTCTGTAACCAAATCCAGCTCTACGACTGGCATCGCTTTTAGTAAAAGATAAACTAGTCAGCTAGCTAGTGTTACCCAGTTTTATTTCCAGATTGCCTTGTCTTCAGGTATTACCCCCGCTCCCTGACACCTCACCCCCTCTCCCCGCTTTTCTGCTCCTATGCCACTTAACGCAGATGGTGGATGGTCAGTGTTTGGCCCTGACAAGGAGAACCATGGATAACCCAGGACCAGCCTAACCAGGCAGTTGGTCAACCCAAAGGACCTGAGCAACCTCCATAATCTTGGGGAAACGGATATGTCCATTGAAAGGCATCAGTTCCTTGTTATAACACTGAGCACATTTCAGGACTAAGCAGCCCAGGGGGAAGCAGTGACAAGTGGCAAAGATGAAGCTCCAGCACCAGCTGCCCTCTGGCTGAAAACTCTCCCCTCTCCTATCCACCCAACTGAAAGCTAAGAGCAAAAGCAATGATTTCACATGGGAATTTGACATCCGTTTGCCTTAACTGGGGGGATTCAAGCTCAGCAACACCAGCATGAAGAGACTGCCTTGATTTGGAGGATGAGTGACTTCTGTGTGACTTCCAAATAGTGGTTATCTTACAATAAGTATACTTCACCTTACAGTATTTTTCCTGTTTCCTTTACAGAAAGCCCAATTCAACTGGGATCCAGAGACAGTGGGCCTCATTCATGGCTCTTTTTTCTGGGGTTACATTGTGACACAAATTCCAGGAGGGTTCATCTCAAACAAATTGGCTGCTAACAGGTAAGAAAACAATAAAAGAACTAAACTTTACAGCCTGATGACTGTTTTACACTGTTTAAATGATGATTACCAAAATAGTGAATTAATGTGTTTCAGGAATACACATCTGAAACCAAACGTGCAGTATTTAGTCTATAGCCAAATATGGGACTAGATTTCCATTATGGGTCCCGTGCTGATTTTCCCAATTTAGCTTATTCATCTCAAAAATTTACACAATAATGCTTTCTAGAGAGTGTTAGGTAAATCACACCTAATGCTTCAGACAATGATTGTAGCATTTGTCTTTCAGAGGTTGCCTCTGTGCTTTTTAGCTCAACTTACATCAAACAAAAATTTTCCAAGAAAATTTAACTTTTCTCCTTTAAAAATTCCCTGTGGACTGAAGCTGGGCATGTAAGAATTACAGAACTATTTACGTTCTGAAGACACAAATCCATCCTCATGCACATCGATATCCTCACCATGGCTGGATACAGTACTGACTGACTGTAATTAGGATTGCCTGGAATAGAGCCTCATGATTTCTGTTTGGTGAACTGAGCATCTATACAGATTTCTTCTATGCTCATTGTGTTTGTGGACGGATTTTTTTTTTTTAATTCAACTGCTTTTGAAAATGAAACTAAGAAAAGTAGCTAATTTTGCAAAAGCTAACTTTGGTTTTGGGCTTTACTTCAAAAAGTCTTCAGAACTTGGGATATGATCACAACAGAGAGAGGGAGTTTGAAGACAACTGGTTGTGAATGAGCTCATGAGATGTGCATGTTAAGGGTGTTTGGGATCTACAGATAAAAAGGATGTTGGTACTCATTTCATTCTCTGCAAACAAGATGTGATTTATCTACAAACATTTTCAAAATTGGAAAAGGTCTTTAAGACTAGTTGTATATTGTTTTGCCCCAAATCGGAATACTTTGCTCTCCACATTCAGCAAAGAGCTATAGGGGTTATAAGACTGCCTGAGAGTTCTTCCCACGCATATGCCCTTATGGAAATGACTCCAGGACAGAGACATCCCATAGAATTGCCCAGAAGTTCAGTCCCAACTCCCCTCTGTCCATAACCAAAAGTTATTCAGAGTTTAGTTTGCACTGCTTCTTCAATACTACTAGCATCCTCAATTATTCATTTCTCTACCACACAAAAGTGCCTAAGCAAAGTATTTTTCCATCTGCTGAATAAGCCAAACAAATTAGCTAAGCTTAATCATTTCCCCAGCCTTTTTATTCTTGCCACCAGCTTTTGCAGCAGAAGGGCCCCAAAACACAGATGTGCACACTGTTGGCTGAATAATTCAGCATATTATTAATTTGGCTTTTGTTTCCTTAATTTTCTTGCAAACAGTAAAATCAACCATGTTTACAATGGTTACTCACTGTATTCTGTCAGCTGACTACTTCCTTACGTGTGTGTTGTGTATATGCACAGAAAGCTGTATTTCTGTCCCCATCAGACTTTCAGACTCAATCTAATACTATCATACAACACAAAATCATAACTGGGTTTATCAGTAGAATTTGCTGAGGAGCAACAATATCCCAAAGGCTGGGCTCAAAGAGAATTTCTGTTTGTAGTAATAGGATTCACAGGTCTGGCTAACACCAAGTTTTTCCTTTATTCCTTGTTTACCAACCAATTTCAGCTTGGGTAGATTCACCAGTGGTGCCGAGTTTCTGTTTCAGAGGGGTTACTTGCTGAGACAAGGAACCAGGACAGGAAACCAGAAGGTCTGGGGCCAGTCAGTGAACCCACCCCTCCTAAAAAGACAAATGTTTTCTTTTGTCCCAGCTGCACTCTGGCAATGAGATGTATTATTCTATCCTATTATTGACATTATAGATTTAGGTACAGACTCTTTTGTCACCTGTTTAAATCTTGCTCAGCACAGCGCAACCTTGGACATACATGGACACCCCCACCCCAGATGCTTCTCTAATGCAAATAGTTATCTGTAATAACGAGGGATTCAAATGGATCTCAGAACAGCTGGAAATATTGAGTG
The DNA here is from genome assembly GCA_013400755.1 of Pelecanoides urinatrix. Taxonomy (NCBI): domain Eukaryota; kingdom Metazoa; phylum Chordata; class Aves; order Procellariiformes; family Procellariidae; genus Pelecanoides; species Pelecanoides urinatrix. The sequence continues at coordinate 214,683 of VZTQ01001661.1, forward strand.
CTTGCTTTATGGTTTTGCACCAAAACCGTCTAACACCATTTAAGGTTGCACATGGAAACCATAATTTGCTTTATACATTCATCCAAATTTGTGCAGATCTGCATTCCACCAAAAAGTTCACGAACCATTTAGTGACAATATCCCTTTAACTTGCTGCTTATCCTCAAACATGCATCCAAACATAGTTTCATCATTGTTTGGTGATGACAAGGATATGTGAAACATAAGGCACCTCCTGATACCGATTTTCAGTAACAGCACACTGCTGTGCAGAGGAGTCCATCGCTGAGGAAATCTGTTTTGATCCCAAAGTGGCAGCTGGCTGGGGATCACGGCAGTGAGGAGAGAAGAATACATGAATGAATTGAATAGAATGGGGATATTTTTAGTCATGGTGGGGACCAAAGTATTTGGGATAAATGGCAGTGAACTGCTGGAAACATGCTGGCTCTTTGTGGAAATATTACTCACCCTCTTAAACAGTAGCAGAAGAGTGACTGGTTCTAACTCAGTATAAATGATGCATTTACAACCTAGGCTTACTAAGATTTGGTGCTACATGAAGTAGCAGAGATTGGAAACTCAGTCTTCAGAGCTAGCTGTTTGGATAATTAAACACGTTCTCTTTCTTAGAATCATAGAATCATAGAATCATTAAGGTTGGAAAAGACCTCTAAGGTCATCAAGTCCAACCGTCAACCCAACACCCCCATGCCCACTAAACCATATGGCTTATTCTTTCATGTGCTTATTAATTTACATAATTTGCTGTAGTTTCCCGAGACTGTCAATAGCATTACGATAACAGACCTGATATTTCTATTAGTGGCAAGGAAGCAAGGTGCAAAACTCTTTTTCTTCACCAATCATAATAGAGAGCTAAGTAATACTTATTTCTCAGCTAGAAGTTTACTTGACTTTGAAAGTAGTCTCCTAAATGCCAAGATATGATCACAGTATTCCAGTTCAGATTTTCAGACCGCTTTCTATATAAATCTGTTCCTTTGTCACTTCCCTCCACCAGCCCACCCAGCCTCTTTGCTTTCATTTTCATCTGTTAAGTGCTTTCTTGTCATTCAGATTATGAGCTGTCTAGGCATGGACTGTTGTTTTTGTCAATAGGTATAGGGAATTTAGATAAAACAGTGTATTGATCTCTGACTGTAGATTCTTTGTGCTATAATAATACCATTAATCCTACTGTGAATAATAAGCCTAGATTCAAAAAATGAAGTGACATATATTCCCTGTGAATAAGTTTTCAGAAAGAGACTGAAATGGAAACAATTGAAATCCTTATTTAAAAAAAAAAAAAAAAAAAGAATAAAAGAATGGCAGCGAAAGCTTTTAAAAGTTTATAAATATTTTGAAGTGGAGCATGATAAACAGCTATGCATAATAAGATCTGTGTATGTCTTTGGCAGAAAAATCAAAAGGGAAAGAAATACTGCTGTTGTCCAAATCATATGATTTCAGATCAAATATCTGTCTAATACCATTCATATATCAGAATGGAGCTTAACATGCCTTTTGAAATGTCACACAGATAACAAGACAATTAAAAAGGAACATGAAAGATGGTCTACAAACAACAGCATACTGCTAGCTAACATCAGTGTAGCTAGGAGTTGAGGGTCTTTAATAGCAGGGACTGCTTTATTCTCAGGGTCTCACCTTGAGTCTTGGAGCAAGACAGGGCAGCTTTGGGCTGACCTCCCATCTCCTAAGTGCTGTGGTCCCCAGGGCCACCCCTGAAACTTTCTATCTGCAAAATAAAAGATGTCCCACACAAAGGCAGGCTGCAGGGAGCCAGACAGGACTGCTTTGAACTGCAGACAACACAAAGAAGACAGTAAACTACTGAGGATCAGCAGGAATCCATTCAATTTAAATGGTGCTTGGCAGTTGTGGAAAACCCCTACTGCCAGTTCTGATATTTTTCAGTGCTGTAACAGGATTTTAAAGGGGATCCTCATGTATATCAGCTTCCACAGATGCTGGGGTAATGAACTCTTGATATTCAGAGTGCATGACACTGATATTGAACCCCATTCATTGCACAAAAAGGAAACCTGAGGATTCAGACATATGAAATCTAGTCAATCAAGTACAGCTCATTCTTACTAATCATAGAATCATAGAATCATTTTGGTTGGAAAAGACCCTTAAGATCATCAAGTCCAATGGTAAAGCTAACACTGCCAAGTCCACCCCTAAACCATGTCCCTAAGCACCACTTCTACTCATCTTCTAAATACCTCCAGGGATGGTGAGTCAACCACTTCCCTGGGCAGCCTGTTCCAGGGCTTGATAACCCTTCCAGTGAGGAAATTTTCCTAATATCCAATCTAAACCTGCTGTGGCGCAACTTGAGGCCATTTCCTCTTGTCCTATCACTTGCTACTTGAGAAAAGAGACCGACACCCACCTGGCTACAACCTCCTTTCAGGTAGTTGTAGAGAGTGATAAGTCTCTCCTCCTTTTCTCCAGGCTAAACAACCCCAGTTCCCTCAGCCGCTCCTCATAAGACTTCTTCTCTAGACCCTTCACCAGCTTCGTTGCCCTTCTCTGGACACATTCCAGCACCTCAATGTTCTTCTTGTAGTGAGGGGTCCAAAACTGAACACAGTAGTTGAGGTGAGGCCTCACCAGTGCCGAGTACAAAGGGACAATCACTTCCCTAGTCCTGCTGGCCACACTATTTCTGATGCAAGCCAGGATGCCGTTGGCCTTCTTGGCCACCTGGGCACACTGCCGGCTCATATTCAGCTGCCTGTCGACCAACACCTCCAGATCCTTTTCCTCTGGGCAGCTTTCCAGCCACTCTTCCCCAAGCCTGTAGCGTTGCCTGGGGTTGTTGGGGTTGAAGTGCAGGACCTGGCACTTGGCCTTGTTGAATTGCATATAACTGGCCTCGGCCCATCGATCCAGCCTGTCCAGATCCCTCTGCAGAGCCTTCCTAATGGTGGTAATTTCAATGGTTGTTCCAACCAGTTGTTCCCAGTCTCTTTCTCGGTTTCCAGTGGTGTTTTCCATGGTGCAGCAGCCTCAGTTTTCAAAATACCTCCCCAGATGTTCTTTTACATTGAGCACACTGGGCCCCAGGTGCATTTAGAGCCTCGACTGACTTGTGCCCGGCTGCAGCAAGTGCTCTTCCCAAGCAGGGTAACAAAATGTTTACATCATGTTTTTCACAGAAGCTGTCATGTAGAAATGCCCCTTCTATGTCACAGTCTCAAAGGTTATGTAGCTGTTATTTGGAGAAGTGATATTGGAAGGGAGTTGATCTGAAGCAGCCCCGTTATACATTTTAGCAGCAGCAAGTGGAACTAACCCGCACACTCCCACGGTTCAGAGAGGCACTTAAACCAGACTTTACCTTATCTAAGTTAAACCCTATTGATCTAATAGAATTTAAGTACTTCCCAGGACAGGAATCCTTCTCTCAGGTGAGGGCTCATATAAACAGCTTAACCTCCAATACCAACACCCGTGTTTATTCCTCTGATATAAATTAAAATCCAGCACCTTTGTTTAAGTATGTATAAAACTTCTGTTCCATTCAGAGAAGAAAATGTATTGACTGTATGGGCATTTACCCCCTTTTGCCAATAAGGGAACATTACAAACATTTGGGTTGGTGAGATGGTAGTATGTGAGATTGTTTCTGTGACTGTACCTGAGAACAGCGTCGCTTCTGAAAAGTAGACAATAATTATATTCCCTTTCATGTTACTTTTTTCCATAGGGTATTTGGAGCTGCTATCTTTCTAACATCTACACTGAACATGTTCATCCCTTCTGCAGCAAGAGTGCATTATGGTTGTGTGATGTTTGTAAGGATTCTGCAAGGTCTGGTGGAGGTAGGAGCACTCACCATTGTGATCCTTTCATATATCATTTGGTTTTGGAGATTTGGCTTTAAAAAATCATAAGATCTTTTGGTCAGGTTTTCTGATCAATCTACATTTTTACTTGTTGCTCATTTTTAGGATGACAATTTTTTAATCATACTGGTTTATATTTTTAAATTTACTTAAAAGGAAATAAAAAGTTTAGGTTTCTGGTGCTGCAGGTCAAGCTATTTTAGTTTCCTTGTGCCATCCACTGCATGCACTAAACAGCATTTTTACCCCAGAACACATTACCATTTAAGTGATTATCCAAATTAGTTTGACATCTTCATACCCAAACAACAGAGCTCTTCGAGGCTTACCTAAACTTTCCTACATCATTCCCTGGTAACAAACAGCTAGACAGGTTGGAAAGTATCAGCAACTGCTTGAAGTAGGAATGCAGTGAAAGCAAATGACATGACGTGTGAAATGTCTGCTAGGGCGTCACCTACCCAGCCTGCCACGGGATGTGGAGTAAGTGGGCTCCTCCACTGGAGAGAAGCAAGTTGGCCACCACATCGTTCTGTGGTAAGTTGATAGGCTCATGTAGTTTACGTAAGTACATATTCCTATTAGACATATTTTATTCATTTAATGATTTAAAAGAGAAATGCAAACCCTCTGCCCTTTGCTGTATCTGCCCACATACCCATTTGGCTTGTACTCTGAGCTCAAGAACCCGAGAGTCTTTTTGTTTAGTATGTCACCATTTTATCATTTAAAGCCAACCCTCAGACTAAAATGGGTCTAGAGGTGTCAGATGAGAGAAATCACCTTTTGTGGTTTTTTTCATTTGCTCCATTTATTATATGTATTGAATTGACTCTCCTAATCAAGCATGCACTTTAGGCTGGCTGCTCAATATACTGCAGTGGAGGTGATGTAACTTGTTGCCACTGGCTGTTCTGCTTTACTCTGTTTTGAATTATGATCAGGCTTGTACTTTGCTCTTTTCTCTGGGTCCCTTTCCAATTCTGACAGCTGGCTTTCTGGAAGGTGGCTTGTGTGAAACTTCAGGAGATTCTGGGGAGAGGAACCCAGCGGAAAGATGGGAGAAATCAGTCTCATTCCCTTTGGAATGTTTCTAATCTCTGGCAAGAGCCTTAAACCTTGTTATGAAACAGGAAGCAGGAAAAATACTAAGATTTTACACCTTGTTGTTCAAGGAAGATACCTTCTTTTCACTTACAGCCACACTAATGAAAAGGAAAAACAAAACAAAAAAGGGTTTTCTATTTTTAATTCCATTCTCCAGGTAGCAGTTTTTGAAAAGAGGTGCCACAGGTCACTCTGTGTTACCACAGTTTCTTGCCAGAAAAGAGTGCTCGGTGTCACTCTCCTACCTAATGTTTTCATCCTCTTCTGGGAATCCTGCAACCTTCAATTATCTGCTAATTCCAGGGAAAACTGTGGATATTAGTATCTCCTTACCAGTTCCAGGCTGGATTTGGGTAGATGGCTAAATATAAGGAAGATAAGGCATAATCCACACGTACTCCCTCTGCTTTCATACCCTAAAAGGTCCAGATACACAAAGTGCAGAGCAGGAATGGTTCTGCTATAATTTCAAATATGCTGTGTTGGCAGTGAAGGAAAGGCCCTGCTTGTTAATTCACACTGTCATTTCCCATCCTTTAAGACACTCTCATCATCTGTATTTGGTGTGTCCCTTCCCATTTGTAACAGGGTAATTGGAATGGTGAGTGGATATCTAAAAATACTGAAGAAAAATCAGAAATAGTAGGACATTGAAGAGTAAGCAGCTGGAAAGGTGGAAGAGAAAACAATGAAAATAAATGCAGATGGTGGGGTAAAGCCAGCTGAAGATAGAATCATAGAATCACTAAGGTTGGAAAAGACCTCTAAGATCATCAAGTCCAACCGCCAACCCAACACCCCCATGCCCACTAAACCATGTCCCTAAGCACCTCATCTACACGTTTTTTAAATAGAGTGGTGACCCCACCACTTCCCGGGGCAGCCTGTCCCAAGGCCTGACCANGATGAATGTCTGAGAGAGAACATTCAGTAGAAAATGTAAAAGTCACAGGAAAAAGCAGTCTGTCCATCAGCAGTGGAACTGAAATGGTAGGGAAAATACAGCACTTAAATACAGGAAAAAGGGTAAAAGGAGGAGTGAAACAAGAGAAAAAAACCAGCTTTTCATATTATGGGAATTTTATTTTTACTACAGATGACTCCAGAATTTAGTAATTATTTAGGTGTTTCCATTTTCTGTAGAAGAACAGACCAAAAAAGAAGCCTCTCCACCCTCAACGCTCTCTCCTTGAACTCCTAGCACCAGGTAGAGAAAGATCCATCCTGCAGTTCAGCACCCATTTTAGTGGCTACAGATCACCAATTCTTGCACTTGAAAGGTGCACAGGAACAGTGGAAAAATTAGGAAACTCCATGTTAACTAGGTTGCTGGTTTCTCTAACTGTATTCTTGCCTGGGGCTTTGCTATTGCTGTAAGAAAAATTAATTACACAGAGATGAGGGAGAAGGGTCACTGTGAACCATTGCAGAGAAGTCTTTGCTAGTGAGTAGAGCATTAACAAATGTCCATTAACGAAGTATGTATATACTCTCAAAACCACATGTATCTAATATCCTAAAATAATTCAAAGCAACACCTTATATGTGAAGCCACTGGCACTGTCTTGCACTGAAACCAGGTGTCCAGATTGCATGAATTCTCCCTTGGGTCTTCATGGAAATTCCTTTCCAAGCACTTAAATACTCATGTCTTTCTACAAGTCACTTGGAAATATATTTCATCAGTATTATATATTTCCCAATCAGAAACCTGGGCACAGACCACTTTTTTTATCCTTTTTTTCCCTGTCAACTTTTGCCTATTTATTCCAGCTGTTTGTTCATGCCGCTGATATGAACTAAACACTGTTAAACAGAGTCAGGGTTGGTCTGAACAACCCCTCCGCTACCAGCACTTGTGGGATCATGCGGCTAGAGCCACGACAAAAGCCTCCCAGCATATCTGCAACCGTCAGGATTTCTGGACACTAAGAAGGCTTCAGAAATTTAGGCCACTAGCTTCTCCAGAGCTCACTTTGTATGCCATGGGGTTAGGTGGGATTCCCCACTTCAGTGCATACAGCTTATGCCTGCGTGGTGGTTTACCATCAGTTTCAGTGTTGCGAATCCCATTTACCTACAGGGCACGGCCCTTCCAGCTGCAAAATGAGACTCGTGATCCCACACCAGTGAGGGCTAGTCCTTCCCACCACCCCAAGCTAAATTTTTCAGTAGCCATCCCATTCCCCACGTTCACAAGAAATCATGGTGCCAATCAGCCGGAGGTGTCCCTCCAGTTCTGCCCCTGTGAGCACCTGCCCTGGAGGCTGGGCTCGCCTATCACGGCTGACATGTTTTCTTAATTATTTTTCTCCTCAGGGTCTTATGCAGGTGCAGTGGTCGCCATGCCGCTGGCAGGTGTGCTGGTACAGTTTATAGGATGGTCATCAGTCTTTTATGTTTATGGTGAGTTGCTTAATATAAAGGATCTCTGCGACCAGAGTGGTACTGCCAGCAGTTTTGTTAAATCTGTATAACAAGATGGATCAAAGTTGTTTTGGCGAATGAAGAGGTTGCAAATGGGTATACCAATTTATTCCCTACTTATTGCAGCTTCTGAAAGCTTTTATCTTGTAATCATCTGTTGTAAAATGTTTTAAAATTGTAATGACCAGGCTACAGCCCATGGTCACCCAGTGACAGGGTTGGATGCAGTTGCAAAGGTTGCTCTGTAGCACAAACATTCATGTGATACACATCCCGTATGCTGCTGATGGGGAGCTGAATGCCTCTGTAACCTCCTGCCCTGAGAACATCTGCCCCATGCTGCTCACCCTCAGTAAAAGCAGTGCCACCTTTACAAAGAGGTCCAATCACACAGGTATGGCCTTGTGGCTGATCCGTGGTGTCTCGTGCTTCCCCCTGCGGTACGTGGCAGAGCTGGCTCAAACCCAGCCTTGCACATCAGCAACCCAGATAAGATGTTTTTTCTCTGGAGACACAGAACACACCATGAGATTTGCCATTGCAATCTGATTGTGAAGTTCTTTTACGCAGATTGTGACCATGTTATGACTGGTCTGCTTTTTTCCTTCCCCAGATCCCAAAGCACAAAGCTTTGCTTCTGCCTTTTCTCTGCCCCACGCATGTCACGTAATACAAGTGACAAAATGCTCAAATGCTTTGCAAGCAGGCATTCAATATACAAAGAGTTAGTTATCGTATTTTCTTACTTCCCTGGGCATATTTTCTACACAGATTTGGTTTAATTGTATCTTGAAACAAACTTCAAGGCCTGCAGATACTCAAGTGTGGCTTTATTGTTTTTTAAAACCAAGCAATGCTTTTCCTGCATTTCCAGGAATGTTTGGGATTGTTTGGTACATGTTCTGGCTGCTTCATGCCTATGAGAGCCCTGCTGCACATCCAACAATAACCAACGAAGAAAGAATATATATAGAAACAAGTATCGGAGAAGGAGCCAGCCTAGCTTGTGCAAGTGTAAGTAAAAAAGGCTTTTCTGGTTGTAATTTGTGAGCACTTTACACAAGATCAGCATATGACTGGATGGATACCATTAGCTACGTCAGAGCAGCAGAACTATTTGCTGTTGATGTTTAGGGGCTTTTCCTTTTATGAAAATTACAGGATCAGGCTCATGCAGCTGGACAGGACGAGTTCAGCAACAGGCAAACACATAGCTCTGTTTCAGCTCTCAGTTTATAGGACCTCCCTAATCCAGGAGAGAGGGGGAACCACACACTCTGATCTCCTGCTCTTGACTATCATGTTTGTTCTAAAAAATACTAATGGAAATAGCTAAATAAGAAACTGGCTGCAGATGTTAAATTATCCAGTTGCCTTTATTAAGGCAACTTTATTATCCTCTTATTAAGGATGATGGAAATTCTGAAAGCATAAGGACAGGGTTTCTGCCCTGCTCACTCTCACAGCAGCTCAGCTCATTGTTTTGAGACTTCTCTGCTCTCTCTGAGAGGATTCTGGAAGATCCTGGAAACTTAAAACTAAAACATATTTTCCCATCAAACTTCTCTCCGTTTCCTTAGATAACTCATTTTTGCTAGTGGTGAAAAACAAAGCTGTTTCTTGATAAACTCTTCCTTCTTGGCTTTTACTCTAGAACATTCTGGAGCAAAATAACTCCAAACTCTTTTCTCTACATGTTTTGTGTAATAGCCTTGCTGACAGTATAAAGTACCAGACTCTCCTGTTGGGCATGCTCCTGAAGTTTGCTGAAAGCACTCAGGTCTTGGCTGGAGACACACACACTTGTTCCAAGTCATGGTTTTCCCCTTGCTGTGCCATGGTTTTACTGCAAAGGACACTAGTACCACCACCATGTGTTCACACATGACCACAGGCATATGGTTGAACAAAACTACCATTTTTTAAAAAAATGTATATTGCCATAGTTACATATTTCAGCTTCTCATTTGAATTCTATTATATGTGAATAGGGCTCTGAAGTGTTTTTTGTTCCTGCTGCATGGAGTATTGAGGCATAAATAGAAACTGGAAATGCCAAAAGCAAGTTATAGAAATTAAATCCTCTACCATAGACTATTTTTGCTGAATGAAATTAATTGGGTTGAAGCAGGTAGCTGCCTGTTGCTGCACTACCACATATTTCTTAGCTTGCATAATCCTTTTTTCACAATTCTTTCAGTGGGATATCTCAAACTGCATCTTGCCAAAAAGTGGGGAACGGCTCAAGGTTTTCTCTGGTTTTCTTTGATTCTTTTATTGATCCTGTTATCCCAATAGCAGGATTCCAGAAGACCTTGTGTAATTTCAGTAAGTAGAACAATAATAGTACAGTAGTCATCTTAAAAATCTTAACTATGCTAAGAAAGTTTCTCTATTTGCCTTTTGCCACTAATCCAGGAGATATCTTTCACTTGCGTTGTAAATGATTTGCAGTGTAAATTGGATGCAATATACTGGATAGTCCTGATACTAAAAGATACTGGGCTCTTTATTCTGCCTTTGCCTACTCAAAAATGCATTCAATTTTTTTTTTTTCCCCCTAGAAATTTAGTACTCCCTGGAAGAGATTTTTCACTTCAATGCCAGTTTATGCAATCATTGTGGCAAACTTTTGCAGAAGCTGGACCTTCTATTTGCTCCTTATAAGTCAGCCTGCTTACTTTGAAGAAGTCTTTGGTTTTGCAATAAGCAAGGTAAATGTCTGAGATGAAGCAGTGACTTTCAGACCTCACCCTAGGAGATACAGAGTGCTTGAAGATCCCCAGATCTCTCTGGAGTCATTACAGTAGATTATTCACAGTAGTTGGGATGACATACTTCTGGTGATCTGATAGAAATAAAAGCTTGCTAGCATCAAATTATTAGCAAAAGGAAAGAACTGAAAAGTTGTTTTGGGGAAGAGTTGATTAAAAAAAACATATATCATGAAAACCATAAGGTAAGTAAATAGAAATGCACATTTTGTTTAGTGCTGGCAGTTTAGCATTATTTGCCAGGTAATTTTAATCCTCTTTTTTTTTTTTATTTCATTACTTTTCATTGACAATGAGGGGTCAAATTCTGCATGGATTGATATTCCCTGCCACTGCCACTTCATTAAAGCCAGTATTGTTACACTCCCTCTTCAGAGCATGAATGAAGACTTCAGAATATTTGTTCCAGAAAAGTTTTCCCAATATTCCTTTAAAAAAATGACTTGCTATATTGCAAATTATTTTCAAGCAAGTGTAATCCTGCAAACTGATAACAAACGTCATCATTATCTGTGTGGTCTGGGAGCACCAGTGTGCCCAGGTTCTGCAATGCTGTTATGGTAGCAGTGACACTCTGAATGGCCAAGCACAACATGGAGATCAAGAACAGGGGTATTAAGACAAAATAGGTTTGTTTATTCTGAATTGCCTTTCATAAATGCTAGAGTTGCACCTCTGTGTACCTCAGTAGTTAAAAACTAATGTAAAACTGACTCAGTGTCAATGTAAGGAGGTTGCACATCCTAAAAAATAAACTCAACTTCTCACTAAATTACTTCTTCAAAGAAAAACTTCTAGAAGGTGACATGCTGATCACTAAAACTCTGCAAAATAGTCTTTTTGCATATCTCGGTAAGTACTAGAGCTAACAGAAACAGTAATAACCCTTTGGCAGAAAATTCACCAAGGGGAAGTCACACTTGACCAACTTGATAAACTTGATAAACTTTTATGATGAAATAACTGGCCTGGTAGGCAAGGGAAGAGCAGTGGATATTGTCTACCTAGACTTCAGTAAGGCCGTTGACAACATCTCCCATAAGATCCTCATAGACAAGCTGTTGCTGTATGGGCTGGTTGAGCAGACAGTGAGGTAGATTGAAAACTGGCTGAATGGCTGGGTCCAGAGGGTGGGGATAAGTAGCACGAAGTCTAGTTGGAGGCCAGTAACTACCAGTGTACCCCAGGGGTCAATACTGGGTCTGATCCTGTTTGACATCTTTATTAATGATCTGGATGATGGGGCAGGGTGTACCCTCAGCAAGTTTGCAGATGACACAAAACTGATCTGCCAGAGTGTTGTGCTGCCATTAGGGATGTCAACAGGCTGGAGAAATGTGCTGACAGGAACCTCATGAAGTTCAACAAGGCGAAGTGCAAAGTCATGCACCTGGGGAGAAACAAGCCCACGCACCAGTACATGCTGGAGGGCCATCCACCTGGAAAGCAGCTTTGCAGAAAAGGACCTGGGGGTCCTGGTGGGCACTAGGTTGAACATGAGCCAGCAATGTGCCTTTGCGGTAAAGAAGGCGAATTATATCCTGTGCTGCATTAGGCAAAGTATTTCCAGTGGGTAGAGGAAGGTGGTTGCCCTCTACACAGCACTGATGAGGCCATATCTGGAATACTGTGTCCAGTTCTGGGCTCCCTAGTACGAGAGAGACATGGACATACTGGAGAGAGTCCAATGAAGGTCCTCAAAGATGATTAAGGAACTGGAGCCTCTCCAGTTCCTATGAGGAAAGGCTGACAGAGCTGGGACTGTTTAGCATGGAGAAGAGAAGGCTCAGGGGGCATCTCATCAATGTATACAAATACCTGACGGGACGGTGCAAAGAAGACAGAGCCAGGCTTTTCTCAGTAGTGTCCAGTGACAGGACCAGAGGCAATGGGCACATTCTGAAACACAGGAGGTCCCATCTGAACATCAGGAAACACTTTTTTACTCTGAAGGTGACTGAGCACTTGCACAGCTTGCCAGGAGAGGTTGTGGAGGTCCTAAGGTCACTCTATCCTAAGGTCGTCCAGGTCTTGGTTCCAGGTTCTGTTGGATGAAAGGTCTGCAATCCTCCCACACAAGGATCCAGGATAAAAATGTGTCCAATGGGGGGGAAAAAAAGAGGTGAAGAAAAGGTATGGTTCCTATTCTCTTCCCCCTAAATCCTGAGGGAGGACACGAGCAGTAAGCACTCATTTGTCTAATTGCAGGTTGGCCTTTTGTCGGCAGTTCCTCACATGGTCATGACAATCATTGTACCCATTGGAGGGCAGCTAGCTGACTTCTTACGGAGCAGGAAGATTTTAAGCACTACCACTGTAAGGAAGGTCATGAATTGTGGAGGTACTATTGGATTCTGAAAATATGATATTTCAATTGTGTGCTGCAGTTGATGCAAATATCATAGTTTGGTCCATGTTTAATTGTAACAAGACACAAATTACTCAAGATTGCATTTGCAGCTGGTTAATCTGAAGCATTTAATGGAGAGCAGATGTTAGATGTCTTCATGGTATAAATCCTTACTCATATGAGCATGCTTTTAAAAAGGGAGGAGCCAAGAAGCCTGGTTAATAATTAAAAGGGCAATAGGGAGTGGCCCATAAGATTAGTGTGATAAAATAGGCCTCATCCTGCAAACTTGTACAGACAAAGTTAACCATGTACTGTGGTCCTGGAAAGATCCTTTCCCACTGGATACAGCCTTTCAATAACTGGCCATGTTCCCATGTGCTACTTCCAGCAGAACCCACTGGCAAGTTTAGGCTGCAAAGGCTGGATAAAAAAAGATGGGGGACAGACAGACTCATTTTTACTCAGCACAAAAGAACGTGTTTCCAGTTCAGTCACTGAACTGAAAAATTAATGACATCTACATGTAAGGAAGATACTAAATCAGAGCAAAAATTTCAAGCCAGATAGCCTGTGGAGTTGCTCTCCTCTCCCAGTTCCTGGCTTACATTATTTATGGATGGCACAGGCTGCCTGAAATAGAGATGCCTGCAGTCAGAGATGCCATGCAGCTTGGCTGCACATCTTCACAAAGGATTCTCAGAGTCACTGTGTTTTCAGTGTCATTCAAAAAAACCCCAAAACCAGAAGAATTGTAATGTTACATACTAGAAAATGTTAATTTGCAGTAATGACAGAGACTGGAAGTTCCCTGTGATACTCAGGACTGTCCTATTGTATTGGTGGCACACTTGTATGAAAAATGCTCTTTTGCTTCATTTGCCAAGAACATCTCAAATCACTACAACCATGAGAAATTGAAGGCGAGAAGTATTTTTCTCCTTTCCCTACCATGTTTGTGTGACTGAATTTTTCAGTGCTTTGCACAGAATCACTTTCTAATTGTTTTCCTGTACTGCTCAGCGAGTTAACGTCGCCAATTGCTTGGGTCATTTACACAGCAATGAGGAGAAAAAAGTATATTCTCAAACAATAAATATTCAAATATTTCTGTGAATCCACAAAGCTGCCAAGTATGTTCAAGAATAGCTGTAAGATATGGAAGAATTTTGTCTCATTTTAAGTTGCTATTCTGGCTAGACCTTATTGGTATCTCTGTGACCAATAGTAATTAGAATGTAATTTATTACCATGTGTTTCATTTGAAGGCTTTGGGATGGAAGCTACCTTGCTTTTGGTGGTTGGTTATTCTCATACAAAAGGTGTGGCTATTTCCTTTCTGGTGTTAGCAGTAGGCTTCAGTGGCTTTGCAATTTCAGGTAAGAATGAATCTTATTATTGGTTTTACTATTAGTGATAAAAGTGATGTTATTATCCTCACTGTTGTTACTGTCATCATTTCTATTATTCTGTTTGCTTTTAATGTGTCTGTTTGAGGGGTATTCCCTATTTCTTCCCATACCAGAAATAATTTACATCAGTATCTATGAAATGTGTTGCACATAGGACATGAAGCTTTGAAAGAACCTGCTCTTTATTGATTCCAGTTTACATCAGGTTTGTGCTGTTATGTTCTAATATACTTCTACAGTGTCAGCCACCTTTTCTTCTTGCATAAACAGTATCCCTAAAAGGAGAGAGAGAGAATTACTCTGGAATGAATAGTTGCTCAAAGGCTATCAGTTGCAACCCTGCTCTGAGCCCTAGTTGCTAGTTTCTGCTTTCTAGGTCAGTCTCTGTTGTGTCCTATAACCAGCCCTTCTCCAGAACTGCTGTTTCTAACACTTTCATGGGTCTCACCAGTTTCAGACTGACTTTTGTAGCTCCACCATCGTACCATCGTTATTAAAAAAACCTCTTTTGTTATGAAGATGGAAGGCCATCAGCTAGCAGACTGCCAAGAAGATGGATCTATTGAGCAAAATTGACCAGCAAAGTAACTGCTGGTCTTCAGTTGTTTCAGGATTATGCAGCTGGAAAGTAATTTTGCTACTCAGTTATGAGGTGCTTGCATAGCAGGCCATTTCTATCAACCAATTTTTATTGTAGGATTTTCCCAGTACTCAACTTTTTACTGCATTTAATCCCATGGACTTGGAATTCATAATCCTTTCTTGTGATCATCCATAGCTCATATGACTAATTTTCACTACCTAAAGCAAGATAATTATCTGAGCTGATTTTTACTCTTTGTTTTTATTTCTTAATAAAATATGTACCCAGAAGATATGCTACAGTAAGGGTAATTATTTTTCTTACAGGTTTATGTTCTGTTTTTTTTATGTTGTTAAACTGCTACTTAAAGTACCGGAAAATGTGTATTAAAAACTGCTACTACCTAAATAAAAAGATATCAGACATTTGACAAACATGAGGCATTCATTCCTTAATTAAAAATATTTGCTGAATGCATTGTTTCAGTATGAGAAGATGGGAAGCAAAGATACTTTAAACGAGGCCAAAACAAACTATATTTTCTGTACAACACGATCCCCATAGGTGGGAAAAAAAGAGATTTTGAAAAAGAATAGAGTTGCAACATATCTTCCATCTTTATCACCAAGAAAATACCACCCTTTTTTCTCATATATATGGTAATGGGGTTTCCTATCTTTTGCAGGCTTCTTCAGCCAGAAGGACTGTAGAAAGCTCTGTTGGCCTGGTAGCGCAAAGTTGTATAGCTGACTGTCATCTCTCATTTGTTGTAGGATTCAATGTGAATCACTTGGACATAGCCCCACGTTATGCCAGCATTCTGATGGGGATCTCCAACGGCGTGGGGACGCTGTCGGGTATGGTGTGCCCCCTCATTGTTGGTGCAATGACGAAACATAAGGTAACTGTTCTCCATGTTTTCTAGGAAAAGGATTAGGTAATGCAACAAAAGTTAAGATGTTTTGAAGCTTCCTGGGAACTCCATTTCATCATCGATCTCTGCAGCTGTTTTCTGTTGTTGTTTGTTTTAAATATTCACTTTCACAATATCACGGGGGCCAGATTCTCTGCTATTATAAACGAATTATCTGTGTAGGGAGATATTATTTTATACCACCTGGGTCTCTGCAATATCTCCATACTACTGGGTAATGCTTATAGGACTTGGGAAACTCCTCTACAATGCATCCCTGGTAGGGTTCCTAAGCACTGATCTACAATAAGATTAACTTAGTTGTTAGAGAAATCCCTGCATTTCCAACTCCCCAAATATTTCACATGCAAGAGAGAATCTTCACTGTGAGAAGAAAAAATCCCATGTTTTCTTTTATTAACCGTTGTTATGAAAAAAAAAATCTTCACAATGACTCTCATAAATTGTTCTACCTGTAACATCAGGAATCGAACATGGATCATGGTCATTGTTCAATATGTTCTAATTCATGGTCTAATTCAGAGAGTAAGATTTCTTTTTACTGCAAACTTAATGAGACCTACACCATTCTTTCAGACCCGGGAAGAATGGCAAAACGTCTTTCTGATCGCAGCCCTGGTGCATTACAGTGGAGTGATATTCTACGCTATCTTTGCTTCTGGGGAGAAGCAGGAATGGGCTGATCCTGAAAATCTCAATGAAGAGAAATGTGGCATAATTGATCAGGATGAACTAGCTGAAGAAACAGAGATGAACAATGAAACTTTTGTAAGTCCGAAGAAAATGTACGGTGCTACCAGTCAAAACAGTGAAGTACAAAGAAGGGAATGGAGAAAGCAAAAGCAAGTAACTCAAGACATGGAAGAACAGACTTCTTATCATTATGAAAATGGAAATTTTCAAGATTTGTCATAATACTTGAAATTGTAAGGTTTGTATAGCAGCTACTCCCATCCCCCCTTCTGCCTAGCTGCCCCAAATCATCTGGTATCCATATTTATTTTCTTATTCAACTGTGTAACATCTGGCCATGTGGCTAGGTACAAGGGGTGGTAGTTCCCTTCTAACAGTATGGAAGAGGGCTAACAACAATGGGACTGGGAGAAGTGATACTAAATCCTTGCTCAGCCATCATATCCCCCTGGGAGGAGCTCCTGCACCCGATAGGACATGACCAGCCCTGGCAGGGCTCCTGACCGGTGCAAGCCTATGACTGTAGGAGCAAGGAGTGCCCTCATCTTCTCGCCTGAACAGAGGAAGAACAAGGTCATATCAGATGATGGATCCACAGTGATATAGGTAATTATTGGAGCTCCAGTGGCCTGAAAGTCTGCCCTGAGTGGCCCTGCTTTGTCTTTTTAGGATTCCTGTAGGTTGGCATTTGAGCTGCTTAACCCATGCCAAACTGCAAGCTCATGCTGAAAGAAAAGCAGTTTTATGGCAGTAGGCTGTAATTAATTGCTAACCGTCACTCAACAACAGGAAGAGGAACATGTAGCAGAGATGGCACAGTATTGCTTCAACAGTTCCTTCAAATTGATTGACAGTCTGTTTTATATGCATAGCCCATAGAGTCTGGATAAGGCAATAAATTGGATACTTGTGAGATTTCTCCCCCTCCAAAGATTTTGTGCTGGCATGAAATAATTTTGAATACAAAATCATCGTTAGTGATGCAATATTATTAATCTTTATCAAAGGAAATCTTAGTCCTGCTGGGATTAGGTTTCTCACTCAATTCATTATTGTGAAGTAATTTAAATATATTTTTCTAGTATTATACTGATAGAGTTTTGGCCTCAACCCCAACAGTCCTCATTTAGGTGAATGAGCTTACTTACACGAGTAAAGTGTTTAGTTCTGAATCTGTAACTTTTCAATGCCTCAGTCTTGTTGTTGCTACAAATGAAGTACTCTACTATTAGAGAGTTAACAGAGTATCTGTGTCTGAAAGTAACTTTCTTTTGCCATTGGTTTATGTTCAACAGTATAAAGTGGCTTTAGCCTTTTTCTGCCATTTTTAGAATCAACCAGTGGAGCATGCTGTATCATCTCAAGCAGTTAGCTGCAACTCAGAAATTCATTGTGGGATTAATACTCTTTTCAGAATGGAGAATTTCAGTAAGATGTGATTTAATTTGTCTTTCATTATGATTACTGCCTCATTAAATTCAAGTGAAAGCTATCCTGTCTAGCCTACGATGTGCTTTGTGATGTTTCAATATTAATGTTCTCATTACCATATATAGCCACTGTGATGCACATGAGATTTGAACATTTCTAATATGCATTTTGCTATTTTGTTGAAGTGCAGTTGAATACCATGAGTGGAATTACACTTGTACATTCATTTGAATCCATGGATGATTTATCTTCCCTACAAATGTAATTAAACAGGGAGACCAGGAAGTTAGGTGATTCTCTTTTCACTTCTCTGGTTCCTTTTCTACCCTGCAAAATCCAATCTACAACTATAAACAGATGAGAAGTAAAGTAAGGTGAATGGATGCATGTCTAATTTGACTCCAGTGAAGATTTTTTAATTGGTATCAGCAGATAATTTAATGTATGGGTATTTTTATGGTACCACTCAAACCTACTTTGACACAACACAGTTTATTAATAAGCCACTCAAAAAAAAAAAAATTTAGCTTTAAAAAAAAAAAAGGATAGAAAAGAATATTTTTTCAAAATTCTAAAATTCAGTTTAGACTAGAGTTGCTTATTTCAGTACTGATGTTTAGAATAGGCATAAGAAAATATCTTCTTTCTTGAAGGTTATAGACAACATTTGGGGATTTAAGTGGCAGGATCTTGAGTCAAATGTTCTCACCAATCTATCAGAAAAGCTGGACCGGCTGCTGTCAGACTATTTTGCAATGTCCACCACATCTTATGAAAGAGAGAGGACCACTTCTTTGCATATGTGCAAACAAAACAGCTTCTTCCTCCCTCTACAACCACATAGCATGTATGTAGTTACTACAGGAACTCTTAATAGGGAAAATAGTATTATGAGAGGATTTAATATAAGAATAAGTAAAACTGTGTAAGTAAAATCTAGCAGAGAGGAAAGAGTAAGAGAATCAGCTGCTATTAGTAAAGACAGAAGACCAGACAATGGACTATTCTAGAAACAGTAATGTTGTCTGAGAAGCATCATTTTTCCAGTAACGATAAAGGGTAACTTTCCTGTCTCGCTAAGAGGAACACAAAGGGAGTGAATGTCGTTGTTATGACAAAGAATTACAAACATCCCGAAAATTTGGGAAATGGCCAGCAGGCACATGAGAGTGCGGTTGCCTCTGTGGTGAATGTAGCTGCTATTTCTTACTGCTATAGATATGTGTCACAAGTGACACGTGATACAGTGAGGAGCTCAGTTTAGCAGGATCATTTCGTGTCTGCAGACTGCACTGATTTAGTTCAGTGGAAGTTTGACTTCAATGGACATGTAAGCATTATTTAATGCCCTGAAAGAAACAGTTTAAAAACATTTGGACAAGCTTTTGCATTTAAGTAAGCATTTTCCTTCTTTTCTAAATTTAACTGCTTCCAGAGGCAGAATATCATCTCTGACAAGATGAAGTTATGCACAGACCACAATGCTTTTCCAGGCAATCACATTCAGAGGTTTGGGCTGTCTTTCTCCCTTTCCTTTTCATCTGTTTAAAATTGTCCAGGTGCATTGCATGAAGGGTAAACATCAGCACTGGTTGGAAGTTAGTTTTCTTTCCTGGAAATCTTTGTTACTTAATCAACTCTTTGATCACACAGTGGCTTCCATAATACTGTATGACCAAGAATAAAGCCAACTTATTGGGATCAAACAGGCTTTGTAACTCCAGTTTTGCTGGATGTCTCTATCTGCAATCCGCTCCAACCACCTTTTCTTATGGGATCTGAGAGTGCAATCACTGAGGGTGTTTCTGCTAAAACTGTCTTCTTAAAATATGTTAGAATTTGCAACATTTAAACAATCAGGGAAACAGCTGGCATATCCCAACCTGACTCCAAAAAAGTCATGGCTTTAATGCTAGTGGGTGCAAATAACTCAAATGATATTTTCTAAGGAGAAATATTAGCTTGATTAAACTTCATTTATTGCACATTTGCATATTCTTCTGTCCCTATGTCCAGAATAACTTTTGCATATTTACAAATATAAGACAGCGCTCATACACTCAGAGTTTGATTTGAAAATGGCTTTCTGATTGCAGAAGGAAGCAGAATTTGGTTTATATTGGAAAAGAGATCTTAAACAAGCTAGAGGAAGAGTCAGCTCTCCATAATCTGAAGTGGTAGGATAGGCCATGGAATATTAATTTAAGTCTGAGAAGGGAAAGAGTAGGACAGTAAGTCCTAGGTATATGTTGTTCAGTGTTGTTACCCACTGATCTTTCTTAACAAAGAAAGCTGCAGCCTTTATTTCCTTGATGCCTGATGTTTTCCAGGTACTACTAGCAGAAGTTTATTGATAATTAATACTCCTCTCATATTTATGTAAGAGTTAAACAAAGTGTTCCTTGTAGTGAGAAAGGAAAAATTAATGGCAGAAACAATGAAAATCCACCTAAATAGAAACTAATCCAGGGGAAAAAATCACTTGGTCCAAAATAACATACAAAAAAATATAACAAGGGCATCCAGATGCTAACAAAGTGCCAGGAGGAGTCTCATGTGTGTAACATGATTAATTTGAAAGTAGCAAGGCAAAAATTAATTCAAGGTCACGCAAAATGTGTCATGGCTTCACATGAATATTTCCAATTGACTCCTGTTTTCAGAGAGTTACAGAGATCTTTAAGTTTAGTCATTATGTTAAGGATTTTTTCAAGGAAAATTTTGTAAAAAACCAGATTTCTTGTCTTATTTTTCTTCACATTTTCCTTTGAAGACCTTAATTTCAGAGTGCTATTTAATTATTCATATTTTAAAAGAAAGGAATGAATATTTTTATGGTTAAAAGAACAGAAAGGGAAAAAGAGAAAAAGAAAAAGCAAGCAGCAGCTAAGAGCCAATGCAGACAGAAGGCTTAGAAATCAACTTCCAAATCCTGGAAACAGAACTTGGAGTTTTCTAGATATTTGAGTTAAAAACCTACAGGATGGGTCAAGACCTGATATTCCGCACCATTCCAAGGTTCAGGGAGTTCACTCAGGTCTCATCTTAAAGCTTAATTCTCATGAAATCAGGAATAAATAGAGAGATTTAAAACTCCTCATTCTTATGTCATCCAAATGCTTATGTTGGATTAGATAAGCATAGTAGTGAGATAACACTGTGAACACTAGTGCAGCTCTCTATGTACATGTAGAAGACCAGCTGGTAGGCTTCTTTGTAAAAATGCTTTTAATTACTCACATACTGATATCAGTTATTTCTTAACTTCCATTGGATAACAATGTTCAGATGTGACAGGAAAAATTGTCCCTTTTTTATCTTAATCTTTTTTGGTTTTAGTGTTTATACTGCTTAGCATTTTTACAGCTCTTCTGTAAGCACAATTACATAAGTAAAGAGAGAAATTTATGTAAGAAATGTAGTAAGATTCTACCTCTTCATGCTGAACTATCTTTAAAATAACATAATAAGAGCCAACACATTTTTCCCCAAGAGCATATCATTTGGATATTTTAAGTCTCAATCATAATAAAAGCTTGTCCCATTTAACTTGTTGCCCCCGTCATTTAATTAGTGTATTGGATATCTGCAGCAGCCAACAGGCTACATTTGTTTATGTATCACTGCATTTATCTGCACAATAAAGTCAGTGCTCAGACTCTTGCTGTACAAACTTTTGGCATCTACTTGGCTCCTTGTTTTAGGCTTAGTTCTACCTGCACAACATATTTAGAGCTCCTTGAGCAGGTCATGGCTGTTTTGTTAAATATGTGCTAGGAAAACACTGGAACTCATGAAAAATAAATCTCTGTTGGCTCAGAGTTGTGGTTGCCCAGAGGTGTCTCATAATGTTTGGAGCACCAACCTCAGGAAGACAACAACTTTTGTAAACCACAAAATATTTAAGGTACCCAGTAAAGACAGCTCTGCTCTCAGGAGCTGGCAGTCATCACCAGAAGCACCGTGCCAGGTGCTTTCTCTTTGGTGGGCATAGCTGTAATGAACAGCAAGGGAGAAGTCGGAGAAACGTACTGATGCCATGATTAAGACAAGGAGAATGGGACTTGCTTTTCTTTTAGGGAGGGGGCTTTGATCCCGCCTGCTTGTTCCCTGCCCCCTCCCCATGCGCATAATCAAAAGAAAGATGTCTGTATGTCCTGAGACACCCAGTCTATTTCCCGACAGTGATCAGTTCTGTAGTTTGTGCTGGTAGAAATCTGCAGGGGGATGGGTCCCTGCCGATTCATGGTGGGCAAGCAAAAATCATAGTACTAATGTGCAACTTGAATTTAGACATGAAAGATATTAACGTTAAAGACAAAAACAAGTGAAGGACAATCAGCCTGAATGGGTGTAATGTTACTCCCGTGGAATAACGCTTCTGTATGGGGCTGGCAGAGGCAGCTGGGAGTAACCCCAGCAGGTAGGTTTTACCTCAGAAAGGGAATGCAATATCCTCTGTCCTGCACTGTTCACTCCCATTTCCCATTGCTCTGTACTGGCTGCAGGTTTACCTGTTACAGCGCTTTGGGCATAGTACAGAAAAGAGATACAGTTGCACTGGACCTTATCTTTACTCTTTATTTTCTCGTTTTCACATGTGGCTTCTCCCAACCCTTGCTAACTCATGGAATGGTACATGAGACCTCACGTCGACACAGAGTCAATAATAGCAAGGGTTTGTTTTTTAGCAAATTCCCGATTCTTTTTTTTTTGCCAGAAAGAGGGACATTTTGGGCCGAAGTTCCTGCTCGCAGCAGCAGCTGCAGCAGCCGGGCCGTGGCAGGTAGCTGAGGTGTTACCCTGGCTGGCCAAAGGTCAGGGCTGCGCTGGCCTGCTCTGCACCCTCTGCTCTGCCAGAGCACAAGGGGAAACGTCACGCTTGGACAGAGCTGGAGGGCAAAGTCGCTGACAAAGCTGGGAGGGAAACTGCAGTCAGGATGTCTGTCGCCTACCCTCACTGGCTGCATCGGTTACAGGAACTGTCAGAGCATGAGAAGTTCAACACAGCCAGTGTTTCTAATAGTTTTCTGCATCCCTCATCCACATTTTTACTCTTTCCAAGCAACTACTTCTATCCCAATTTCATTAAAAGCTGTGAGCAGCTTAAAATGCCCCTTGCTGACTGGCACCCTCTGCTGTTATATTTGCTTATGACAAGGAGCAAGACCACAGCTAATTTCTTCTGTCTCCTAAGCTGCATCCGGAGCCGAGCACCCATTCTCCCCAGTGCTCCCAGTCCATCCCTCCTTCAGCGCTCTTGAGCTGTACCTTTGGCCCATGCACCCCTCTGCACCTAGTCCCCTCCACATGCAGAGCAGAAGGACGTATTTTTTATCCCTGCGATGCAGGAGCTTGAATGGCTTCAGCTGGCTCTGGTGGCTCTTCTCCTCCTTAACACTGTAGGGTCCCCGCAAATTGCAGCATGCATAAAGCCGGGGTGAGGGCAGGCCCAAAGCCCACTAACCTCCTGGCTCTCTCATGCCACGCCTCAGGCAGGAGGATTATCTAGCAGTTGTCCTTGGGTGATTTTATGTCTTTCAGAGAAGATATGGTGCTGACTCGTGCCAATTATTGGGAAAGACTTCCCCAAAGTTTAACAAAAGAATCTGCCACTTCAAAAAGGCATGTACGAGAAGTTTGCTAACAGGTTGTTCTCTGGCTTGTGTCAATGGTTGGGTTTGGTTTTAGAGGACACAGGCACATGTTAGTTTGAAAAAAAGCACAGGATGTTTCCTTGAGCCATCAAATTACTGCAACAGCTGAAGGTCACCAAATCCTCCAATCCAACACACCACACATGCAGATTTCCTCATCAGGAATGACTGGTACGAATATTTCTACAGAGCATAGCATTTTCTTCAGTAATATTTTCAATAGTGCTTCCCCCAAGGAATTATGAAATAGCTAAAGATGAGCAACTGAAATGTGTCAAACTAGTACAGAGATTCAGTTTCCGCACCTGGTGTGCCCCCAAAAGTGTGAGTAGGCTTAACATTTTAATTTATTTTGTGATGCTACATTTTCTTCAGGGATTTCTGTAGCTAGTGGCTTAGTGAAAGGTGCCCAGGTTAATTTGGTTACTCCACAACACGTTTCTTCTTACAGCATCACAGAATAGTTGAGGTTCAAAGGGGCCTCTGGAGATCATGGAATCATAGAATCATTAAGGTTGGAAAAGACCTCTAAGATCATTGGGTCCAATTGTCAACCATTCTCACAGTGAAAAATCTTTTTCGTATGTTTCAATGTTTTTTCCTGTATTTCAATTAATGCTGCCTCTTGTCATGTCACTGGATATCACTGAGAAGAGTCTGGCTCCATCTTTACTTCACCCCATCAGTTATTCATACACATTGATGAGAACCCCCTTGCGCCTTCTCCAGCCTGAACAGTCCCAGCTCTCTCAGCCTCTCCTCACATGTCAGGTGCTTCAACCTCTTAAACATCTTCACGGCTCTTCACGGACTCACTCCAGTAAGTCCATGTCCTGTTTGCACTGGGGAACCCAGAATTGGACCCAGCAGTCCAGATGGGTCTCACCAGAGCTGAGCAAGAGAGAGGGATCACCTCCCTTGACCTGTTGGCAATGTTTTTCCTAATACAGCCCAAGGGGCTGTTGGCCTTTTTTACCATGAAGGCACATCGCTGGCTCATGTTCAATTTGTTGTCCACCAGGATGCCCAGGGTCTTCTCTGCTAAGCTGCTTCCCAGCCTCCCAGCCCCCAGTGTCTACTGGTGCATGGGGTTATTCCTCCCCAGGTGCAGGATTTGAATTTCCCTCTGATGAAGTTCATTAAATTCCTGTTGGACCATTTCTCCTACCTGTCAAGGCCCCTCTGAACAGCAGCACAACCACCTGGTGTATCAACCACTCCTCCCAGTTTTGTATCATCTGCAAAGCTGTTGAGGGTGTACTCTGTCCCATCATGCAGGTTATATCCCCTGGGATATAACACAGATTACTGCCTCCAGCTGGGCTTCATGTTGCTGATCCCAAACCTTGAGATCATCAGTTTAGCCAGTGTTAAATCCACCTCACTATGTACTTATCTAGTGTGTACTACCTTTTGTCAATGATGATGTTATGGGAGACAGTGCTGAAAGCCTTGATAAGTCAAGCTCTCCCCTTGTTCATTGAGCCAGTCTTCTCATCATAGAAGGCTATCAGGTTCATTCCCTCCTTCTTCAAGGTAGGAGTGATGTTTGCTTTTTCCCCAGTCATTAGGAACCTTTCCCAATTGCTATGACCTTTCAAAGGCAATTGAAAGCGGCCTCAGAGTGACACCAGGAGCTCCCTCAGCACTCTTGGTACAACACACCAGGACTCATGGACCTGTGCATGTCCAATCTATTTAGATGTTCCCTAAGTTGATTCTCCTCCATGGAGGGTAAGTCTTTCTTGCTCTTGACTTTTACACTGGTCTCAGGGACCTGGGGTTCCTGGAGGCTGGTCTTACCAGTGAAGACTGAGGCAAAGAAGGCATTGAATACCTTGGCTTTCTCTGTGTCTTTCACCACCTGGTCCCCTGCCCAATTCAGCAGCAAGCCCAAATTTTCTCTAGTTTTCCTTTTGCTGCTGATACATCTGTAGAAGCCTTTCTTGTTGCCCTTCATGTCTCTCACCAGATGCAATGTCAGGTGGGCTTTAGCTTTATTAACACCATCTCTGCATGCTTTGCATGCTCTATATTTCTTCTGGGTCACCTGACACTGCTTCTACCACCTGTATGCTTCTTTTCTATGTTTGATTTTTGTTGGGAGCTCCTTGTTCATCCATGTGGGCCTCCTGACACCTTTGCTTTACTTCCTGCTTTTCAGGATGGTCTGTTCTTTAGCTTGAAGGAGGTGATTTTTGAATGCTAACCAGCTCTTCTGGACTTCTTTTCTCTCCAGGTCCATATTCCATGAGATTCTTCCAAGCAAGTCTTCAACTGGTCAAAGTATGCTCTCTTGGTGCAAGGTTATGATCCTGCTTTTTGCCTTGTTTCTGCCTCTTTAGATCTTAAACTTCACTATCCTATTGTCACTGCAGCCAAAGCCAGTGACCTTCATGCTCCCAAGCAGTTCTTCCTTGTGTTAATGAATCAGGTCCAGCACAGTATGTCCTCTCTTCGGCAGAGCATGTCCTCTCTTCAGCTCCTCAATCACTGTTATCAGTTATAATCAGTTATCAGTTATCAGCAATGCACCCAGAAACTACCTGGATTGCTTGTCCCTGCTGTGTTGTCCTTCCAGCGGATATTGGGGTGGTTAAAGTTCCTCACGAGGACCACAGGCTGCACACATGAAACTTCTTCCAGTTGTCCGAAGAAGGTCTCATCTCCTTCTTCCTCTTCAGACAGTCTGTAAGAGACACCTACTACAACAATGCCTTCATTGCTTTACCTCTAAGCTTTCAGCTGGCTCAACCTCCATCCTAAGGCAGAGCTCCATGCATGCCTGCTGCTCTCATGTACAGGGCAATTCCACCTCCTTGCTGACCTGGTCTGTCCTTCCTAGAAAGCCTATATCTATCCAAGGCAGCACTCCAGTAATACGAGCTATACCACTGTGTCTCCGTGACCCCAACAAGATCAGAGCCCTGCAGTTGCACACAGACCTCTAATTCCTTTTATTCCCCCCACCATGCTGCATTAGGGAGCAGCTAATTTTTCATCAAGAAGTGAGTGAGTATCCACCATCTAAAAGCAAAAAATGGAGGCACCTCGAATTTTTAATTAATTTCTAAAACTCTGGGCTAGGCAGTAGATTGCTAAAATACTATTAAATTGTGATATTAAGTGGAGGGATCAAGAGTGGATACAGGAAAACAGTGTTTTTTCACACCTCAGTTATTGCCTTGAAGTAATGCAAGGTCAGGTGTAAAGTCAGTCAAGGTCTCATTTCATTTAGCACCTGCTGGCTGACATTCCTATTACAGAAATCATCATGTCTCTGCCCACTTCTGCTAGCAATCTCAAAAAAGAGAACTGTATCTGAGCCATTATAGATCAAGCTTTTCTACTTGAAGAAATGAGGAGCAGTATATTTACAGAATAAAGATTTATTACATTCAAGAAGCCTAAAGTATCTGGTTAATTACAGTTAAATTCCTGGAATAAATTGACAATATTCCAAACAAGACTTTATCAGCTTCTTTGCAATACAGTCCTTTTTACTGGTATGCTGTTCAAAGGTTTCTGTTGCAACTCATATTTAGGAGAGTTACGTAAAACTTAATGTAGGAATGAGTGACAAAGGTTTTATTTATTTCATACTATTATCATCTGTTGACTTTTAAAGACCTAAGTAACAAGACAGGTTAAGCAACAAGTCAATGATTAAACCGATAAAATGAGTATCAACTATGTTAGTTTTAAAAGAGATTTAGAAAGTATGAAGTATAAAAAAAATAGTTCTCTGAGTTGTAAGTAAGTTGAAGCACTAAGATTTTCAGCTTCAGTTATATTTTTCTGTTCTACTGCTTATTTACAGTCTCTGGTATTTATTAATTATCCTTTCTCAGGCAATTTAGTTTTCTATAATCTTTAATGTCACAGGAGCGGTGTATGTTTGGTAAATCTATTTTATAGATAAACTTTACAACATGACTGGGTTATGCTTTGTCAAATTTTCCTAAGAGATTTAAGAACTGATGTTTCTTCAAGCAAACATTTTTAAATATAGAGGTTATCATGCTATAGCAGTGACATTGAGGTCTTGCACAGTTCAAGGTTACAGTTCATCACCTACTTGAATAGCAGGTCAGTCACTAGGACAACAGCAGTTCCCTCACATTTTCTAATTTTGACTTATCTTTCTTGGACTAAATTGAAAGCAGTGAGTGTTTGGTATACCTTTCCTTGGCCCTCTCTGGAATGAATTGGATATGCATAAAAAAGAATGCAGTTCCAGGGTTTATGTACATTTCCAGGTTGATACACATATCCATGAGAAAATTATTTCCTGTTTTTAAAAACAGATGTTGCTACATGCATTTTTTAATCATTTTCCTCTATCGACCTTTTATTTGGTAGGATGTATGTTTATTGGCTGCACATCACTGAGACACAATCTGAAATACAGAATCATCTGTTCGAATCTGGGTAATTTCCATGCATACAGGAAGGAATCCCTTTTGTTTTGTTTACATGAGAATGACTTTCTGGCAGCATGCATTGCATGTGGGAAGTCATCAGTTTAATAACATTAGAACAGCATCAGTTGTGTCCAATAATCATACCATTACTCCAGTATTTGGTACCTTTGATGCTCCCATCAACTTCTACTGCTGTGTTTATCATCATCAGATATTACAGGGGAAAGACTACTGGAAAAAGAATAAGGCACAATTTTTGCCTCTCAGTTGTCAGTGACATTAATTTATTTGTTAATCACATGTACAGATTCTGTCTCCTTTGAGTAGAAATAGCAACACTTACACATAGACACACACATATGCTTCAGCCAAAAAAAATTTCATATATAAGTTTGCTGCAGTTAAGACTCAGCTGTAGTCCACACGATAATCAGAACAGCAGCTCTCTAGTTATTGAGCGTTGGTGCTGTCTTGTTTTAATTTTTCACTCAAATTTAAGAGATCAGAAACTGGAACTTCATTCTCCACACTACATGGGAGCTGGTTCGCGTGGGCTGGAGGTATTTTTGCTAAGTAGTTGTGTATATCAAAGTGGTTGGCAAGAGGGCTCCTGATTCCTGCTGGAGCTTACTTCTCTGCTAGTTCCTGCCAGACAAAAGAGTTAACACCAGGGCTGGCTGTTCAGTCCAGCCTTTGCTCCGAAGAACTTCCTAGCCAGTATTTCTGTAATAGTAACACCTTCCTTTCCCCATTTGCCATAGCGGTAATCAGTTTCTATGTCCAAGAAATGCAAATATGGCTAAAATGGGCTGGTGAAACATAGGGACCGATCCCACAGGCTCTTGAGAACTTATTCCACCCACAATCGGTTAGCAGCTGAGAAAGGGCTATCTCCTGTATGAGCACGGCTTTTCCTCTGGGTGGGCAACTCCATCACTCAGGGGAAATATCAGTTTTGGGGGAAGCCTTGTAAATTCAGACAGTTATAGTCACAGTCCCCCACTAGCTTGAGGAAACTTTGAAGGAAAGGATAGAAAGCTCTAATTTGGGTCCATACCTGTGGGGAGCCAGTGCAGAGGAAGGAACAATGGCCTGTGCTGCTGAGTAGGCGAACTGCCATGCTTTGAACTGATTTTTACCCTTTTTCATATAAATTCTCTCATCCTATATACCTGCTAGAGAAGCAGTTAAAGCCTAAAATTAATGAATTTGTAAGACCTCCCTTCCTTGTGAAGGTTTGGTAGTGAAGGTGTCACTAAAGACAAGAAACAGAACTAGACAAATTTCCCATGTATGTAATCTACTCTATCACTATTCTCTAGATAACCTGCTTTTGTTATACCTTTTCTGTTGTGGGATGATATGGGAACATGAAATGTATCTGCCAAGTGAGTTTTGAGATAAATGAGGGATCTGCCAATGCAAATGATTCATGTTTTGGGACATGACCCAATTTTGGACAAAGAGGGTATTCAGATTAGGTTTTGATAAATGAAGCTCTTCTTCAGAGTGAGCCCAAGATAACATTTCTATGAGATAAGTAACCTCTGCATGTCTCGATTTGTGTTATTTAAATGTAATAAACTTTATATTGCATTTAATTTCTTTCTTCCAAAAAGGGAAGTAATTTGTTTTCAGAATGCAATGATGTAAACTGAAGATTAGGAAAGAAAGGAAAATAAACTAAATCCTTTAATTCTCCCAAGAGCTATTGTTTAACATCTCCTCAACTTCCTCTTCAACCACCCCACTTTTCTTTGGCCTTCAGACCTCTTTCTGTCCTCAGTACCAACTGTTTTCTACGTGAAAACCAAGAGGATGATCTGACTGACCTGGGCCCTAGTACATGAAATAAGTATCCTCTGCCCAGTTGTCTGTGGTGTCCCTCACTCTCTTCCATTTCACCCCTGTGTTTCTTAGCCACCACTACGTGGGCACTGCCTGCTCACTTGCTAGTTACGGCTAATTATGGCAGTAAGTACCTCGTGCTTTTTTTGCACCTCCATGGCTAAGGATACAACTGTCCTAGGAGAGCTGTGGCCTTTTCAGAGCTTTTTGCTGTAATGTGCCTAGGAGCTGTGCATTGGTTATCCCACCAACTTCTTCCACAATGAGGTGGGAAGGGCTCCACCAACACAGTCATGGCTGACTTTGTTGGAATTAAGGTGGAGACAATTTTCTGAGTTTGGCAGTATCTCAGCTATGTCCAGGACCCAATATTATCTAATTTTCAGCCCCCTTCATTTTTCCTTAGCTAGGTGGTGTCATGAGTACTCTTCAGCTGAACTTGTGACATTGAGTTTTTAATATCTCAGTCTTTCCAGTGCAAATTGGATATTAAGGGTCTAGTCCTGCTGCTGCTCCTCTCGCCTGCCACAGGTGACTATAACTGTGTTCACCATTTGTCCAAATTCTAGGAATAAGGCAATAAGGAAGAGCCAACAAAAGCTTTGAGAGCTGTTCTACATCAGGGTCCTGAGGACACTAATGGGCTTTAACAGCCCTGATCAGCCTCACCTGGGGCCTTGCACACACCCTGCCCATGGGCTCAGGATGCTATTTAAGCTCAAGCCTGGGCCTCAAGTCCTGGCCTGTGATAAGTAGGAGGTGTGCTTGGTGTGGCCTCCTCATGTCCTAGCTCACTGGTGGATTTTTCCTGGGTGGACTGCAGGTGTAAGCTGTAGCCTGCATTATTTCCAGTCCTGCCTCTGCTCTGCCTCCTGGCTGGACCTCAGGCTGATGTTACGTTATCTGGCCCTATCTCTTCCTGCTGCTCTTGGCTGGTCTCTGGATGGCCCCTGGTCCTGATTCATCACCTTGACTCCTCTGGGCCTGTTGCTATCAGCACCCTGGCCCCACTCAGGTACTGTGGGACTATGCCCTGCTAGTGGGATTATCCTCAGCTCCTGGCTTATCCTCCTCAGGGAGCAGCCCTGCTCCTGTTCTTCCCTGACATACAAGTGTCCTCTTTGCAGAATGAAGAAGGCAGCTTCTTCCAAACTAAGTCCTGCATGATTCCTCATAACCAAATCTGATATTCCCCCTCCTCCTAGATGTATAGGCAGGTGTAATGAGCTTTCCACCAACTGCTGAGTGTGTGGTGTCCCCCTGTTCCCTGGGTGGTCATGGACCTCCTGGGGCAGGATGGCGCAGTTCCCCTGGGCTTTGCTCTGGGTACTTGTCTGGGGTCTGATGCCTGCCTCTCAGTAAGCCATGAGAGCAATCATCTGCCTGCAATGCTTCAGAGCATGGTACAGCTTCCTCTAGAACAACAAAGTATAGAATTGAGGGTTTAAAAGGCTAACAGTGACTCTAGCTTGCCAAATAGCATTAGCAGAGGCTCCTCCTGCACCTCCAATGGCTTACGCTGTCCATTCATATGATGTCTAGACTATATTTCCTCTCCCATCCTGAAAGAAATGGTTTCCTGTTAGCTACTGAACTAGTCCTTTTAAACAACTTTTTTTTTCCGTGACACTAGGTACAGTATGGGAAACAAGCAGAGTTTTAAAAGTTTGCAGAATTAATATATTTAGTGTGAATATTTTAGTAATTCAAAAGCTCATCTAAAAATATCCCAATTTTTTTTTTAATAATTCTTCACTCATCACCTTTGACATTTAGTTTAAAAGAACTACTTATTAATGAAAGGATAGTGCCTGCATTTACTGGAATAGACCAACATTTAATAACATTTTTATCTGTCCAAATATTTACATAAATGAAGACTAACCGTTATTGAACTCAATCACTATCATACTGTATAACATCAAAATGTCAAGAGGAAAAAATTGAAAGAATAAAGTATATATTTACTCCAAGGCTTCTAGGACAACTTCTTATCAGCTAATACTGGACTAACATATTTAACTTAAAGCTGTGATTCCTCTAGGAACTTTTAAACTTGTAATCCCTAGCAGGAGGGGGGAAAAAAGAGCATGTCATTTCAGTACCTTAATTAAAATTTAAAATAATGAGAAATAATCTAATGTGGAATAACCAGAATTTATTTATAGAAAAACACAGTCTGAATTTCTGTTGAAGTCAGCTAGAGGGAGGTAGACCAAGTTCCCCATACTGAATTTTAGTATCTGATATTGTAGCTGATTCCACATATGCTCAGCTCTCCTCTTGTACCCAGGCAGCTGTAAGATGGTATCTTGTTAATAACATATATGTTCTTGCTAGAGCATGTTGGCTAACTATTAACTGCCTGCCATCAGGGAGGAATTCCGCCTCTTAGGACAGATTGTTCCATGGTCATTTTGCCCTTCATGACACTGCACTTTAAATACGTGAGTGATAAAGACAGAATATTGGATTTCGTCAGGGCACAACATAGGGTTGTTGAATAAATTTTGCTCTGTTCAGAAACCAAATGATCAGAGCACAACTTATAACAAAGAGGCTCTGAGTAATGAAAGACTTTATTGAATAAGTTAAATTAATCTTAACAGCGAAGTTATTCCTCCACCTTTGAAATGCAGGAGGAAAAAAAAAAAGATAAACAGCTATTAGAGTTAACTTACTGAAACTTTGCACCCCATTCCTTTCCTATTTTTTTAGCTTGTATAGACACAGCCTTATCTATTAAGATTACTTAATTATCTTCATATGATAAAATTTATTGTAAGCTGGTGATAATTTTGGCCATCCTTCAAGAAAAGAAAAGCTTCCTTTATTCATTAGAGTGGTGAATAGCAATATTTCTGAGAGTGCCTAAGAGTAAGAAAAGGCAGGTCTGAGAAGACAGACCATGACCCGAAGTGGTGTAGATGATGTGTGTCCTCCGTGTAGCAATAATAAATAAGGGATGCTGCAGGGATGAACGGAAAGCTGCAGGTGACTCTGCTGTTTAGTGGCAACTGTTTAAAATCAAGTCGGGAACACTTTCTGAGCTGTAATCGATGGTTTGTGCTGAGGCAGAGTTTGGTTCAGATGAGCCCTCAGGTGTCTGCAGTACCATTCATGCTGGGAGTTGTCAGCATGGGGGAAAGAGGTTCTTGAGCACAAGCAGATCTCAGTCAAGACACATGTCCCTTGGTCTATCAAACAAACACAGACCCACTAGGTCTCTCACTAGTTGTGACTGGTTGTCATCTGTATAATGCTGCTGGAGCTCCACGCAACTGGCTGTGAGTAGGGAGAAAGTTGTACAGCTGTTGACAAGGTCATCTATGCAAAAAGCAGAAGGTGCTGGTCATTTGTGAACATACTATTTTCATATTTTTTTTTAATGTATGGTGATACATTCATAGGGGTGTGAAGAGAAGGGAATGTTGAAGATGAATGCCCAACCTACCTTTTTTTCCTTTCCCCCTATCTCCTTTTGTGATTTTTCCTATCCACACTTTTGATGACAAACTACTTTTTTCCAGAATTTGTCTTGCCTTTCCATGGCTGAAGCCATGAAGCTACCGTGTCAGTGCAAGTGTGGGACAGCAATTATTTCAGTGGAGAAAAGGCAGAGTAGCAGGAGGAAGAGCAAACAGGAGCTACGACAAAACCTTCAATTCCTTCATGGAGTGTGGAGTTTATGAAGTGATATTTTCTAGGCAGACAGATTTCTAACCCTAAATGTTATATATCTCCCTATTTTTGTAGCCGAACGTGTATTTGCACTGATGTATTTTAGAAAAAGTGCTACTTGTCAGTTACAGAAGTAATGTTAGTATTGTCTAGAGAAGTTTTAGGATGTCAGTTTTCTGAAATTCAAAAAATTATAGCATGCAATGCTATCTTAAAACAGATATTCTATTTATAAGTAACTGGATTTTAATCTTTTCCCTTCCTCTTCTTTTCCTTGATGCTGTGTAGGTAGTCTCTCATAACACTACAGAAGATATTTCTGATTTGCTCCAATTCCTTTCTGTTCAATTTTCATCTGCACATCGGCCACAATAAAATATGAACACCTGGCTTGAACTAGTAATGCCACATGTCGTTGCTACAGGCAACGACTCCTCTTTTGATCATGTGGATTCCTTCTTTGCTTTTTCCAATAATGTCTTGAAAGTATTGATTAGTGGACAAAGCACCACTTTGCCACTTGCCTCTCTATTATTGTAAGGAAAGGAAAAATGTTTTGATGCAACAAATTTGTTAGTGAATAGGGGTATTAAATTTGGTTTCTTTTGTGGTGAGCTCTTCAGTGTCTGACAAACAGCATCCACATAGAGGAAAATGCTTTTTGGGGAAGAACCTTTATTGAAGGTTGGTCTCTAGGGGCTTCTAAATAGCAATTACTCTGTGCCACCAACTATCTAGGACTAATTCTCCAGGAGACTGAAAGCAGAAAAAGAGATTTAAGGTCTTCAGAACTAGCTGAGAGATGGAAAGCTCCATGAGATATAATATGACATTTGTTGGACTTGTTGGCTTAGCCTCTGCTTTTTCACCTGATAAGGGATAAATCCCATCACTGGCCTCAGGATGACCAAAGAGAGAGGGGTTTTTTTGGCATATGTTTTCTGGGTACCAGTGGAGTGGACATTTACTGGGAAGTGTCAGATGGGATGTTGGCATGTTTGGAGTTGTGGAGACCCCCTGTCTCCTGTGGGTAGGGTTGTTTAGGAAGAATTCTCTTATTTGAAAGTACTTTGTCAATTTTGCTAAACACAAATTTGTAAAACAGAAATCTCATTGTTTACAGTAGTGATGGCTTTCAGAGAGTCAGAAATGAAGACTGAGCGAACCTTAGTCTTAAATGTACTTACCATGTGGCCAGTGCCTGCTGGAATGAACTGTAGGCATAAATCCCTGAAAACAGTACCCCTTTGGGAGTGCTAGTGTCCAGTGACGGCCTTATGGCATCATTCTCCCATTGATCTCTTCAGAAACCTGTCATACCATGTGTGTTTGGCTGGCTACTGGCTGAATTTGAAAGGGACAGAACACATGAGAAAGACCCTTTATTAATTAATTTTTAAAGAGAAGGATAGAGTGTTTCAGTTTCCTTGATATAAGCTTGATGATGAATATACCTTTTAAAATTATTTTTTTCTCTTAAACTGGGGGAAAGTGAGGGAATTTTACTCTTGGTAACTTCAGGGCCAGCAGCTGTCACCTTTCTCCTAGAGAGGACTGTTTGCTGCTCGATGCCTCTCTTTTCTGGAGTAGGAGGTACAGCTCGTGTCTCTGTGTGTTCACTCTTGATCAGACAGTGCAAATATGTAGAGAAGGACGGGGAGCATATACCATGTGGCAGACATGAACTCACTTACCATGAGTGATGCTGCCAGCTGTCCCCTCTGGCTGAAATTTGCCTCAATGCCACTGCCAGATCACTGGATATGTTTAGCAATGCAAAACAGGGAATTATTACCCTTGCTGTGTAGGTGGGATGTTGAAACAGAACAGCCTGGATTCGTTCCACTTTACTTTAAATACCTCTACTGGGTAAGTGGGGATGTAGTTGTTCAAGGTCCCCTTTCTGTCACAGGCAAGAGCTCAGCATTTTTGGATGCAGGATGTGATTCAGCATCTACAGGTACTAATTTCTTTCCCTTGTGTACAAAAAGTGCATGAGTCTACTAGGTTTAAAGTTAAGGGCCTCAGTTTCATGCCTAAAGCTTTATGGGATGAGCCCAAATCAAAATGATGCAGTTTGTTAGAGAGTGTGGCAGATCCAGGAACTGAAATTTAATGTTCCCAAATCCATGCGTTGTTGTAATTTATAGCCCATTCTGCTTGTTCAGTACTCAGTCTGATGCTCAGTTCCCCTAAATAGTGTAAAGAATAACAGAAATACTTAGAAGTCAAGTATATGTCTTGGAATGACATCTGGGCTCCTTGGGTGGGAAAGACAAGGAGGCTGAGAGTGTCATAAAAATGTACATGTGCAAGAAAAGTGTTATAATCAGCAACAAGGTACCATCACCCCACTTTTTGAGCCAACTGCCCACCCCCCCCACCCAGCCAGAGCATTAATGAGTATCTCAAGTTCCTGTGCTGATGGGCAAGCTGGGATTCACAACATTTTAATACAGACTGTGTTTGGAGAGTTTCGCAAAGAAAGATTGTTAATGAGTAATCTTGTCCATTAGGGCACTGAGCCAATGAGCCCAAGCTTTGATTCATTGTGTTATCACTACAGGCTTCTGCTAAACCAAAACAAAACAAAAATGTTCCTGTGTGAGAATCGTTAGGATACTGAACTGAGCACAGAACTGTCTTACATCCTGCCATCTGCAGCCTTCCAGAAAAGAACAGTAAGTAATAATTCCTTAAACTGATAGCTCTTGCTGTTATGGAGTATAAAAGCAGTTTTCTCACCTGAATTATTTAATGGATGTTAATGGATTTTTGACCAGGAAAAAAAAAAAGGATTTTTTTAAGCTAGTATTTTATTGAAGAATAATATAAGGAGAAATTCATCTATAAAACCGGGGCAACAGCAGGAATTCCTCTTGGGGAAAAAATGGTAAGGTCATGAAAAATAATGACAGTGTTGGAATTTGTCTTTAGAAAGCTGGCTTCTGTGTCTGTATGTCACTGGAAAAGAAAGCATAACTTTGATACTGAGTCTTTTTTGCAATAACACAATCTAGTTAATTATGTGCATCAGCTTTAAAATGGTACTGGTTTGTTAATTTTTTATCCTTTTAGGAACAGAAAATGTTTTAAATGTGATTAATGGGAGAACAGAGGACAATCCAGAGTGGAACAGTTATATTTGTTTTATGAAATTTCTTTGTTTGGTTTTGTGTACAGATTCCAGCTGCATCTTACGAAGTCCAAGACTTTAGCACTTATTTCACATAACTAGCACAAGGAAAAGGGCATTTCACATTTCAAGTGATTACTGTTTGAATCCATTGCCAGTTTTTAAGAAAACGTCAGTTTATTCTAAGTGTTCCTGCTAGCCATTTATCTTCAGAAAACTATAATCACCATGGGACACATTTGGCTTTTTTTATTTTTATTGCTTTTGCTTGTGTTACAGAGAACCTAGAGATCCCAAACTAGATTGGGATCCTCCTAGGCTAGATGGGAGTCCAAAAACAGGTTAAGAAAGGAGGGTTTGCAGTTTTATCAGGTGAGACAGGAAAAAGATGCTGGAGAAAGGAAGGCACAGAGAAATGGTGTTCAGCAGGTCATCCCAGGGACAGTCAGAAGCTGGCCCCACTCTTTGAATTTACTTGCCTATCTTCAGAAATGCCATTGAGACTTTTGGTAGAGTTTTCAGTTCTACTTGTGACTGACTTAAAGATATATATTTTCACTTCAGAATAAGCTGTAAGAATATCCTGTATTTTTCCTGTGTCTCTTTGTTCCTCTGATTTTAAATATCGTATTAAAAAACTCTAACCAGTAAATTTCAAACACCCACAGTCCTGCCTCTCTTTTCCTAATGCTTTCATGTCTCTTTGATAGACTTTAAAACAAACAAGCAAGCGAATAAAAAAGCCTCTCAAATAAGCGAGGCACTGCATTAAATATTCTACAAAAAGGCTATGAGGCCAGATCAAAAGCCTGTGAACTAGATGGGAATCTTCCCATTGATGTTAACAGTGTTTGGATCGGGCCATAGATTAATGATGTTACTGAAATTTGTCTTTGAGCAATTGGCAGCCAGATGTGTAAAGAATAGGACAATATTAGAAGACAGGAGGAGGGAAATGTACCTCACTGTTTCACAACTTGTAAAAAAATTTGCCAGTGCTTTGATATATTTTCCTTTACTGAGTAACTGAAATAGATTCAATCATTCTTCTTCTGAAGGTAAAATGCAATTAGACTATTATGAAGATTTCCTGATGATCAAATGTATTTTTGCTTTACCTGACAGTATGAGGCTATGATGCTTTTGTCTGTCAGTGAGCTCAGTTGATTTTAACTTTAATTATTTCATTAAGAGGCTTGGTTTTGCTTACACAGAAGCCAAGGGAAGCTTTACTATTGACCATCGTAGGGTTAGAGGTAGTCCGCTGGTAAGAGTCCACAATAAATCTGAAACCTACACCCACACATATGTGCATATGTGTATACATACATATTTGTTTACACCCATGAACATATATCCCATAAGAAAGCTAAATAAACATGCATGCACATACATATGGTGAAAGTCACATATATATTTATCTCAATTTTCTCAGTTAAACACAGAATACATAAACGTGCATTGATTGACTGTTCTGAAGTATGCTATGGGATACATGTAATAAAATTATACGTAATTCAGAGCTCTTAATATGCAATTGATAAAAATACTCTCAAGCAATTGGGCATAGATTTTACTTTATATATACTGATCTCTGTTTTTCTTTGCTGTATAATTTTGACCTATGAAAATCTTCTAAAAGGTGGGGAGTTAATAGTT
The DNA here is from genome assembly GCA_013400755.1 of Pelecanoides urinatrix. Lineage (NCBI taxonomy): Eukaryota > Metazoa > Chordata > Aves > Procellariiformes > Procellariidae > Pelecanoides > Pelecanoides urinatrix. Next base: position 252,686 of record VZTQ01001661.1, read on the forward strand.
TTTTAAAAAAGTTAACTAAAATAATTATTTTGGGGGAAAAAAAGCTTTTTAACTTTTTCCATGCTTCTTAACTTCTCTTGAAGGGCTTTTATTTTGGAGAGCAATACTGATTTCCTATGCACCTATTGCCTTTATTTCAGCTTTTACCTGATCTGATGCATCTTTTTTGTTACACCTCAGGATGGAATATCAGTTAAGTTGGCTAAGATATTCCAGATTCATCCTGGTAGAAGTAACTAAAAGATGCACTTCATGTAAAGAAGGAAGCATGAGGTAGAAATACCTGTGAATGTTTAGTCATACCAAATATGCCTGTGAGTATCAAGAAGCATTCCACTATTATGTCGTTTTGGTGAATAAAGAAATCTGAATTAAGAGAGTGGTTATTGATCCCAGTTCATGTAGACGAACTGATTCTGGAAGCTGAGATGACAGAGCTTTATGCCACCAGCCTCTTCTTTTGAAAGAATACTTCTGCCAAAAGGTTCTGTGCATAGGTGCTGCAGGTGGCAACCTCTGTCACCTGGCCGTGTTGCTAGCAATTTGGGTGCTTCTGTATGTCTGCTGGGTGGGACTATCCCACTGGCCAGAGCAATGCTTCTGGAGTTGCTCCATGGGAGTCGCAGCCAGCTGGGATCACAGTTGTTTAGCTGCAGCAACAGCCTAGGAGGATTAGGCTGAAAAGAGGCTAATGACAGGCTGTGTGTTGTGGAACTGGCTCTTTGAAAGCGGAGTCCACCCCTGGGTCTGTGATGCTTTGTGACACCAACTTATGGTGACCTATAGTATTTCCCAGAACTGAACAATGATGTGTGGAATAAGCGGTGCTTAAATGCTCTATGTTGTGTACCTGGTGCAGGTCTGAAAGCTGGAAATCAGTAGCTGCTGCTTTTAAATATTGATGAAATGAATTGGATAAATCTAATATATGATAGATGGCTCACAGCAGGCTGGATTCAAGGGCAAATCAAAGCAAAATGTCAATCAGTATTTAATGAAGAATTTGGTGTTCAGGCAAGTTTACAGTAGCAATGCTACATGTAATGGAAAACATATTTCCAGCCTTTTTAATGGTGATCATGTCTTGTGCCTTGCAGAAATCCCCAGAAGATAGGCTTAATTTCTTCTATGAAATCCAGTAAATGGTCTACATCAGCTGAATATATTAAAGAAAATGAAGTATTAAAAAAAAGGTGGGAACTGTAAAAATCATCATGAACATTTGACTCAAACTGAATCCATCCAGATCAAAATTAATGTGGCAGGAGGGGTAGAGTTACAAAATCTGTAACATTCTAGCATACTGAGAGGTTGTGACAAATATATCCTCAAGTTTCTTACTATAAACCAAGGCAGTATTAATGGCACCAGGTTGGGTTTTGTGTGTGTGTGTATGTAAAGAATAATAGATTCTTAGAAGTCTATCTTGAAGTTAGAGTGATGTTATCTAATGGCATGTTAAAAAATGGAATAGCCTCAAAGGAACAAGAAATAAGTTTATAGACATTTCAAAGGGACTGTAAAAACACAAACACTATATTAGGGTTTAAAAACATAGCTTGCTTGCTTTCTCCTTACTTGCAGCACAGACTAGACAGATGCAGGATATATACCTTACAAGCTATTGAAGCTATGCATTAAAACTCTGACTGTATACTGACAGTCTGACAAAATACTTTGGAATGGATATCTTCTGGGACTCTATTTAAAATATCCTGATATAACATCCAAAATTCCCGAAGAAGATAAGTTCTAGGCTCTGTATGTACATACAGAAATTCACAGTCCCAAAGCTGACATGTTAGCACTTGCAGTGTTAGCTCCTCATATAGGGTCTGAGAAGGAAACATGAGAAATACTAGTAGTGATGGAACGTAATCTTCAAGTCTGACTGCAGGGAGAGCTAATCACGCAAGGAACCACACGGGTTGCATGTCTGTGGGCTGTAAGAAAGCTATTGAAGCCCTTGCACATGAGGAGAGGTTAGAGGTGGCCTCTCTTCTCTGGTCTTCAGCCAGAAAATCCAGAGAAACATTCAGGAGCCTTCTGAAGATGCCTCATTTTGACGTTTCTCTGACTAATCATTAAAAGGGTCCTGAATGTGCTGCTGTCTTCTCCCATGGCAGAACCCTTGTAACAGGCTGTAAGAGGAACCCCCTCCCAAGGGTCTGTCATGGGCAGTTCATGAGAAAACTGTCTTGCAATTCCTGACAGCCCTTTGCAGCCATGTGGGCAGCCCCACCTCTTGGGCAGCAGGTACCTTCCCCAGCAAATGTAGTGGCGAGGCAGTAAAACGGTTGGAAGTAGATGTGGGCCTAGTGGGGTGGCTGGACTGGTTGCCAACACCCATCCCAAGATATGTGGCGTTTTTTGCTGTTGCAGAACTGTGTTTCTGTGCTAGATTTGAGACTGTGTTTACATGTTATTTGCCACAAGAACCCTATCTGGTCTGTAACACAAGTAGCTTTTGACATTCCTCAGTAAACTGTTTAAATTATCTGTCGGCAGACATTTAAAATGCATCTGTCTAATTAGAGAACCTTTGTTTATGTTAAGAAAGAACTTAATGAATCATTACGGACAAATCTGAGTATAATTACACAGTATGTTTGCTGCTCTCAGAAGCTACTTCCCAGTCTGCTCAGTATTGGGGCCTCCTGCTGCCTTCACGTTTTTGTCAGATGACTTCACTTCTGCTCAGGAAACAAGCTAAGCCCTCACTGGGAAGCAGACTAGGCTATAACTCTCAAACGCCTTCAGCGAGTGGAAACGTAGTCCCAGGGACAGTCCCATGGGAATAACACTGAATAAATATTTAAGACTATAAACCAAAGCAAAACAGGTTTCTGTCATCTTTATGCAGAATCCTCTTGGTGTCTGCATAAACCCTTGAGACATCTCCTTGTTGGAGCTGTATGTTGCTTCTGTTGGTCCTGCGCCCCAAATGCAATCTTGAGGTGCCCCATCGCACCCACATGAGCCAGACGTGGGCAAGGGAGCCTCTTGCATGCCCTCCTCCTGGATGAGGTGCTGCTCTAGCTACAGCCTCCACTCAAGTAGGAGGCAATGGCAGGTTTCTTGCCTCTTATTTAATAGCCAAGCGGTCAGAGCGGGAAGGAGAAGACCTGGGTTCAGTGCCACTGTCAGCCTCAGGAGATGAAAGCTGCTCTATCTGACCTGCTAGGAAAGCATGCTAGTGAGCAGGCACAAGCATCTCCAACCTTCCCAAGCAAAAGTTGTACAGCTGCTTCAGACCACAAAGGGAGCGGGCGGGTGAGCCTGGTTATTTGACCAAGGCTTTGCTTTTTGTTTTTGCCACCATTTTTCTTGTTCAGAGAGTAATCACTGAAGGCAAGATAAAGAGCCAGTCGCTAGAAATTAAACTCAAGTTTCCTGGCTTAGAGTCTTCTGACCTAACCATAAAGTTGCACTTTTTCAGTAAGTGAAAACAATGAAATGATGAAAGGGTGATGAAAAAATAATGCAAACAACTGGTATTCCCTGCAAGCGGAGATTGGCAGCATGCCCTTGGCAGGTCAGGCCAGTGCTTCAGTCTGTGAATATTTGAATAAGGTTGAGAATAAACTGCCATTAGCTTTAAATGAACAGCAGAAGGATGGCAAATAAAATATACCACAGCAAGGAAAAAACAAACCAGATACAGCATCTTATTTAAAGGCTAAATTAGGTATTGTAATTTCAAGCTAATGTTTGTTACAGCAAATATTGAAACAACCTCCTGAATCCTGCCTTACAATAGGTACATAAAAATGAGTTATCTTGTTTAAATATTCTTTTTTGCTTTCTATCTTTCAGGATCTCCTTTCAACCTATTTCTTAATTAGCATATTCCTCCTGAACTGAAGAATAAATGGGATCTGAAATGAATTTAATAGGACATCACCAGCTAGCCACTGCTGATGGATTTTCTCTTGCTGAAGGTTCTCATTTATTTGGTAAGTCACCAAATTAGGTTAAAATAGCAAGTTATCCTTTACTCAGAAATCTAGAAGAAAATGGACTGAAGTCTCAAGTTGAGGACATGTGGTTGACATATGCCAACCTTCTTGAATCTTCAATACCTATGGAAGGAATAACAAATAATGGATCTGTGGTGTTAATGTAATCCTGCATCACTATTGCTCTCATCACTGCTAATAGCAGAGCTTGTAGGTTGTTTTTATAACACTATTCTAATACCTGAAATCATTCAGCAAAGACAGACCTTTGTAGTAGGCTGGATGTTATCTTCATGTGAGTCATTAAAATCAAGCTAAGCAGATATATTTTCAGTTAATTTGTAATAAAATTATACTGCAATGTATTTGCATTGCCATTTTATGCAAATTTATGAAAGTAATTTCACCTAAATTAAAACCATTGTCCTATTGAGACCATTAAAAACTTATACATTAACATCAATGCACAAGAAAATTTATAATGCAGGCTGGAAAATTCTCCTTGCTCCAGTTGCACTGAATTTCTCAAGGCTAAGCATGGGTTTGTTAATGAATGAAGAATTCTTGGTCAATATTTTATAAGCATGGGGAAGCTGTCTTCTGTTATATGTACTGCTAATTAAAAAAACCAGAATAATACATTTTTTTAGCCTTTCTTTTGGCAGCAGAGGGGGACCTTCTTTGAGTAACATGATACGTTCTGGGCCTCACACACAATACAGACCCCCACAGAAAGCTGCAACACTTCAGAAGTTTCCAGTCCAAACAAGACCAGAATTCTGCCCTTTTGAGTGCTGGAAAAATTGAAAACATTTCAGTTTCATCTATCTGAAACAAGAATTGTGGCTAGGGCATGGAGGGACTCTGACACACGGAGCCACTCCTGCTGCAGAGCTCTTAGAAGTCGGGAGCATCACTCCAAATCAGACCACTTCCAGTGTCCTGGCTCCATACAGCTAAACTAAAGCACTATCACTAATGATAAGCAAAACCCATTGCATTACTGTGTGTTACTGGTTTTTTCCCCCAATTGTATTGGGTTTTGGTGGGAGAAATGTTTTTGCAGTTGTTAAAAAAGGATATGTAAATAGTTAAAACACTTCCTTGTTACCTGTTAATTCCAATGTCAGGCCATGATATACAGAGGATGATGTTCAAATCTAGGGTGCCAAATTTTATATCCAGTCATCCCTTTAAAAGTTCTGCATATAATTGGACTCCTTCAGATTTTTGTCAAGAAAATGTTGTTTACTTTTTCACTAATTATTTAATTAATTTTAAAGAGTAATGATCATGTAGCTTCAAAATACAAGGAAGCATGTTAATGTAAAATACTTTCCCTCTACACTGAAACCTTACTCAGAAATTGTGAGGTCTTCAGAAGACGGATTGTGTCTCCCATTATAGGTATTCAGAGCTTAGCACAATGGAGATTTAATTCAAACTGACGTTTCTGTAACAGAAAGAAATAATGTATTAAGGGGTTGAATCAGCGATCCCATCAGGAAGGAGACAGCACTCCTGCTGTGTTTCATTTAAGCTGACTTCTGTTTTGTATGGCTACTTGATCCTGTTTTGTGGGATGTCACTCACATCTCAGAAGTGAATTCATTACAAATTTGATGTCTTTTGCTTTTATAGCTGGAAAAAACCATCAGAAATAATATGCAACTGAGTCCACAAAGTTACTTATTATGAAAATATGACTCCATCTCTTCAAGATGCTTGTAGGAAATGGTTTTGCCTCTCAATATTATATTTGTAAACTACTTGCATTTTTTTTGACATTCAGTTTTGGCAGGTAGAGACTTGTGAACCTAAGGAAACAGGAAGAAAGCTTTTCTTTCAAATGACCCTTAGAATATACATTTCTCCCAGGACTTCTCACACCTTACAGCTCTGATGTAATACAAGTGAGAAACTGCTGGCTTACAAACATCAGCCTTTACACAAAGCAGTCTCCTTTTTCAAAGATGCATACTCATATTCTATAAAAAAACCTTGGAAATATATTATCTTTTCATTATGCTTCACTCAGTCTACGGAGAGTATTCTTAGACCTTCAAAAATTTATCTAAGTGCATCTCCAAACATTAGCACCAGGTCCAGGTCTCTTAAAAGAAATGTTGCCAATCATGAGTTGCTTGTGCTGTAAGCCTCATCACCATGGTAATTCCAGGGCACTTCTATGTATTCATCCTCAAGATTTCTAGTTGCAGCAGGTTTCAGAAGAGCTTAAAGAAAAAAAAGGTTTTCTACCTTTCAATAGTTGGAAATGGTATGTTGCTATTTTAACAGTATATGTCTAAGGTAAAGTATCTCTTTGTCTTTGGAGGTAGTGTGTTTTAACTGTAGTTTTTCACTCCTGTAGTTACGAGTCCCTGGAAAAAGGGGCTCAAAATGCAAATGAAGAAGGATCTTTAACCTAGCAGAAGTCAGCGTCCTTCCCTTCACTCTGTCTTCCTGGAAAACTGCTGCTATTTTTCTACCTCACTACTCAGGTGATTTAGAAACCTAGATCTCTTTACAGAAATCCTAGATCTCTTTACAGAAGACATCTTTTTTTTTTTTTTTTTTTAAGTGGCGAAAACCAGATATGTAAAATGCATCCTTTATAGCATCTGCATGCAAGATCAACTTTTTCTTCCTTGCAGCTCTGGTTTTCCCAGTGAGGAAAAGGGACTCTTGATGACAAGACATCCCAGAGGTGCATGGGTCTCCATGGGACCTGTCCTGTTAAGATATTTCTCTTTCTCAGTCAAACCCTGTTTTTATTTCACAAGCCCTATTGAATTGAACCAGGCCAGCTATGTGAAGACTGGTCCAACTTCGTATCCTGAACTAAAAGAAAGTGACACACCTACCAATCTGCATTTTTGAACGCCTGTAATTTAGGACTGAAATCCTGATCTCCTTTAAAACCTCTGGGAGCTTTGTAGTTCATTTTAGAGCCATGAATTTGTCTTGTGGACCCTTCCACCATGATAGACATAGACTGATTTGAGCTCCTCTGCTTTGCTCCAAATTGGCTGGACACAAGCTGTGACACAGGAGATGCTGAGGTGCATCAGCAGAGCACTGTGCTGAAGCTGACAAGCCTTGTTCTAAGGCAATAAGGTAATTCAGCTGGTCAACAAAACTGTTGCAAAAAAGTATTTGATAACATCTTTCAATTGCCTTTGAAAGCTTTTCATTTTAGGGCCAATACATGTGTTAAATACCCATATCTCCGTTATCTTATTTCTTCCATTGGTTATTACTTGCCCTGTTTTACAAGGGACTGAACTAATTTTCAGACACCAAAAATGTCTCTTTTGTATTTTAAATGTGGAGGATAAGCTTATATATTTGCATGGCATCTGAAATATATACAGCATTTGACTCAAACTGTCATTTATATGATAAGTAAGTAGCAGGCCTATAAAGTAATAGCCCCATTCTATTTTCTGTCAAAGCACCTTATATAGGAGTTATTAATATGCAAGATATTAAGTGTGACACTTCAGCTATCAGAGATGGAATTATTTCTAAGAACCTGGAAAGATAAGTCAGTACTACTACATGTTTAATTTGAATAAAGACCTATTTTAAGTATTTTTTGATGGCCTGTGTGTTTTTTTGTAATGTGACATCAAAATATAACAAGACAAGAAATGTCACCCTCATTGTACATGTCCCTAGCTGAGAGAAGTTTTTTGGGGTGAATGAGCACTCTTAAAAGCTGTATTGAGATGGACAAGGAAGAATAAACAAAAATGAAACCTAACAAAGGGGAAAAGAAAGCAATACATCTAAACTTGCCTTAAATATTTGACAATGTAAAAGCAAAAAAATGCCATTGAAAATTGATGTAGGCATAGAACAGTGCCTGAGATGAATTTAAAAGGCTGACTCCTTTTAGATAAATTTGTATTTGTTCTGGTTATGTGTTTTGTTTTTTTTTAATAAAAAAGATAGTAGGATCAAATGTCCAAACTGATTAAACAGCTTCAAGATCATAAGATATGTTAAATAACTACTTGTCTTTAGCACCACCTGGCAGGTGATGCAACATCTGGCTTCATCTCTGCAAAGATAATTAGGCCTGTAACAGACCCCCAAATCAAAAGGAAACAAACCAACACAAATTAAAACAGAAAATCGTGTATGTATAACGATTATGAAAAGAGCCACACCAAAAAGTGGCAATCTGAGAAAAAAATTTAACGAGAAGGAATGCAGATGAACGGGGCTCTGAGGGAGCAGGTTGCACCACCAAGCAAGGCAAAACCAAAACGCATTTGTGCGATGCTTTCTTTTGTGCATGTGTGAGTCATTTGTGGATCTCAGCCTGGAAAGGAGACTGTTTAATGAAATAAGGGGAATCTTACAGTCTGGGGTTTGATTCTCTGCTTATTTACTTCCAGGTGTGATCCTCAGACATACTTTTGGTCACAAATCTCATGTTGGGTTTTAGTGGGCTCATCCACAGTGCTAAATGAAAAAGGTTGAGACTGAAAGAGGCACAGCACCCTTGACTGTCCATCTTGACACTTATCTTGCTCTGGGGCTCTGTTTTGGATTGCTTTAGTAGGTGCCTTTAAGACATGGGCTTACTTGAGGGACTGTTCCCAAAAAGGCAGCATGGACAAGACTGCAGTAGGTTTGGCTCCTTTTATTCTACACTGTCCTCTAACACCATCTCAGAGGGGTTGTACCTTCATACCTTAGCTGCCATCAAACCAAGGCGTGCCACACAATATTCTGACTTCATGCTGTCCCAGTACTGCTGTGGTAGCATACAACACAGCCCCCACAATGTTACAGATGCTTTGAACTGAAATGACATCTGTTAAACAATAATATCTGGGAGCCACAGGGAAGCTACACGGGCCCGGAAGAGTAAGGTCAGCCACAAAGGCTACGCAGTGTGGCTGCATCCTGCCCACTCCAGAGGGAGTCAGAGTTACCCCTAAGCTACCCAGATGAGAACTGATCTTTGACGTTTGGCCTTGGGGCAAGGACATCTCTCTGGCACTATTCTATCTTGTCATACAGATGTGTCCAGTACGGCCTGAGCACCTTGGCCTTCTTTTGAGAATACAACATATTTGTGCTTAAAAAATGTCAGTTAATCCAGTCCGCTAAAACTGCTTCCTGTGATATTGAAGTGGTTAATTTACTGCACAGAATCACCTGACATTACTATATATTTATTGATAAAAATTCTGTTCTAAATAAACCACAAAAAATACAAAATTACAATGGGTAGGCTACTGGGAGGCATTCCCTTGAATGGTAACCAAATTTTATCCAGGTAAATCCACACTGGGAATGGACATTGCTATTGTTTCAGACATTTACAAACAAGTTTCTCTGTAATTAAGTTAATCAGTAAACTATATAACCTCTGGCCTGTGTCACTCCTTTGCTAGTCTTAAAGAAAGTTTTCACAGTAAAGAAGTCAACAGGATACAGACAAAGCAGAGTTAAGAAGTTTTATTTATACATAGTCTTTAGGGGAAAAGAAGAAAAAGAGAGGGAAAAGAGGACTGAGGACCTTAAGGAGAGTATTTTTCTTCAAGAAATGGTCAGACCAAAGACAGCCTAAGGTAGGATATTGTTGTGTTCTTGCTTGGACATGTTTGTCATCTGATCTTGTATTCTTCATTGAAACTGTAGGATGCTAGAAGGTTGTTTAAGCCAAATGATCTTTAAAGAGCTACAAATAATGTGTTTAGCATTAAATCAGGATTTCAGTAATGGTTATGTTATGATTTCCAAATTACTTAATGCTGAATCTTGTTCTTAGATCTTCAAGTTCCTTTATGAATATCCTACAGAGAGCCAGAGGTTCATATTTTAAACCTGCTTAGAATTCTTTTCCCTTTAATTAGCTTTATATAATGGAACCGTAACTTTTACATTGAAATGTGATTTCATTGTAATTTCTGTAATATTCCGAAAAAAATGTTATTCTTCAATCTGCACGTAACCTCAGTATAATTCTACAAATTGAAAACACTTCTCTAGTTCCTACAAAGAAAATTCCCTTTCACTTCAACAAGTGGTTAAGTCTACGTCAAATATTTTTTCAAGTCTTATGTAAAATATTTTGTGTAAAATTTAAAGGAACAAAAGCAAAACTCTCCAATGAATTTCAGCTGCAAGTGATATTGTGGAAAAATATTTGTAAAATGATGACCATATCCACGTGAAGGTTTCACTTTGATATTGGCAAGCTTTCCAGAGTTCTGTAAAATTTTTTTCATTGAAAAACATTTATTTGCAAAACATAATCTAAAAGATCTACAGCTATAAGTAACATCATATTTGTGTGCACTTAAGCAGTCTTTAAAGATGTAAAAGTTATGCTTCCAAAAGAAAAACCAGATAAATGTTTCAAAATAGTTAAGGCCACACAAACATAAAATATTGCTGTATTCCAGTGAGCTTGTTTCTGATTTCACTTTCACTGCTTTATACTACTGCAACTCCAGTGATTTCAGTGGGCTGGCTCATGCCATGTACATTCTGGTTGGCAAGATAAGATTAGTTTTCTCTTCTGATAAGAAACTATTTGTTCTAGACTCACATGTACTTTGCAAAGCATAATTCCAAAAAATCAGTGTGGTTTTCAAATACCATGCAGGACAGAGCAGGACACTGTATGCCTCTGGAAGCAGAACCCCTTCAGCTTTCGTTGGAAACCTCGTGCACGCAGAGGCCTGGGGAACACAGCTCAGACCACGCTTTTTGGATCAGGTCATAGAACTACTTTGTCCCAGTAATTCCAAGGCATCCAGTTTCTATTTCACCCTCATCATTTGTTTCAATTTTTTAAGATAATATTTCAGAGTAAAAGGACATTTCAACTGAAAAAAAGGAACAGTTTCATTTTGAAATCATCTTTATGGAACATCTCCACAGTTTTAAACAATTACTTTTAGGAATGATTTTAGATCACTAATGCTTTGGAGCAGACCATTTCTTGCAATGTTTAATTCTAGACTCATTGACAATTTTGTGGGGAAAAAAAAATAATTTGACAACTGTTTTTGATCTGCTCTGGGTAGAGAATGGCATCTCACTGAGTCAGCCCATGTTGGCTGATTTCTAAGGATGAAATACAAATACCCACCAAGCCCTTCAAACAGGTCTACTAAAAAAAAAAAAAAAGGAAAAAAACACTTTAAGCTGAAGTGGGAAAACCTACATAGTTACAACCTAGTTATCTTTTAAAATCACTCTGATCTCCATAACTGTAGTATCCGAGCACTTCCCAGAGTAATAGCTGTAAGCCTGTTCTACATAAAACAAAACCATGTTCTCTGAGTCTCTCTCGACCCTGCCTGTTCTCCCTTTCCCTTCCATTGCTCTGAGCGTGGACTCAATTCAGCTGAATTGTATAATGTGTGCCTGACACAGAAGGAAAAAAAAAGGAAATACAGGCTGGTTGAGGTTTTTTTCCCCATATTTAACTTTATACATTAAGACTCAGATTTTTTTGTTTGCTCCATAAGCAGAGTAGAATTAATGATTGCGAAGATTTTTCTAAACATATCCATAACCCAAATGGATCTACAGTGGTTTAAATAAACACCCAATATTGTCTCAGCATGTGCTGCAGTTCTTTAGCAGTCCTGAGTTTTTTAACAAGCCCTGAGATTATTTTTTTGCTGTGGAAGGAGTGTTGCCTTCTCTTATTGCCCTTTCAGAGGCCCAAGGAGTTCAGGAGGCTGGTATAGAACTTTTGTGGAATTTCCTGTGGATGGCATAAAGTTAAAAATCAACAGTTCCTTCCTTTTCATTTTGGGATCGTCCCACTTTCCTGTAGCAAACTCAATCAACTAAGTAATTAGTAACTAGCAAATGACAGCTTAGGTCTCCATGGTGAACAGATTCCTTTCCAAAGGGAGACTGAATGATTTGTATAATGATTGTGTATCTCACAGTTAACATCAGTTTTTGTACCTGAAGTACCTTGACCAGTCTTAATGAGCAGCAGTCTCAACAAATGGTAAATATAATTAAAGAAGGAACACCCACTCATTAAACCTATACTGAACAATAAAGGTCAGCATCAATCATTGCTGTCTTCACCCTTTACATGTTTTGTCACCGCTGCAGCTGGCAGGTATCACTGACAGTTTGCATTTGATGCATGAAGCTGTAACTTCACCTCCAGGCTCTTCCGTAGAGTCCCCAGGTGCCTGTATTTTGTCTCAGGTCTCCATATGTCTATGCTGTTTATTGAAAGAGCATAAACTTGGGTTTGGGGAGTGCCTTCTGCTGTTCTGCTTCTGCTAGTGTAGTATTTGGGGGCCCTGGCCTCTTCTGGAGCAACTAAATGCAACCATAATTAAACTAATTGTTAATAATAAATGGCACCATTATTCTCATTTGGTTTTGTGTCACATTTTTCCAGACATACATCTTGCTGCTTATTCTTGAACTGGGACCTCAACATTTGCTATTGGCAAAGATGTGCTGTGGACAATATGGCAATCACATAAATCCAAAAGACTTGTATGGCTTCTGCAGCACAGTAAAGTAGGAAGGGCAGAAGGCTGCAGAGCAAGAGCGTGAGACCTTGAAAGTGAAAAAGCAGGTGAAATGAAAAGGTTAGTTTCTGGCACTAATTGAAGTGAGACAAAGGAGAGGGAAGAATCCATACTACAGATTTTTGTTCTTTGTTGTCATTACAGATGTTCCCTCTTCTTAACGATTAGCATTTCTTCATTGCTTCTGATTCCTCAGAAGTGAAGGAGACTTGCCAGGGAACCGATTTTATGTTAGCAAAAATGGTTTTGGAGTGCTTCTGAAGCACTGCTAAGTAATGGTCACCTATGAACATTAATCTATGATTTGGTTGTAATACTGCTGTTGACTCCAGTAAAAGTGGGACTCGGCGTCTTCCTGGCAATATGCACTGTTTTTCTTAGATTCTCTTCTTGGAACTAATGAAGGAATTATGTCAGTGTTTTCACAAAACAGCAAGATGTGACTTTCTCCAACAGAAAATATGAAGCAGTTTGCAAATAACTTTTAAATTACTGTTTTCAGCTAGTTGACATTGGCTTGATTTTAATTACACCATCCAGGGAATGCTAGATGTTGTTGCGCTTATAGTACAGAAAAAAAAGGAGACTTAAGTTGTTTGCGTTTTTAAACTTGTTATTTAATGGGCAAAGTTAAGGCAGCCTCCAGATACTGTGCCGATCCCGACAGGAAAGGTTGCTATTCCATGTACCACTGCCAGGTTTCTTGTTGGCTCAGAGGTGCTTCATATGAGAACCGCACAACTGCTCTGAGTGTCACCGGCTTGTAGGGGCTGGGGACCAGGCTGTGGAGGCTGGCTGGGTGGCCACTGGAGGCTGGATAGCGAGAAGGTTGCATTTCACCGCTTATGTTAGGAGTATCTTCCCTGCTCCTTCATGGTAACCTCACTTTCCCCCTTTCAGGCTCTTCTAAAAGGTTTACTTCATGTTCTCAGTCTTCTAATTAAGCCTCACTCTTGTTGTCTTTTCCAAGTGCAGTTTTTCCCTATCACAACATATTCAGCATTAAACAGCAATTAACACAATGTTTGAGTCTTGATCTAACTTTCACCAATGCCATAGGATTTTTGGCTTTTGTTTGGATTTCTTTTATTCTGCTGTGAGACCTAATTTGGGTTGCTAGCTTTTCTCTGTGGTGTAGACTGCTCTTTCTTGTAAACTGAACATTTATACGATTAGCTGCACGGCATCTTTCAAGATTTTTTTATGTAAGTGCCAAATGCTGGACGTTTCCACAAATAATAAGGGAGTGGCTGAGAATGGCTAAGTTACTTTTAAAGTATCTTGCAATGTATTTGTGCAGCACCAGGACCACAGCAAATCTGAGCTCAGATAATGCAATCTTTATGATTATGCCTTGGTTTTGAGATGGGTGTCTGGAAGTGGAAGCTTCTCTGATAAACTACAGTTTCATAGTAGTAATAGAAATTGGTTTTGCATTATTATTTTCCAGGTGTCCTTTCAGAGCCAATGAGTTCTCCAGTGCAAGAGGCAGATGTGTCACCTTACACACAGTACAACAGTGTGCCATTTCCCCAAGTTCAGCCTCAGATCTCATCACCGCCTTATTACTCCAACCTAGGCTTCTACCCTCCGCAGCATGAGGAATGGTATTCCCCTGGGATGTACGAGCTCAGGAGAATACCCTCAGAGACCTTTTTCACAAGGGAGACAGAGATAATGGATATCCCTGCAGCCAAAAAGCCTAGATTGGGTCACTCCATGGGAAGAGTGAAAGGAGAAGAGCTCTGTGTCGTCTGCGGTGACAAAGCTTCTGGGTACCACTACAACGCTCTCACTTGTGAAGGGTGCAAAGGTAGGGTGAAATCAATTACAGAATACAATTCAGCTAATAAGCACAGCAGTTTCTGAATTTTTTTCTTTCTTGTTAGTTTTATCTGAGTCATTAATCATTTTAGGGATTTAAGTTTGGATCCGGTGTACACTATTCTGTATTTTCCCCAAGACAGATTGGCAGTGTCTTCCATTGTCTTCCATCGTCCTGTGAACACAGAGCACAGTTGGCCAACCTACGGCTCTTAAGCCATCCTTAGCTCTTGGTAAACTGAAGAACAGCTTCCATGTGGGGGCCTGGCAGCCTGGCTCTGCTGTCTTGGCAGCTGCTGATGCTGATCTCTGCCTGTGGAAGGAACCAAGCCCATGGAGGCCCCTGGGAGTTCAGTGCTAGGCTGCCCTAGAAATCAGCTGCGAACCCAGCCCAAATGCCTCCTGTAGTGCCCATTGAAAGGAAGTGAAAGGTGTCAGCTCCCACCTGCAGACTCTTCCCAGAGATTTTCTTTCCCTCAGCTCCCAAAAGATATGGCAGGTGTCTTCAGGTTTGTGAAATGAAAGGATTTCTAATTCTAGACTCGCTTCTAGGGATAGCCCCTATTCCTAGGGAGGGAGCTGCTTCAGGAAACAGGTGGTATCTGTAGGATAAATATCTTGCTTCTTAGGAAAACAGTATTCACAAGTTGGTGTCAGCATAAAAGGAAAATCATTGCCATTATTAGAAACATGATTGCCAGATATTTTAGCAGAGAGGAACAAAAAGGTTATGCTGATGGAATAATTATTATACCTAAAGATGGTTACTCTGTCACAGGGCTGAGATACATTATAGAAAGAAAAATAATGCCCCAGTTTTTCATTCTATTCTGTGAATAAATATTTCATTATCATTTCTGTTCTACGGATAAAGGCTAAAGCATGGACATTACTGAAGCACTAAAATATCTTAATATGGAGCTCACTGTCACTGAGAGTAGACTTTGAACTAATTTGTCTATTACGAATTTATCTATTTATCTATTACGAATTCATTTCTGAGGGCACAACAGACCACACTGGTCAACCACTCTAAACATGAATACAGTCAAGGGTCATACAGTTTATCTCAATAATTCCAATAAATAAGGGATTCATTTCTTTCTGCTGTCCATGTGAATAGTATCGAACTGAAAAAATATGAATTAACTCATATGAATGCTGTCATTATAAACCAGATTAAAATAAATGTTAATGTGAAGATTCCAAGTAATGATATATTTACTCTGTTAGTAAGCTGTTCCTACTGTTTATTAACTTCATTATTAAATGTCTTAGTAATTTTTCAAAGACTTATGCAATTATATAAAAAATTACAAACTATAGAATTTGTAAAGAATGTTTCTAGCAGAGAGGTTAAAACCACCAGGTAAATACTCAGACTAAAACCCACAGTGGAAGGAAATATGTGTTCATCTCTCTACTCATTCACTTTGAATCACTCTATGTAACCATAATTTTATTGGTTTACTGGGATAAAGTATTTTATGTTTTCGCTCTGTTTCACGACTGCAACATCAATTACAAAGAATAGTACCCTTGATCAAACATAGTAAAAGTTGATTTAAAGATAATGCATTCTGGCTCTACAATAAACTTTAGAGGTGATTAAAGTACCAGCTGATTCAGTAAAAAGATGTGCTGAGGATAGCAATTCCGTTTGACAAGGTGAAGAGGATACTATGTTTTCTAGACCTCTGATAATTCTTGTGTATATCTGTGGAATTTTTCACATGGGTATACGTTACCCTCAAAGCATGGTGACCAAAATTAGGCTTGGTACTTCAGTTGTGCTCTTATCAGTGCAGTAGAAGAACTATCTCGCATGTCTCACATCCAAGTATGAGATTAGCCCTTCTTTTTGGCCACAAGACTGTTAATTCATGCTCAATGTGTGTCCAAAATTATATGCGGATGCCTTTCTGCAGGACTAGTCTCACCTTGCAGCACCCCTGCTCCATTGATGTCGTGGACATTCTTATTCAAAGGGGGAGGCTTTGTGCATATTTTTATGGGATTCAATCCTCTGTGATGAATATGTTAATTTTTTTTTTCATTTCTTTCTTGGGTAATGCACTCAGCAACACCCTCCATTCTTTTTGGTTTTCTTTCTTGAGCAGAAGGAACAAATATTAAGATCTTATTTATTGTCCCTCATGAGAATATTAATCTAAAGATATGGGCAGGAGTATACACTTCTATATTTTTTTAATACATTATGATCCATTAACAAGTAAGTATGAACTATTTTATTAATATTTTACATATTATGCAAAAGCAGATTAAACAGAACATTTGCTCTCATACAAGATTTGCTTGTGGTACTATAAAAAAAAAGAAAAGGCTTCCTTGAGGTTTCTCTCACCTCCAATGAATGACTTGAGAAAATGCTGCCTTGATTAACAATAATAGCATCACAATTGTGGTCCATAAAGGATGAGGCAGTTCACAGGCATTGCTATAGTATAGTGACCAATATACAGTGCTTTAAAGCCTGCTGCTGTAGAGGTCATTTCTGAGACAACCTTAGCAGAAAGACATCAAAGATTTTTGGTATAGCCTTAGTCTGTATAGTGATACTGTGTTTTAAGGGCCATTTTCAGGTGTTGCAGAACAAGTGGGACATAGTATCGTGCTTGTTCAATAAAGCCACAGAATAAGTCCTGCTGAGAGAAAAGCCCGTTGTGAACTCCCTCTGCACAGGCTGGCGGTATGAGTTTTTGTAATCTTCAAACCAGTCCTGATAATGCTTGATACCAAGTCAAGCCAGACTGAAAATATTTCCTGCAAAGAAGGGTCCTGCTTTAATCTTCTCCTCGCATTAACACCCACCATGTGGGCATGGGGGAAGGAACGCTGTAGCACGCCTTGACAGAGCAGAGCAGGTGCTTTGCTAGCAATTGTGAACTGCAAAAACTTTTAAATTGAAAAACCCAAAGCAGCTGGCCATCAGGATGGCAAACGGAGATATTTGCAAAGCTTTCATCTACACTTGTAACAGCTGTCCTCCTTCAACGTTTATAATTTCCCTTAGAAAAATCAACATTGGTAGCATTGGATCAGCTCTAGCCATAATTAATCATATTCATGACTAGCTAAGAGAACAAAGGAAATTCAACATTTCCAGCCAACATCAGCTTTTTGTAATTTGGCAAGATCAGATAAAAGTAAGACTGTACCAGAAAAACCTTCAGCTTTTTGGGTGCCCTGTCATTAGTTTAACAGATGCCATTTCTGATTTACCTCTGAATTTTTGTAAAACTCCTCCTATTATAGAAGGTCAAACATAAAATATTTCAGGCTTTTAAGTTCATTTTGAATTATTACTGAATAATATTATTCACTATTAGTGAATAGAAATTCCATTCATACCAAAAAGCTAATTTCAAAATTAATTATGAAGAAGTCTGTTCAAGAAGACAATGATTCAAGAGTCACGTCATGATAGAATTGAAGCAAGTGTAGAGTTAAAACTACTTTTTGCCAAAAGACATTTCACTTTTCACTTCACACCATTCACTGTTTCAAAAACTTTGTTTTCAAGAAAATATTTGACTGCTTGAAGCCTATTGGCTCCTATCTTTTTGCATCCCTAGTTTTGCATTCATCTTTCACGTTCTTACATACTTCTAAAAAATTCATTTCCTAAAGCTCTTTTTCTTTGCTCTTCCATGAAAAAGCAAACACACACCTTGTGGACAGAGTGAGTCATCAATCAGACTTAGAATGTCATAAATATTTGTGCAGAACTTTTCAACATTTACTACTAATTAATGTGTCATAAATTACAGGATTTAAATTTAAAAAGTAAAATTTATAAATTATGTAAAGCAGATGCAGTTGCCTTTAACTGACACTGAGAACCTACAGCTTAAATCCAGGCCTTTTTCTCCCTTCCCTGACCAGTAAATGGTAATGTATTAAACACCAGGGGAATGGTGAATAAAAATAATGCCCGGGGCTGCTGGAGGTTCTAAGCAATCTGCATTTCAAAAGAGACTGATGCCAGTCAAGTTCATTTATCTGAAAAGAAGCCAGTAAAACAGACAGCATGGAAGAGATTTCAAGCAGGAAATACCGCAGATTCAGAGAAATGCCAGATTTTTTGTGACCAGATAGTGGAATTTTTTTACTGGTAGCTACACACTGGTACTTGGAAGAGATTGTGCAATTATAAAAACATGGGCCAAAGTTGGGAAATTGTCATCTGAAAATGGCAAAATCATCACATCATCTGTTTTCTCACCTAGATTCAGCAAGATGGTATCTTAGCTCAATGCATTCTGAAAACACACAGACAAATCCTGCAACGGACAACAAGTCAGATTCACATCTGAATTTTCCCCACGATTTGAGTATGGGAGACTGGGTCTTATGTGGTGCCTCTCTTAGTGCACCAAAGTGCCAGGTTGGAAAACAATGGTGTTTTTATTGTGCCAGCCAGTGGCAATGAGAAAACAAAAGGTTTGTGAATAGCTCTGGTTAATGTAAATTTATGCAGAGCTCTAGTTTGAAGTACACTATAAATCAGTGGTGTGCCAGCAGAAGCTCCCAGGAGTCTATGTCAGAAACCTGCCCTCAGATGGGAAGGAGAACTGAGCTTCTCTCCTATGCCAGAAAGAGTTCATTCCCTCTGTAGCTGATACTAAATAGTCTCTGCCATATGAAGGACAATGTAAAGAGATTGCGATGACACAGTGAGTCACACTAAAAATTCAGGAAACATTCAAGTCATGATTGGCAGCAAAGACTCTGTTGTCTTGTGATGACTCTTTTATTCAATTACATTTCATATCTTGAGCACTCCACATTTTGCCCACAGTGCCACTCTCAGAGGTGTGATAGGCAGCAGCCAAACAGGAGATTCAGACAGACTGAGGAAAGGTCCTCTCGATGTCTTGGATTGGTTGCCATTTGCAGTTACCACCGTGCAATTTTGGAGCAAATCCAGTGACGATACCAGTAGAAATGCCTGCGCAAGTGAAATTAGGTGACTGCTTAACCCATCAGGTGGACAATATTTAGTGAATGAGGCTGGACTATTCTACAAACAGGGGAGGAGGCTAATGTACAATAGGCAGATACGATGCAGCTTCCTTATTAAACTTGGGGGTGGGCAAGTAGACCAGTATGTGGAGCTTCTGCAGCTCCCAGGAGTTGAGGGAATTGTGATGAGTTACTCAACGCTCTTTCTGCGAATCCTGTACCTCAAGAGACTTAACAGACTCCTATTTTTTTCACAAGTATTTGTATAGTATCAGCCTACCAGCTCTCGTGCTGGTGCTCAACTTGCTCCTGGCAATTTTCAGATATGGGTCTGAATTTTCGCAACATTCACAGTTCCAGGACCTTACTTTGGGCTAAATGTCTAATGTTTGGGCACATGATTTATCATGTTGATTTATTAAATTATATTACTTTGATACTATTCTCAGTACAAATATCAAGAATATAGTAATCCAGGCACTGAAAGACACTCACAGTGCAGCAGAAGATGTGTCACTCAGAAAACCCAGTGGAGATGGAGGTGCTCTTCAACTTGACTACTTTGCTTCTTTGAATGTTTCCTTTTATCTATGTCACTGCTGTGTTGTGCAGGGTTCTTCAGAAGAAGCATCACAAAAAACGCAGTATACAAGTGTAAAAATGGAGGCAACTGCGAGATGGACATGTACATGAGGAGAAAATGCCAGGAGTGCCGCCTAAGGAAATGCAAGCAAATGGGCATGTTGGCTGAATGTATGTATACAGGTATTTGCATCATATACTCAGAGTGTGCAGAGAACACATCAAATACTGTATTTGTTTAATTGGGCTGGTTTTAATAATAAAGCTATAGAAGATATCATCTGGCAGGTTGAAGGTGCATTAAAGATGATGTGCCTCTGCATCAAATCCTTTGAAAAAGGCAAATGTACTTATAAGCAACAGGATTTAGTTGGTGGTCAGGTACACAAAGGTATAAGAGCTCAGCAAATGGTGAAGGAAGGGCTGTCCTGCACTAGACAACAGCCATTAGTCTGCTTGAGCGGGAAGGAAAAGCAGTTGGGGGAAGCAAATCTACGGGAGACTCCCCAGGAGTGAGGAGTTCGCCGCGTTGTGGAAGCCAGAGCAGGAAAGTCCTGGCGCTTCCCTTTGCTACTCTTTCTGGGGCTCTCCCTGTCAAGTCCTTGCTACCCAAGTCCAAATTTTGGCATTCAAACAATACTCTTTTCAAGAAAAGAGGAGGACTGCCACTAGCAGGAAGTTTCTGTGGACTTGCCAAGTGTGTGTTCCCAGACCTCACCCAGCAATCAGGCAAAGCCTGCTAAGGGCTAGCCCTTTTTTATAGTCTCATTAGCTTTTCTCATGGTGCAATAGATTTTCCTGCCTTGCATATAGGCACATAGGTAGAGCCATCTCCAGAAAAGCTGCTGATGGACTTTAATAATGTTTCATATTAAAGCGAATTTGCTATTCAAACTGAGAGCTTATAAACTTCATTGAGCTTCACATTGGATAACTTAGAACAACAGGGATATTGGAGTGCAACTTTAAACACGTTTAAAACTCAATTTTGAGTAAAATGTTGGCCAATCCATTATTTTTGCAAGCTTGCACCTGAAAAGTCTGTAAACATCTGCTCTTCTGCCTTCCATGAACAGGGCTACAATTTATTTCTCTTGATGGCTCCAATCATTTTAGCATACACGTATGTGTGAAACCAATTTAGGTTCATACAGGAAATTAATATACTTGGAATTTTTAATATACTTCTATCCCTCAATCTGATCAGAAGATGCTATATTAACTGTTGGTTTTGTGAGAAACAATAAGCTCCATCAATATTTGGAATGCATTGCCAGCATAATGTAATTAATCTTTCATTCTGCAAATTGAACAGGCTACAAAGATCCTGAGATATGACATATTCTTGTGCAATACGTAAATATATGAGCATAAACCACCACTTGATGACAGCACTCAATGTGTTGCTAAGTGTCAGGAGAAAATAACTCCCCTGTGGTGCTGATCCCAGATCCATTGTTCAAAATTTTGAGGGTTCAAAATAGCCTGAGTGACTCAGTACGACAAAAAAACAACCCAGCACCGAAAAAAATAGGTCAGCGTAAATAATACTGACTGGGCCCACATGAAACTTTTAAACTGTCCTATCGTTTTCGCAAACT
This sequence comes from Pelecanoides urinatrix, assembly GCA_013400755.1. NCBI lineage: Eukaryota > Metazoa > Chordata > Aves > Procellariiformes > Procellariidae > Pelecanoides > Pelecanoides urinatrix. The sequence goes on from VZTQ01001661.1 coordinate 274,181, forward strand.
GGCATATGTGAGATAAAAGCCAGCGAGTGCTACTGCCATCTGACTACTCTCTCTGCAATGGAAACACTGGGTATCTTGTGTTGCTCATGACTTAACCATAACCATGCTCTAATGCACTGCGATGAGGGTGTTTGGCAAGGTACTATTTAATGGCTTTTAAGGAGGGGTGTGCTGTATAATTGCTTTTAGTTCAAGGCAATCCAGGACAGTAAAACACGAAGCTTTTAGTAGTATAGAGCATTTTTTTGGGGGCGGGGGGTGGGGAAGCTAGGAAATAAAAGGTTACCTTGAACTTTGTTTCACTTACTCATTTTGTAGGATTGTAATTGCAAGCTCTGTGGATTCTTTTTTTCTCTCTGAACAAGGAGGTAAAGTCTTATAAACATTATGGCAATTTTAATGAAAAATTGCTGGTGTTGTTTTCAAAATAGTCGGAATTCAGGAGATCTGGAAAGTCAANAGCTTGTCTTAAGTACATGGATTGTATATGTGCTCCTAGATTGAATGAGATGTAGATGTGGGCAAGAGATGTATGCGCATCTATACATAGCCTATCAAATAATCAATTAAATATTAAAGAATTAGACTGCATAGATGTCTTGGGGGGGAAGGGGGGGGCCAAAAAGAAAAGGAAAATGGGGTGGCTTGGTGTTTTGTAGGTTCCTGTAGTTAAAATTTTATTAACGGTGGTTTTTCAGATCAACAATCTTAATGCTGCCCTTTATACACAAAACACAGACAGATAAAAATTACTAACCATCAGTTTCAGTCATTTGCTGTGGTTTTGATATAAACTGCAAGTTTCTTAGGTGAAATGTCTACCTAGGGAAGACCCAGGTTCTGCCACTCTTCTTGGACCATAATATCCACTTAATACCCATTGAAACCTAGCTATCTCTGAGGTAAAAAGTAAAGCCCTGTCTCTCACATGAGTTTTCCAGCTAACTTAAATGGAGCCAAAATAAGATGTCAAGGTACTTACTACTCAGTAACAGGAAGCATGAGAAAAATTTATCTTACTGCTTAAGGCAAATGTAAACCAAATTTTTCCTAGGAAGGTAGTAGACCAGATCCTAAGCTGGTGGAAAACACTACAAGCCCATTACACCACCAAAGGATGCACTGAATAATTTAGAAAAAGAAATCCATGATGCTGTGCGGCAGCACAAATTACATGGCTCAATACCAATTATTATCTCCATCATTCCTATTCCTCCCTTTTGAGGTATTATTTGCAGGTCTTATTTTAATCATGTAAATTTCCTCTTCTCTCAGTGGTTCAGGTAGGTTATTTTATATAGTGCTTAAACAGGAAATTAAAAACATTCACAACGAAATTCACTGTTTTCATGGTATCTTCCTCCACTATCATATACTCACTGAATGAGCCTCCTTTCCTGCTCTGCATTTTCAAAGGTGAAGAATGGGAAGGATACTTGAAAGAAGCTCACAAAAAAAAAAAAAAGAAAGGAAGAAAGAAAGAAAGAAGTCCTATGCCAACAGGCTCATTTTTAGATGAATACTTAGCTGTTTGCTTTTTCATTTGTGCTTTCTGCCTGTCTTCCACAGGTTGTGTAGGGTACCTATTGTCCCTTTCTTTTGTTAGGACAAGAAAATTGCTAGTTTTTATGACTTCCACACAAGGATGCTCCCTGGTTCAAGGTACAGAAATGTAGTCTAAAATAAAAAAAAAACCACAAATGCAAAAATCCTTTCATTAGAGCACGCGAAACTCTATAGTAAAACCAGGGTTTTATTCAGTCCTCTAATACAATGAAATGCAAAATAGCAAGACCAGTCGGGTAACATTTTAAATAAATACAGTTTTCAGGTACATTTGCCAGCCTGAGTTACTTCTGAGACTACATTTTCAGCTGTTGGTCTGTCTGTATCCTGACACCGTAATGGCTAAAGCCCTGGAGTCCTCTATTCTGGGAGGGCTTTCTGTGCGAAGATTCTGCACTACAGCCATAATATTGCTCAAAGATTATTGAAAACATTCACTGCTCTTTCTGTAAGAACACCTGCACCTTGATTACTGTTTTGGGTCGGATGAGGAGCACACTTTTGTTGACAGTCTTCCAACTGACCCCATTTATTGCATTTTGGTTCGGGTGTTGGAGCACATGAAGGGGTTTTCTTTTGGATGAAACTAAAGACACACCCCAGCGCACTCCCTTCGCCAATGGGTTTTCTGTCTGTAAGACCAGATTAGAGTTGGTCCAAAGCAAGACCCCTGACAGGCACACTGTGTGGATGCTGGGTCACCAGAACCATTTTGCTCTGCAGACGGGCACTTGCTGGCCTAGCCTATTCATTAGTGTGTACTTAGTATGTCTCATTAGACTCCAAAGGTAATGACATGTTCAGGAAATGATCTGCACAGAAAAGTGGCTTTGTTAGTGTAAAAGGCATTCATGGACATGTTTATGTACTTATTCAGTGCCTGAGGCATATAAAAATCCAATTGCTATCTGTTGTATTATGTGTTCTAGGTCTGTTAACAGAAATACAATGCAAGTCAAAAAGGCTACGGAAAAATGTGAAACAGCCCCCAGATCAGACAGTCAACGAAGATAATGAAGGGCATGACATGAAACAAGTGACATCTACAACTAAAATATATAGGGTAAGAAAATTCTTGTAATAGTTTGTACAGTAGTGGCGATGTTTAAGCTAAATGTGGCAAGTACAGTGAATATAGTGTACTTGCAAACTTTCTGGAGTCGTCTGCATTAATTAAATCTCCATCTCCCACCATGTCAAGGAAATACCTTGAGTACAGAAGTAGTTCTGATATTTTTATTCAAAACTCAGTAAAGCATCCATAAAATCCATAAAGTATTTTTTCTGTGATACATATGACAGGTATATATCACATACAGTGAGGTGTGGTATTAAAGTTTGAGCATACCTGTTTTTTTGCTAAACATTTCCTTATTTCTAATAATAAACCACACAAATTCACGCCGTTTAGAAGCATTATACACTTCTCTTCTGTACAATTCTATAGAAATCTCAGTGACAAGCAAACCTCTTGTCTGCTTGGTCTCCAAGTGTGAGAAATAGATGGATAGCTTTTGCCTAAAGCAAGAGATGCTAGATCATTTCTATGACTGCATTTCATGATGGGCTTTTTTTTTTTGCCAGTATAGGAGAAAGTAGAATTTACCCCAGAACAGCAAAACCTTCTTGATTACATCATGGATTCATACAGTAAACAACAAATACCACAGGAGGTATCAAAAAAATTAGTAAGTACATTGATGAATTCATTTTTGAGATGTGGATGATGAAGCTGAGGATTACACAGCAAAAACTAAAATATTTGTACTCAGCATAAGTAGGTGTAGTAAATAGTAGAGAAAACTATGGGTAAAAGCTTACAGTTAAAACGTGTTGCAAGACAGAATCTCTCCCATTCAGTTAACAGTTAGACCACATCTTTGTTTATCAAACTTAAATGCTAAGAAAAAGCTTTCAACTCTGGAAATACACTTTTGTGCTCAAATCTAACCTTTGCTATTGGAGCTTTTGTTTTTTGCACTGTCAATATAGGCAGTGATTTGAGTTCGACTTGCAGCCAGATTTCCTTTCTATAAAGATACCAGCCTGGTAGCTTGAAAATATTTCATTTTTTTGAACACAAATTCCCAACATTTTCCAGGTTTGGATTTTTGCTTCATCCTCTCTTCTTTCCTTTTCCTCTCTACCTTCCAGAAACTTCATTTTCCATTTAAGAGCTCCCAGTTTTCATGGTAGGATGGAAACAGGTTGGGAAACAGGGAGAAGAGGAAAAAAGGACTTAAAAGAGAGATTTTTTTTTTACAAAACTGTCATGTTCAACAAACCAAAACGACTGTTGGAAATTATTTCCTAAGTCATCAACTTTGAAAACTAAAAGGAAGACACTTGCAGGGGAAGGGCTGAATAACCCATGACTAACTCTTGGAACTTATTTCCATGGGAGGTTGAGGAGGTCAAAACCAAAAAGGTATTAAAAAAAGAAATAGACAAATTCATGGATAACAAGGCTTTTGGTTAAATATTATGGTACACATAGAATTTCTAGCTCAGGAATTGCCTAAATCATTGATTGCTAGACATGACACTGAAAGTGAGACATATTCCAGAGGAAAGGACACTGTCTACTTCTTTTTACTTCTTATGTCGCCTTCCAAAATACCTGGTTTTGACAACCACTGGGGACAAATTACAGGGTTAGATGGACCTCTTGCCTGATCCAGTCTAGTAAGTCTTGTATTTTAAGCTTTTAAATGTGAAGTGACAATTAATATTAACAGATTTTGTTTGGTTTGATTTTTAACAGTTACATGAAGAATTCAGTGCTGAAGGAAATTTTCTGATTTTAACAGAAATGGCTACTAGTCATGTGCAGGTTCTTGTGGAATTCACTAAAAAACTACCAGGTATATCCAGTCTGTTGGGGCAAATTTTGTTATTGCAAAGCTTACATGCCTTTCAGTTGCCATTGGGATTTGTTGTGCATATTTTGAAGATTATATAAAAATGCCTTCTCCTCTGACACATATGCATTCTTCAGACACTGTCTAAAGAAAAGGAGCTTTGTGCTCTGAGGAATAATATGTTGAATAATTCAAACTCTGAGATGTGGCACTCTTTACCTATTGACAAACAAATTGCTTAGAGAAGGGGTTGTGTCTCTAGAGAGATTTTATTTTCATATATCACTGCAATGCCAAATAGTCTGCCTCTAAATTACCACTAATACTTGCCAGAGACTGCTTCACTGGATTTGCTGCCTTTCTAGCAAAGCCTCTAGGTCATGGCATCCACTGAATTGTGAGTCCCAAACAAGAACTTTCCCTAGTTGGTGGCACCAATTGTTATAGTCCTCGCAAGGTGTGTTATCGACAAGCACTGAAAAACTGAATTTATCATTAGTATTTTTTTAACTCCCAAGTTGATGTTACCTCAAGAGTAAACACTGGGCGTGGTACAGGTTCCTTGTAAGACAAGTAATGATTAGCTGTATGAAAACATTACTTTCCTGGTATTCCCATGATATTGACCCTTTCTCTGTGTGTTACGGGCTTCCTTCAAAGCCTAGCACTGCAGTTGTAACTACATTTTTTTATGCTATCTGGGATGCTGGCTCGCAGGAAATGAATGGAGCACAAATTAAGCAAAGGGGTACACTAATGTCAGCGGAAAGATGCTAACACTGCTCCTTAATGGAACAAAAGAAAGAATTTAATTTGCTACATGACACTCTAGCTGAACGCAATCACTACTCAACACAGGGTTATGCGTGCACATCCACACCTAACAGGGAGTGAAGCTATGAGCTAGAAACTTAATGGTTGTTTCATAAGATGGAAGAAAAACCCTACCAGACTTCTGCAAGCCAAGTGGTCTTATGCTGAGGAAAAGGCAAAGGGATCTTAAAGTCAGAAGTACTGAAAAAGATCCAGGTCCTGCAGTTCAGTTTACGTTGACAAAGATGAAGGGAGGAGCTTTATAATTGAATAATCTGCTATTTTCAGTGTTGACTTAGAGTACATCTGGCAGCATTTATCACCTTTTTGTTTCAATCTTTATGCTATGTTTTCCTGCGCTTCCCCACAGAATCAGGGGGTAGGCATAAGGTGGGTACCTGCATTGGCAACTATGAGGAGAGTTTCCCACGATCTTCAGCTCCTCATTCTTCAGAGGAGCAGCTCTGTATTCACACAAGTTACCAAATTCCTTCTGATTTCTTCAGTGGGTTTTAGAGTCCTTCCCTTGCAAAAAGAGAAACACATATTTAAAACACAGCAAGAAGCCTCTATGTAAAGTCGTATCTTAGTCCAAATGCAAGGTGAAATATTTAAGATCAGATGCTTCAAATGCTGATTTTTGCCATCAGAACACAGAAAGAGCTGAAAGCAGCATGGCAGAGGGAGAGTCATACAGAGAGCTCTGGTGGAAACATGGCAGAAGTTGTTAGGCAGTGCCATCAGGCTAGACAAAATCTCCACTATTGGTTGTGCTATGCCACTAATTTTGCTTATCATGTTCCTCTTAGAGTACCACAAACACTGAAACACAAGTCTAATTCTCAAACTTCAGTGAGAATCAAATCTGTGTCATTTTCTGGAATCTGGGTTTCAATTTCTGCAGCACTTGGCAACCCTACTGACATCAACATGAAGGTTACGCAGATGTGTGGCACCTCACATGCAAGAACTTCAAGACAGAAAGTAGCAGGGACTTTTCTGTTGCTGCCTTACTTATCTCTAATGTCTCCCCAGGCTTCCAAACCCTTGATCATGAAGATCAGATTGCTTTGTTGAAGGGCTCAGCAGTAGAAGCCATGTTCCTCCGTTCAGCTGAGATCTTCAGTAGGAAACTTCCTACAGGACATACTGTCCTTTTAGAAGAAAGAATTCGCAATAGTGGTAAGTATCTTGTTTGAAGCAAAAATAAACAACACCATTGCACTTCTGTGTCAGTATTTTGCCCTTGAAAAGCTAGTAAAATTGTTTATTAGCATTGAAACGGGTTTATCTGAATGTCGTTCTTTATATTAACTAGAACAAATCTAACAGCCTTGAGTCTAAAGGTCATAAAGTAAAGGTTTATTTATAAATACATTGCAAGTATTATCAATGATGCTGTATCAAAGAAACTCAGTGCAAGTCTGAAATTATAAGCATTAAAGAACAATGAAGTACCACCATTTCAAGTTATTTCTATAAAATATCAATATTTATGCTTTCAAATGCAATCACTATGAGAAAGAAAGAAAAAAAAGGTGTTAGGACATTACTGGAGATGAGTGTAGGGAAACACATATTCTTAGGGTCAATTTGGTAAAATTGAATCACACTGCACAAGGTGCATAGAATAATTATAAACATGGCATGTTCTCAGTATGTTTTCTGCTTCTTAAGGTCCATCAAAGGCTCAGTGGCTATGACAAATTCTGCTGGTTCTAGACATAAATCTTAATAATTATGAAAAGCCAAACAGGGCTGGATATTGTTTGTTCCTTAAAGCACGAAAAGTTGTGTTTAGCATTGTTACGTATTCTTTGTGCTCCACTGATGCAATACTGAATGTTTTGCCTTTTTCTGTATTGACCAGCAAACTTTATCCACCCCTCAGCTACCTATCACTCAAAATTCAAATGTAACAAAAATTCTGAATCAAAGAGTCTGTCTATAGTCAGAGAGAGTGCTTTGACTCTGGCTTCTGGCCTTCCTTTTTAATGGCAGAGATAGGATAACATTTAACCTCAATAGTAGTCATACAAATGGGCTTGAGCTCGGTTCTGAAACTCTTAAAATCAGTAATGTGAAGGTACTACTGATGTAAGCAAAATTAGGTGAATACTTACATATTTGAAACCCTGGAAAGAAGTTAGGAAACATGAGAATAACTCACTTGCTGAAGGTATGTATTTAGTTTGGCTTAGCACACTCAATTCTAGGTTTATATTTTGTAGTTTTTTATATTTCTTTCATTTTGATTTATTATAAGAGGCTATTGTTTGATGGACTGGAAATGGTGACTTTGAGAGTGATATGGATGGCTTTTGGTCCACATCCTGTGGGCAGAGAAGTATGCCAAGAAGGCCAGAGATATTTCCTGGAAACTGTAATGAATTGTCATGGACCCAAATGTCTTCATTAAGAGATTTTTCTACTAGAATATAACCTAATTTTTTGATTAAAATAGGTCTTAGAGAAATGAATCCATATGAATACATGATCACTGAAAGCTTCTGCTCCTCTAATCTATACAGTCAGTATCAACCTTCTTGTTCAAAGTGTCAACTGTTCATAAAAAGCGGAAGCAGGAAATACTTTGATCCAGAACATTACATAAGCTATTATGTCATATCAATAGTTTTTTCCTTACTCATAATTTTAAAATACCCTGTTAATTCTCTGCAACTATTGAGACCAGATGAGATGCAATATCATTTTTTACAAGTTAATACTAAACTTAAAGATAGTATTTTGTACCATAGCATGACTAGCTGGAATATGACATTGTATCCTGTAGTAATATTATTTACTTGTCATGAAATAGATTAAAAAAATAACATTTTGTGTAAAGATTCAAGACAAGTAATGATTTCAAGTGTGGTATTATCTATTCCAAAGGAAGATTTCCTGCAATTCTTTTTTTTTCTGGGGGAAAAAAAAGACTAAGGTAAATTTAAAATGAGTTCTGGATCAGAACAAAACCTGGGTTGAATAGTTTGCAAGAAATGAAACATAACTTTTTTAGTGTGTGTGTATGTATATATAAAAGTATATATATACACATAGATATATATCTTACTGGTCTTGGAAAATACTACCAAAATATTTTCCCTCAAGCCAGGATCAAGTTGGGGACATAAGAGGAAATACTGCTGCTAGAATTGCTCCCTCCCTATATTACAGGAGAATAATGTATCATCCAGCTTACTTGTTGCTGGCTGCATTCTTTCCTTCCATTAATAACCAGAATACAGCACAAAATACCCTTTATCATGTATTTTATTTCTCCACTCTGTGCAAATTCAAGCCCACTTAAACACATTTTCTTCGGCTGCCCTTAATGGGGGCTGTGACAGCAAACAACAAAAGCAGCTTGTAAATCTTTGCATTTGTAGCAGTGTTAACTTAGTTGCTGCTACTGATGCTATTTAACTGTTAGTGCTACTGCATAGACCCAGAAGTCACTCAACATTTCCAGAGTCTCTCATTTTGGACTGACATTGCAGCATGCTAGAGTGTATCTGTGAACCTGGCAATGTCCCTTGCATGAAAAGGCTTAAATGTGTTTTTTAAATGCCCCTCTGCCTATATTTTCAGTACTGGTAACTGCCTGTTAGTGGTATCTCTTCCTTTGCACTAAAAATGCAAGCAAATTACTTTATAAAAGGAAGGATTTTTAAGTAGGTTTAACTCTCTCATGCTTCCCTAGTGTATTTCTCAGTGTTCACTGAATTTTCATATTTTGTTGTCATACAAGCTACCAGAGTTTTTTGTTTTGACTTTAAGAGCTTGTATTGGTGCAATTTTTCTACACTTTTTGTCTTAGTTTATGATAAATTCCAAAATTACACATTTAGGCAAATTGAATAATTGTTGGAAAATACCTACTACTGAAACATCTTATCATGGTCATTTTCAGGTGTCCCGAGTTTAAACAAAATGAAAGAAAGGCATCCAAATTATTCTGTTATCATTGCCTACACATACAGCTTTCAAAAATATTAAATATGTATTTCACACCCCTGCATGTCATAGGACTCAACACCAGGGCTCTAGGTCGAATAACAGCCTGTACTAAATGTGATATTAGGGTAGAAACTTAAGCAGCCTCTTCCAGCCTTAACCAGTAAGGACACATGCTACTAGAAACTGCAGCTGGCTGTTATCATGTTATAGACTGGTCCAAGAGATAAAATGGCCAGAAGAGATTAAATCCAAGTCAAATAAAGAAGAAAATCCATGCGAATTACACATAAATTTGGAGCTAGGGCCTTTTTTTTTTTTTTTTTTTGCATATGCTTCACTGACAAACAAGACTAAATGCAGCAAACTGAAACACCCTGCAAAGACAATAGAGAGCAGCAGAGGAAATGCAGTGATAGCTGAGTGAGAGTTTAGAAATTAAATTTATAGGTAATGAATGAAGAAGAAGCATCAGGATTATTCATGGCTCCTAGTGAGGTCCTAAACACTGTCAGGCCACCAGCCATAAATTATTACTGTTAGTCAGAACTTATGTCCACATATTTTTAGGTGCAGACAATTGTCTGAATGTCACGTAAGTCCTATTGTCAAGCCTTAATGTCTGTATCCATAAAATCAGGGGTGGGGATCCTGCCTAAAAGTCACAAGCTGTCCAGACTTCTGTCACCTGCCACCATGTCCACTTGGAAGCTGCTCTCACCTATTAATATTTATGCCTTCCCCAGTCTGATTGTACAGAACATTTATTTTTTCCTGATAAAAAAGCCAGAGATCTGGTGGTGATGACCTTTGAGCATTAGCAGCCTTCGTTTTTATTCTCATGGTGATGAGGTGTATTTTTATTTCTTAGCTTGAGCATATTGCTCAAGTCCTGGTGCATCTGAGTGACTGCCTTTGTTTGTGCCCTTATGGTCTTTCTCCATAAGGTGTTATGGAAATTCTTTCATCAGATGCTCCTGAGACTGAAAGCCTCTCCTACTTACTCTAACATTGAGACTTAATGAGAAATACAGACATTTTATTTAATGTTAATGAGAGCTTGTGCCACTTACTCATCTTATTTGATGCTTCACTACGCTACACCAAGTTGTGACTGATTGATTCATTCTATGAAAGGCTGACATCCTAGTAATTTAATGCCTAGTTTCTTTCTATTATTTTGAAAGCAAACTCTCCCCATTATCTAACAGTACAATATTTTTAAAAACAGTGCTGAAATACTGAATGTTTTCTCAGTGAGCATTTATAGCTTGTTTTCCTAAGGACACCTGCTTTCAGCGGTCATGAAGAGCCACAGATTTTTATTTCATCATTTTATTCTACAGATAATTTCAGTATCAGGGAATAAGATATTATCTCATATGGACAGAAATGGGAGAATCTGGACTTCACTGTTGAATCCAAATAACCTAATCTAAGAGAGAGCAATCTGGCCAGTATCTAGCTCTTTGTTTCTAAACATACCTGCAAATCATAGGTGTCTAACTCTCCAAATGGTCATATGCATCCACACGGAAGAAGACACTTACCATCCTGCGACTTGACCCAAAACTGGCACACTGCCCAAAATATTTAGAAATTAGGACCACTTTAAATTACAGAGTGTAGGAAAGAGCTTTTCTGTTTGTACGTGGTACTGCACAATCTACCACACTGAGTTGCCAGTGCCATGTTCCTGAATTACAAATAAAATTGATAAAAGTGTTTAAATTGTATCTACAGAGTTAATTTATACCCATGAAAACAAGAACAGCTGTCAGAGGACCCAATCTCTTTTCTTCTGCGTAAGTGTGCCTCTTCAGGCCAAAAACTAAATAGATTCAACCTAGGAAGACTAGCTCAAGGCAGTGCAGATGCTGCTGCTGTGTGCCAGACCCCACTTCCCTCCTGACTGCAGGCACTCAGGCCACTGCCAAAGGATGGTATGCGGCAATGTCATTTGCATCCTCCTTGCAGGTTTGGTTTGTTTGTTGTTTTTTGGTTTGGTTTGGTTTGGTTTTTTTAACTAAGGTTTTTTTGCTTGCAATGATGGCTTCGCAGTGGTCCTATTGATTGCTTTCGAGAAGATGGGGTTTTGCTATCCTGACTGTGAGTTCTCCTTGGCACATGCTAACCTCGCATTTAAGTTGGCCATTTAACCGCTACAAGATGATGGTAGAGGAGAGGTCACGTGGCATGCTCTGGTGCATGGCTTCTTCTCTACTGGCCAGATTTTCCCTTTTCGGCTCTCAGCATCAACACAGTGAATTTGGTCAGTGTTTAAAGGGCCACTGATGCATTTGAACAGGTTAGAAGGCAAAGCTCATAAGCAGCATGGAAAGCAGTTCTGGTAGATGAAACACTGTGAAAGATAAAACGTAATTTTGTGAGTATTTAATACGTTTTATTTTCATAAAACCGCTACTAATATACCCTTAGTTTAATATCCACTGGCACCTCCATGTTTATCAAGAAAAAAGATCTCTTCATCCATATTAATCACACAGTGCTATTTACTGTTAATTAGTACTTACTCCCAAACCTTCCTCTTGCAATAGATTAATCTATTCAGTTTTAATCAACAGCCAAAATAGAAGCGAGAATACTGGTCTCAAAAAGCTGGCAATACTGACTGGATATCACAGTAAAAACATCTATTCCAGGATTATGTTAACCAGGTAATTATTTATGGCCTGAAACTGCAAAGCTTATGAAAGCAACAGTCATCGTCCCTTCAGAGAGAAATCGCAGGAACAAAATCCTAAAAAGGGCAAGGTCTAAAACAATTCTGTGTCTTCAGCTACAGATAGGAATGAAATTGTGCAAGAAGTAAGGGGTGCTGAATGAATAATGCTCATGGGTTTAAATCTGCTCCAGTCTAATGCCACAAGGCCGTACTGAGTAAAGCTAGTGTTTCCCATTGACTGCCCTGGGGTTTACAGCCATTAACATAGCGAAATCAATCAATTGAATTGCAGTATCTTCCGCAGATGATAGAGTCGGGCTGGTGGTTGGATAGAAATCTGTGTAGTTCAGAATGATGCACAGAATGAAACACAAAGGAGGGGCGTGTTCTTATTGCCGTAATGCTGCATGAAACAAAGTTTTGGAAACCTTTTTGAAAAAATATTAAGAAGGAGGCACTATTAACACTGCCCAGGTAGCTCTGCCTATCTGACACAGTCCTGTGTGCTTCTCTGATCTAAATAAAGAGGGCTAGGCAGACCTAACTTTTCAGTTCTCACTGAGGCCAGAAATACATTATAACTTTATCTATTGGATTTTTTCCGCTTTTGGAGTATGATTTGTAACAATGACATTTGAAAAGTCATATAATTCCTTTCTCCTCTAGCCTTTCCAGTTACGAGCACCAAATTGCCTTTAATTCTTTTTCTGATAACCTGAATTGAAGTGACAAAATCTTGTACAGTAGATAAGAAAAAAAAAAGCAAGAACTATAAACATGTGTTTCCTGGTTTTTTGCTTTCTGGTGGAGCTTATTAAATCCAAGCTGAAGTGTTTCAATCCCATTGGAAAACAGCCCCCTCTTGTGATTATCAACGGTTTGTGTAATGTGCATACAGGATGATGAAATAACAGGAAAACTCCAGCACAGACAGGATGAGGGCAAAACTAGTAACCAAGGACAAATTCCATTATCCTAGTCTAAAAATTGCTCATTTTGCATGTTTCATTCATGAAACATGCAACAGTCTTGTGATATATAGACTTTGGAAGATTCAAAGTTCTGTTCTCTTTAATGAAAGCAGTAAACCAGCTGCATTACTGAAACATCCCTTTTTACTCCCTTTCACCTCTTCTGTTTTGTTTTATTTCTCTGGATTACACTAGTGCGGAGAAGCTCTTTGCCGTAATTTCATTTGCTTCCACATCTATACTTAGTTTTTGCTTCATGCATCCATGCTTTAGTTTCTTAATTATAAGCTTTCTGGGGCAAGGATTGTTTTACTGCATGCTTATACAGTGCCTGGACCAGTGACGACCTGAATTGGTTATTCCACACCCTGTTCACCAGCATCAGTTTCATCCCACTTCTGCTATATTGACAGTAGGACTTGAGGAGCTTTGTGGTCAGCAAAACAATGAATTCATCCAGCTGAAAACTAACCTGATCCAAAAAAAAGAGAAAACAAAACTCAAATTATGAATATGAGAAACAAATGATGGGAGTCTTAGTCACAGCCCACTTCCTCCCATTCCCTGACTGCTGCCAAGACGAGCATGCCCAGCGGCACGATACCTTGCACAGAGACTTCTAAAAATATCCAGTTTGTTTTGGACTTTTTTCATGTCATTGCTGAGCTATTCACTTCCACGAAAGGAATTCGTTTAGTTTGCTTTAGGGCTCAGCTTGACTTAATTTTTTTCCTGTTTCTAGATTCACGCAAACTTTAAGACTTTGGTGTGTCATATGTATGTGTTCCTCACATGTGCCATATAGTAAGGAACTTTAGCATTTAAAACTGCCCGAGAGGGAGACAGGCGGTTCCCTAAAACTTAGCAATAACAAGTGTTCAAAATTTTAAATAGTTAATGCTGATGACTAACAACATAAACCTCGCAGAACATTAGATGCTATGACTAGTGTTTGCTCTGTATAAAGCTCCAGCTGTGTTACTAACTTCCACAGGATGAGCTGACTCGCATCATGTATATTTGCTTAATTGACTTAGACTCTTCTCAATAGTGTCAAACTTGTTACAAAAATGGGATTTGTGGCTTGTAATTTGAAGTGAACACAGGTTGCTCATGTCACATGTTTAAATACACCATTCAGCCACAAAATAAACCACACCCTGCCAGACCATACTTTCACTCTGTTGGGGCACATAATTATTCCACTGAATGAAATAAGTTCTCACTGTCACAACAAAATGTGACTTGTTCATAGTTAAGTCAAGTGACCTCATGTTTCCTTTCTTTACCTGCTGAGTTTCATTTTGAATTTCCCCTATTGGAGGCACTCCAAACCTTACCAGTCCTGGACTTCAGCTTCGTGTTGTATACAACACTCAAAATCACATTATTTCATGCAGTTTCCACACCAAATTATAAAGTCTTCTCCCAAAACAGCTCAAAATTAAGAGTAAAATGACAAGAAATCCTATGTCCCCTCATCTGTGGGAACAGAGGAGGTTTCCATCCTTTCAGCCAAGACCAAAAGGCTTCTTGCTGCAGATCCACTGGTTCAGATCTCTATACCTTGACTGTGCCACCACTTCTGAGTTGCAAGCAGCCCTTGTCAACAGTCTAGTGGCTGCTCTGAGTGACTCACACACCAGTTTAAAATAAAAAAAAATTGATGTCACAGGACCTACTTCTCTTTTACACCAAAAAGCAGAATGAAGTACATCTGTAATTTAAGGCTAAGTAAGAACATTGTGACCTGATGACAAAGTCAGTAAGAGGAAGCCAAGTCAGCATGCCCCAGTTCGGTAACCCCAAGGAGTCTCGCTGATGGCGAGAGAATCACATGATCCCATCCTTAAACTGGGCTGGATTTTAATTATTTATGGCTCTGTACTTTATAATACACTAGTTTATGCTTTAAGGTAGTAGTAGTTGCAAGCAAGTTGATCTTGGACTACAGGAAATCCTAGACCTAGCTAAAGTTTCAGGCTACATAAAAGGAGCAATTAAGACACTTTATAGAGACAACTGAAGCAACTGCCCAAGGCAGTTAGTTTAGAGTAGAGTTGGGCTAGAATTAAACCATACACCCTGAGAGGTTTCCATATAACTAATGTACAGATAGGGAACAAGGGGACTGTTTTGCCAACTGTGCATACTGGAAACAGAAAACAATTAGAATATCAGCAGTGAGAAAAACATATATGAGACTTATCCTGAAGAGCTAGACGGACAAACCTGTAGAGGAAAAGGAATTGCTTGGAACAAAGACTTTGAAATCATGCGAAAATAATTTGCCAGCGTTTGCCTGTTTCTACTCTGATCTGGAAAACAAGGATGTGCTTGCACTTTTGTAACTAATTGTCTTGCATCAGGCCTGATGTGTGTAGTAAATTTCTCCTACCAAGACAGTCAAGGTGTCAAATGCTAAATAATTGCTCTGTGGCAATAAACCAGATTATTTCAATAATTAAAAAATATTATAACTTTTCTTTCTCTCACAGGTATCTCAGATGAATTCATAACTCCCATGTTTAATTTTTATAAAAGCATTGGAGAGCTGAAGATGACACAAGAAGAATATGCGCTGCTCACGGCCATAGTTATCCTGTCTCCAGGTAACTTCTAATCCAGAATTAAATATTAGTGGTTTTGGAAAGAAAGCATGAGGAATGTGACCTGAGACTTGTAAAAACTTACATTCTACATAGAGTAAGTGAGCATACATGCTTATTTAGTATATTCAGCTGTTAAACCGGGAAAAAAGCACACAAATCCAAACTCCAAATGTCCTGCTACACCATCTGGTTTTGCATACAAGGTAAAAAAGTGCCTAAATATGCTGCTTAAAAAAATTACTGGTATCTCTTCACTGCTTAGCAAGACAGGCTTCTTCCTTCAGAAAATCCCAGATGTGGTTACATGTACATCACTGCAGGCCACTCTGGAATGTCACATTTTTTAGAGGGAAATTGGGAAACCCTATAACTTAGAATAGAGAACGACAATGAAGGTCTTAAGCCTTTATTGAAAAAACACCATCTGGCAAGAGCAGAAGGACAGTAGCAAATTGCCCTCTCGACTATAAAGTGTTGGAAACTGACCTTTCAGAAGTATCAGCATAATAGTATCTCAGCCCTGATTACAGGCTTTGCTGTAAAAACTAATTCTTTGACAACACAAAAGTAACCCGCTCTACCTAAAACACACGGAGGGCGTCAAACAAATTGACTATCATAGGAATGGGAGAAGAGAAGTCTGATGCTTCGGGACAAAAGACAGACACTGAGGTTTCCAAATCAGGTTTCATGGAAGATGGGAAGATGAAGCAATTCCATGGCTCTTTGAGTCAGGGTGGCTCAGGAAATTTTTTTACACCAAAAATTTCAGTGACAAAAAACCCCATCCTCCTCTTCCCTCTCCAAATATCCAAACACATACTTCCATATGAACAAAATAAAAAGACAAGTATTTTCTAATAAAGAAGTTTCATCTAAGGATGAAAATGTTTGATTTCTCCCTGGTGACCCGTCTGCACACTCTTCTTTACTGGTCCAATTCCCTGGTTGTACTACATCTCCAAGAACTTATGCTGTGCTGCTCAGTCATTGCAATGCATCGCAGGACATACTCAGGTGCAGAACTGCGTTGGGAGATGATGATACAACCCCAGAGAAACATTTCCAAGTTAAAACTCTTCAGTTTGTGAAAAAGTGAAAAGTCTTCCCTAGCTGGAAGTGGCAAGCTTACATGAAAACCCCAAACCAAAAATATAATGTTAAAGCACTTCTATTCCCTCTCAATTTGAAAAGAAATATTCTTGGTAGGTGTGAACATCAGTGCCCAGTGTAAATATTTGAATGTTTTGATATTCATTTATCAGTCTGAATATTTACATTGTATCAGAGCATATATTTGCTAATTACTTCTTTTCTTTTAAAACTGTAACCAGATCGACAATACATAAAGGACAGAGAGTCTGTGGAAAGGCTTCAAGAACCCCTGCTGGATATTCTACAAAAATTCTGCAAACTTCACCACCCAGATAACCCTCAACACTTTGCATGTCTTCTGGGCCGTCTTACAGAATTACGGACATTTAACCATCATCACGCAGAGATGCTGATGTCATGGAGAGTGAATGATCACAAATTCACACCTCTTCTCTGTGAGATCTGGGATGTGCAGTGATGGATACTTTTTATTTTATTTTAGGAAAAATATCTTTTTAAAGGACCACAAAGCATTTATTTTCATAGAAAAATATCCCACTACATTAAATTTTCTTTACTGCATTTTTACAGAAACACGCCATGGATTCATAAAAGTAATTTAGTTCACTATTCACAGAATATTGTATAGCTATCAGATTTTCACACCTGAGTAAGTTTTCTCTGTATTTATGTTCTCTGATCAGAAAGAGTCCACCAGCTCCTCAGAGGAACCCTGTTAACTCCCGCTGCAATTAAGCTGATTGCAGTTACAGTTCCTCTTGACAAATGGGGAAATGCAGGTTTCCATTCCATATTTTTTCATTGCAGTGTTTTTGTGCTTGGCCTCCATTAAAGAATATATTGCACATATTTACAGTAATAAACCAGCTGAAATGATTAATAGTCATTTGCTGTTCAACTGTGAGATGTGTTCACAAAAGATGTACAAGCTCTTATTTTTTCAGAAGATGAAAAATTACGTAATGGAGAAAAGCCACATGTACAAAAAAACCCTTTTCATGATATAAACATGTAACTTCATTGGCATTATCATTTCAAAGTAAAAATTATACAGTATCTATACTTTGTGAAAGTGCATCACAGGTTATTTACAACTCTTGGTTGTTGGTGCTTAGCGGCTCAGAAAAACACCGTCAGTAGCATCCCCGAAACAGGTAAGCGTGCCTGAACGCTCTGCCAGGCGGCGCGGGCTCCCGGAGGCTCACAGGGGCCGCGGGCAGGGCGGGGGGTTTCCTTGTGCCTGGCTCTGCTCCTACCGACGTGAAACCGGACAGCTGGGACACCGACGTGCCGACCACGCCGTCCCCCAAGCCGTGGCCCTGCGCTGCCGGCAGTGCCAGAAAGACTTCGGGCGCAGGAACAGCGCTTTGCCTTGCTGTAAAAAGGCCTCTCCGGCCGTAAGTGCCCCCACGGGCTTCCCCGGACCGCCGCGCACCGCTGCCCCAGGGAAGCAGAACTGCTTTCAAACGCAGTCGGTGACACCAGGGACCGTGCTTTCCTGACAGCCGAGGCGGCCCGTTGGCGGGACGGCCAGCTGCCGCAGCGCCCGAGCGGGCAGCCCCCCGGCTGTGCCGCCGCAGCGGCTGGGACACTGAGGCCTGACCTGGCCTCCGCGGGGGCCTGACGGGGGGGCCCGGCTGCCAGCGGGGCTGTGACCCTGCGCCCTGCCGGAAGGGCGGCTCCGCTACACAGCGCCCTCACCCCAACCGGCGGGGGCTCCGGTGGAGACCCCCGGGCTGCCCCCTGGTAAATCGGGTGTAGCGGAGAGACGCGCGGGGCTGCGAGGGCCGGGCGCGGGAGAGGGGGCGGCGGGAGCGCGCNGGGGGAGCGCGGTGTGGTGCGGCGGCAGCTGCCGGTGAGTACCGCGGTGCGCGGGCCGGCCCGCCCCGCCGGCACGGGGCCGGGGAGCGGCGGCAGCGGGAGGGCGGTGGCAGCGGCAGCGCGCAAGCAGCGGCAACGCGCAGCTCCCCCCGCACTGGGGGATGGCCAAGGCTGGCGGTACCCCGGCTCCGGCCCGCGGGGAAGGTGAGGGGCGGCGGCGGGTCCGGCGCCACGTGGGGACCGGGGCGCTGCTGCGGAGCGGTGTCACTCGGTCAGTTACGCCTAACTATAGGGGCAGCGTGGGAAACGCGTTGAGCATCGCACGTCGCGGGGAGCCCCGGGCAGCGGGGACAGACCCCGGTATTGGGCTAAGCCTGTTACCGGGATCGGCTCGGTCACCTTTGAGGGCCAGCAGCTCCCATCCGGACGAGTTAGTCTCGCTGGCATCGATGTGGGAAGTGAGGTGCCGCGAAACTTACCCTGGGGAAGGGAGAGGGGAGAGTTTTTGCATAACACCCTTCAAACCAGTCTCTCCTGTGCCTCACGCAAGCATTTGAGGATGCAGTGCTATTTGTGTAGGAAATTTGCCCTAGCGCTCTTGGCTAAAATACTCATTCATATTGCTTAGCAAGCTGAAAAATGTCTGGCTCCTTTTTTTGCCCAAAAGCTGGCCGTATTCCAGGGATGCTGTGTGTCACCTTTGGCATAGTGTCAGATCAAGACATGGGAAAAAGTACATGTATATCTTTAGGACCTATAAGGCATAGCTGGCCTATGTGTTTGTAATTCTAAATGTACTGGGTGGATCTTTCATCATACAGGACTTTATATTTAAGTCATAATAAATGCCTCCTGACTATGGCCAGCCAGCAGCCTGCTTCTTGGACATCAAGCGATGCTCCCCTCAGTGTTGCTTTGCTGGAAGAAGTGTGGGGTGGAAGTGGGAGGGAGAGGAGAGTTTGTTTGTGAATGTGAGCAAGGGGCAGGGGTAGTATGTCTAGTGTTAACCAGCCTCTCCCCAGACTGGATGCTTTTGTGGTAAAGGAGCCATCTGCATGTCTCCTGCAGGGATACCAGCTGTTGAGAAGAAGTGCTCCTCCCTGATTTCAGGTGGGTTTCTCTCACCTGACAGGTGAATCCACAGCCCTTGCCGCCCTTTGGAAGGGGAGAGCGGGCTCACTGCCACGTGCTGTGTGCGCTGTCACCAAAAGGTGCGGAAAGGCAGTCCCCGAGGAGAGCAGTCAGCCTGCTTTAATGAAAGGAGTTGGTTGTCACTTTAAAAGCCCTTCACCTTGGACTGACTAGTCTGGTTCTTTCTCTTTCATGCCTCTGAGGCCTCCCCAGGGAAGCAGAGCTCCTGCTGACTCAGTAGTGCAACAAAAGGGCTCTCTAATTGCTGTAGTGATGGAGAGAGTAGGCTTCATAGATGTCTCTTGTTGTGCCTACCTCTTCTCTTCTGCATGTTAGGATATGTGTGCAAAAAAAAAATCTTGGCTATCCCGTAGGTTTCAGTAGATACTGACTTGACAGCTTCTTTCATTTCAGAGTGTTTAAAAATGTGGGTTTCAGTAGGTACTGTCAAGACTAATCTACACTTTCCAGCTGCTCAGCGTTAGTCTGTTGTGACTGCCTTTGGGTGTCGATGGAATAGAAGATGATGTGTGATATATCTTAAATATAGGGTGAAGATGTAAAAGTGTTTCTACCCAAGGTTTTTTTAATGAGTCTGTGAATCCTTTTAGGTTCTGCTTAAGCTAGGTCAATGGCTGCTTCATCTATGTTTTAGGTATCTGTGGAGTTGTGGATTATTTTTTTTATTGCTTTGTAAACTGTGCAGTCGAGTAAAATGGGACTTGGACTTGGTTCATCTTGTGCTACAGAATGGCTTGTAATTAGTGCAGCGTGTCTTGCTGGTTGGATGCCAGTGAATGATCTATAAAACCTGATACAACTGATACTAAGTAGGATATCTTGTGTAGCATCTAAGAGCATGTGTTTAGCACCCTGAGGTATTTGCTTAAAGTGTTTTAGTATTTGCTGACTTTACTGTTTCTCAGATTGCCTGGGGGCAAAGTGGTGGGCATCTCTGGAGAGCAGAAGCAGACTACAGTCTTGTGAGGCTGTCCTGCAGGCGTCATGTCCGGGGTATGTCTGCACCCCCTTTCCTGAGAAATGCTGTCCCTGTGCCACGTGTCAGAAGATAGGTACCTTTTTTCTCACCTCTCTTTCCCCATGTTGATCCATAGCTCTAGTCCTTTATTGGAGGTTTGGCAGTCGGCCAGCCGAAGGCAGCTCTTGCCTTCCCCAATATATCATTCGGGGCTGACTGCCCGTCTCACAGTCAATCAGTGTTGTTGTATTGATCCAGCTGTAAGGCGCTGTTAGGCAGCCTTTCTCCTCCTGCCATCTTGTGGAGCCTGTTGGCAGCAGAAGTGCCAGCAGAAATGAGGTATTTTCTGGGAGTGGTGCGGGGGATTGGGGACCTCTACATTTGCTGAGCTTGGAGCTGGGCTGGTTGTTCCCCTGGTTGGGAAGCGCTTGCATTTTAAAGGGTGAGGCCGGAGGAGAACCCTCATAGGCACCTTGGGGATATCAGCTAGCCTGGAGATGGGAATGGCATGGCCTGAGGCTATGTGTGGGAGATGATACATGGTACATTTTCGTTCTGGTATCTTTGCTTCCACAGCTCTGAGCCCTGAACACCAAATGCCTGTTGAATGAAGCTGAGTTGAAAAAACTGGCACGCATGGAAACTGATACGGTTCTAACTGGAGTTGACTGAATTCAATACCAAATACTTGATTCATTCATTATGTACAGCTTTTTGATGCAGGGAACCCAACTGGTTTTAGAAGTCAGATTTGGTTATGACTCTACCTGGTACTGCAGTATTTGCCTCACCACGGCACCTTCTGCACCTTTGCAGGCTGGCTGCTTGAACATGGCAGGCTGCTGGGTCTTCTCATCTTGTTCCTCTCCCTGTAAGTGATAAGGCTACGTTAATCCGTATTCCCCACGATCTCAGAGCTGGACTGTTTGGGATCTGAAAATGGGTAATTGTTACTGTATTCATTTTTCAACTCAGAATTCGTGCAGGGTAGTCTGTATCATCAGAGGTTTTTTTGTTAAACATTATTCAGATGGCCTGATAATAAGTGAAGCTGTTTGACTTTCTAGAGAGCCCTTTGGCATATAGGCTTACAAAATAACTTGTTTTAGAAGAGCAGGCCCTTGAAGTTCAAGTGCCACAATTTTCCTCACTCTCCTCTTTTTTTTTTTTTTTTTAAGACTAGTTTTTGTTAGGCATGCCACAAAACTGCAGATGCTGAGCATTCTTGTGATAGCTGCTGTGTGACTATTTTGCTTTGTTCATGTTTCGAGTGCTTTCTGTGAATTAGGCTGCCTTTTGTTTTCCCTTGGCAGTTAGTATGCTAGAGCTCTTGTTAGCCTATATGGAGCTCCTTATTTTAATGAGACCAACTTCTCTACTGGCTGTTCTGCTGTTGTTTTATTTATTTTTTTAATCAATGAAGCCTCTTACTGCGACTCTCTTGGGACAATAGCTTTCTTATGCTAAAGGAAAATGTATTCCTCTGGACAAAGCTGTGGGAAGCATAACATGCTCATTAGTAATGCTTGGTATATACACTGCCCTTCCCTTGTTCATTCATAGAAGGAAAAATGACATGAAGGAGAGGATGTCTCATCTTTTTTTTTTTTTTTTTTAATCATCCCTAGAAATAAAAGGACAGGGAAAGATATCACTTGAAGTGTCTCTGATAAAGTTTGAGAAACGCTAGCAGTTCTGATAGAAGGAAGTGGCTTCAGTCTGAAAACAAACTGGTTGCTCATTTTCTGGTCGTAGAGGTAAGTTGTTTGAAATGCCTGACATGTGTGGTCCTATGTAGCCTGTGAGGTTCAAAGCAGTGGGAGGGAAAAATGGGGAGGAAACAGCACCGTTCTGCTTTCTGGGTAACAGGCAGGGGGAGAATTTTTATGAGAATTGGGTCTTCTGTGATGGGCTATTCAGCCTTTTGCCGTAGGAAGGTGGGGTTGTGCAACAGATGGAGGAGAGAATACTGTCTATGTATAAAGCTTAAACATCTGGGACAGGAGAGGGGAGTTATTCATTTTTAAAGGAAAACATGAATTAAAATTGTCTGACTATGTCTGCAATCTCGTTTCCAGCCTAATCAGGCAGATGAAGTTTTATTGCAGCTATTAAGTAACAGAGCAAGAAAGTTGTTTTTAACTGATTTCAAGACACAGGTAAGTACATTTTGAGGTTGTAATGCCTTCCACTACCACTGTGGAGAATTATGTTGAGGAAATTCCTTCTGGTGCGCATGTATGCTGCTAGCCTGATAACACTGTGCATCTCTAGACCTGGAGCCTACATGGAGAGACTTGCTGATCCCCAGCCCAGTGTAGTGTTCATGCTGGGTTTTCCCATGATTGAAAACATTGCTGGAAAATACTGTGTTGGCTTTAGGAGAGAAGACGTTGACCAGATTGCCTTTAAAACTTCTCTTAAGGATTGTTTTGCCAGGGGATTTTCTTGATAACCAGATTGCTACAATGGTTTGCAGCATTCTGTTGAAAACTTGGGCATGTGCTAGCTGCCTGGAAATCTAAGTCAAAATCCCAACAGAAATTAATAAAAACATTGATTTCTCTCATGTATCTATACAAGAAGAAATCTCATTCTTCAAAATCATTTTCTTGCTTTAAGATTTTCATAATCTTCAAAGTATTTAATATAAACTCAGGATGCTTATATATGTGTATGCATGCATGTACAAGATACATGTGTGATAGCTGAGGAGGAAGGAATGAATGCCAACACTGTTAAATCCAAGAATGGTTTGAAGTATTAATATTTCTCTTTTGCAAAGTAAATGCCTTACAGCTCCTTAAAATCATGCAAACCATTGAGTATTATTTATGCATACAAAGTTAGTTGCCACTTTGTGCTGTAATAACTGCTGCTTTATTTAAGGGCAGAGAACTGAAGTTGACAGAATACTGGATCAAAACCTTAGCTGCTAAGATACTTCCCTCTTTCCCCCCTCCATTTCTGATTAGACTCAACTCACTTGTATTTTGCCAAAACAGCATTGCTGGGCTTTTCTTGGGGTTTTCATGAAAGCAGGAGGGACTGCATTAAAAATTCTCTTCTCTTTCCCCAGGGGGGAGAAACTAATGTAAATGCAGATGACCATGCAGAATGCAGTTCAGGTAAATGCCTTTTGTAATGTTTGAATTCCGCATAATACTTTTCTTATTCACAGGTCTACCCTGAAGCAGAGGAAACGCTAGAATCCCCAAAGTTATCTCTAGTTAAAAAAAAAAAAAAAAGTAATAGTTTTCTTATTTTATAAATGGAGCAATGTGACAGGAGAGATAACCCAGTGTTATATCAGATAGGTGATTCTTTCTCTTCCTAAGTGCTGTTACCTAAGAAGGTTTTGAAGTCAAAGGCTGAGATTATTTAAAAACTTGCTTGATGATTAAGAGGTGTTTTAAAAACTCTATATTCTAGTTAATCACTTAAGTATAAATAAATATATTTTATACACGCACTGAACTGAAGGAAAGTAGTTAAGAATACCAGAAGGACTCTTCGTCTTTGGCAATTTTGTATGTGAAATTTCAGTGTGGTCCTTTTCTTGAAATGTAAAGGTACCTCTCAGTTTGAAAATATGCAACCCTTAAGAGAAATGCTAAGGATTCATGTTCAAGAAGTGTGTTATGTTCTTGCAGGGGAATATGTTTTGTCTTTTAATATCATCATTTTAATGATTTAATCACAAAATGCCTCTGAAATATTTGATCAGAGAAGTCAGTAGTCTGTAGTAAATTATATGATAAACCACAGATTTCATTACTTAAGATGTGCTGAGGAGAAAAAAACCCACAAATTTAATATATGTTTTCTTTATTTAATATTCAGGAAAGTATGTAATTTTAAATCTAAACAAGTCAAGAGAATGAATGTAGTAGTACTTTTGATACAGGAGTTACTAATGAGAGCTGCGCCGTTCGTGATTACTGTTGTGTTGGTTTGGTGTATCTCTCTGAAGGGGAACGAACACTTACTCTTTGAATAACAGATCTTTAACATAATTCAGAAGTGCAAGTTTTCATCATCTGACTGCAAATATTAGAGCTCGCTGTCTTCAGCTTACTGAAACCTTCTGCAGGTGTGGTTTGGAGATGACCTTCCCTTGAGTCCCCGAAGTCCTCTGACTCCCAGACATGGGCCAGGCTTGGCAGATGTGTGCCTGTATGACCAATGGATATCTGTGCGGCATGAAGCGACTTTGGTGCCCATGAAAGAAGATCTGTCCATCTGGCTGTCTGGCTTGCTGGGTGAGGTTACAAATAAATCACTGTCTGATAAATTTCAAAGCACTTTCCAATATTCCAGCCAATGCTGATGCTTAATATCTATAGTACTGTTAAGATCTGGTGTATTTGAGCCTGAATGGCTAGGAGAATTGCATTAAAATGCATGCTATGGTTTCAGATTTTATTAGCTGCCACCTCTTAGAGGTAGGATGATTAATCATTCTAATTTATATTTCTGAATCTTGTTAGTCTAATTAAAATCTAATTAAGTGGATATTTGATTTTAGTTTACTTTCATATTTCTACTAATTTGCAGTCTTTAACACTGTAGTAAATGATATGATGGATGGAATGCTTTTTGAGTTGACTCTAAGTTCATAGGAAACTTTACCTTCTGTGGAGTAACTCTAATACTGACCTTCTTTTTTTAGGAATAGAAGTCAAAGCAGAACAACTGCTAGAACAACTTGATAATGGGGTACTACTCTGCCAATTGGTTGGTGTTCTTCAAAACACAATTAAAAAATGTTGTAGCTCAAATAGTTTAAGGGTGAGTCATATTGTGATTGTTTTAATACATATATAAAGTCTTTAACTGTAAGTAGTAGTAAAAGGAAAGCAGGTGAGTGAGGCTTCCTAAAGTGGCATTCTGTGTGCTGTCTATCTGGAGACTGATTAACAACAGTTAATGGATAAGCTGTCCTTATGCAACAAATTACTAACTCACTTTGTTAATCAAATCCTAATGTCCTTACTAGTTTTTTAGTTTGATTTCAGTAGAAGTCTTGCCAGAAGAAGATCTAGTCCAAGTCTGGAGTTTGTTCCCGTGATAACATCAGTGTGGGTTGGTAACAAAATATCCATTGGCACTTTGTGGAATGTTTTATTCCAGAAACTGGTGGCTAAACTCTAGTATATAGGTTAGCCATGAAAACATCCGTATCGAGATGTACCTGGAGATGGGCTTC
This sequence comes from Pelecanoides urinatrix, assembly GCA_013400755.1. Taxonomy (NCBI): domain Eukaryota; kingdom Metazoa; phylum Chordata; class Aves; order Procellariiformes; family Procellariidae; genus Pelecanoides; species Pelecanoides urinatrix. The sequence goes on from VZTQ01001661.1 coordinate 299,906, forward strand.
AGCGTTTTTGTTAGGAACCAAGGCTGAGTTGAAACGTGAATCTCAAGTAACTTGCAGTCTGTGTTTGTACAATGAAAAATAGTGATGTATCACTGTGGAGTATAAACCATGTCATGCTGGTGCAGGTAACCTATGTTCAATGTACAGGTACCCAGTATAGCTACAGCAATGCTTGGATTTGTCAAGTAGTAGATTGCCAACTAATGTGCCCTGACTGGTAGTGTTTCCCTTGGGGCAGGAAGAACCGTTTCACATATCTAGACCATTGGTTTTTGTGTTTACCTTTTACTGTTTTATGTAGGAAAACAATAGCTTTAAATAATAGATATTTACCAGTAAGTAATATAATTACTAATATTAGAGTCATTATTAATTGGGAGGGGGACAAGACAGCAGTCTTAGGATGCCAAATGGCACTTATACTAGCGCCATATGAATGCTGCAAATCTTTACGATTTTTTAAGGAGGACAAGATGCCCAACTTGTGTACCTTTGAACTGTTTCTTTAATTTTGAAGATAGCAATTTAAAAACAAGTAAGCACTGAATTGTTTTAAAGGAAACTGCCCTTTGCTCCCTTCTGATTCCCTCCACTTTCTAGAATGGGCTCTAAAGTGTTGAAATCTGGCAGCAAAGTATAGCTTAGTTGATTTGGGGTTCTCTCTGCTCATTTTGCTGCTATGAACAGAGCTTAGGAAGGGGGAATAATTGTCTAGACCTGTGAAACCACCAGTAAAACTTTTACCCCAGCATGTGGAAACAGCTCTGGGAGAGGTTGCAGAGCTAAAGATAGTTTGCTCAGTGACTGCTCACAAAGATAAGGTGGAATGCCTTCAACATTAGCATAGTTTTTTTAATAGAATACATGGTGGGTTGAACACAAAATAGTTACTAACCACTGTTTCTGTACTCTGAATTTAGAGTTTCTTTTCCTTTGCAAATATGCTCTGAAATCTGTTGGCAATGTTGATGTGCACAATGTACTTTTTGTTTTCTTCCCTTGCCAGAATTTTCCTATGAGAAAAGTTCCATGTAAGAAGGATGCTCCACCAGGATCTTTTTTTGCCAGAGATAATACAGCCAACTTTCTTAACTGGTGTAGGGCCATTGGAGTTGATGAGACTTATCTCTTTGAATCTGAAGGTTTAGGTAAATATATTTTTTTGTAAGACTTGCTTTGATCTGTATGTGGATAACTACCGGGTCAGGGAGATCTCTTGGTATAGTCTTGTGAAGCCTTTGTTGCAACTGTACCTGTCTTGTGCAAGCTATTAATGCTTTCATTTATTTTAAGGCAGTGTTCACATAAAAGCCTTGAAAAATTAGTTCAGTGACTGCTCTAACTTGCATGATGCTTTTCCAACCTCCTAAAAGTTGCTGTGTGGGAGGAGGGGAGGAGTGAAAGCTGTGCAGCAAACTCGCATGTTTTTCTTCAGTAAAAAGGACTACTGAGAAACAGAGGAGAAAAGCGTCATTTCGCTTTCCCTGTGCGGGAAGACCACAAGGCCATGGAGTCAACTCACAATAAGATTCTTTATTTGGTATTAGAGCTCATTCTTGTGGCAGAAAACCCTCAGAATAATGCATTCATGACTGCTAAATTTGGTAACTACATCGGGGTGTTGTGCCTGAAGTGACAACAGTCTGTTGGTAATTAACATTTACTTCAGGACCTGCCTGACATGACTCTAAACCATTTGTAATTTCCCATTTAATAAGATGTAAAAATAAATATTGCCAACTGTGTTTATGCCTGCCCCAGTGCTGTCCTTTACAACAGCTTCTAGACTGATAATTCCAGATGGAATAACATTTTTTTGACTGTTAATTAAAAGGAACTGTGCTATTATGTCAGTAAAAATTAATGCAAACCTTTCTGTGGCAAGCCAAATACTGTGGGTTTTGTGTTTTGGTTTTTTCTTTTTTTTTTTTTTAAAGGCAAAATATTTGCCTGTCAAGTAGAATAGCAAAAAATTGCAAAGTACCTTTGTTTTCAGTAATCAAATGAATTTGTTACTGTATTTACCAGATTTTCTTGAAGTGTTTGTGCCATTTAATGCTATTTAAATGGGAGGCACTGTTTTCATTAACTGCTTTTCTTTTAAGCTCTCCTCCCTGCTAATTGGACTGCCCATGCCTTCTCTACTGGATAAATCAACTTTTACAATAATTGAGAAAATATCCTCATGTGCATCTGTCTCATTCTGGTTTAAGTAGGGAGTGTATCTTTTTTCAATGCCATGAAATACAGATGAGTAGGAGAACTGAGCTATAAGAAAATTAGTTTTAATTTTTTTTTTCAGTTCAACTTGTATCAATTGCATTGCTTAAACATCATAGTTCCTGTAAGTGGATGGGTAACTAGAACCTGTTTAGCCTCCCTGAGATAAGGAGACAGGATTTCTTAATGCTGTGGCTTTCACTCGTAGCCAAGAAGTGTTTTGAAGTCTGATTGTAACTCTTGGCACAAGCTTGCTTTGTGGCATAAATATCTTCTGTGAGCCTTTTTGGCAGTCGAAATGAGCAGACTTGCAGCCTCCTTGACGAAATGTTCTTTCCACTGATGTTCTCCATCAAACTTTCAAGCTATTCTTTATGAATGAAGTAGGGGAAAGACAATTTGATAATTGTCCTTTTCCCATCAGATACATATAGCAACACCTCCTGAAAAGTGTGGATGGCTGTGAAGGAAATAAATTAGGCAGCTCCTGAGACAGCAGAAAGGGAGGGTAGCCATCATGGGGTGCCCTTTGACATCAAGCCAAATGTCTTGATCTCTGCTAGGGATTTTTCTCTTCTGGATTCAGGCAAATTATGCCTCTTCTGTTACAGCTGACAAAAGCACTTATAGGGAAAAAAAAAAAAGAAAGGTGAAATGACCTCTAGTACCTTTTAGATTACAGCTGTGCCAACTTTCTTTTCTAGATTTACCCTTCATAGTCAGATCTTTCAAAAAGTAGACTTACAAACTGGAGTAGATGATGTAAACAAGAACATCTGACTTCATACTCAGCTTATACTTTAGGAAACACTTCAGTCTTATTTAAGGCAAAGTCATTTTAAATATCAAATTGAACATCAGAAAGATGTTAGATTTTGTCTGTAAATATAGAGCTGGCTCATTAGGCTCTCTTCAGAGTGAATTTCAAGTTTCTACTGAATATTTTTACTGCACAGTATGAAGTCAGACTTGTTTATATAAAATGTTACACCATATGAAAATTATATCTATGGCTTTTCACATTTCTTATAGTTGATGGTGGTGGGGTAAAGAATGGTGCCATCTGTGTGGTGAAGGGGAGTTGAATGACCTTTCTCCCAGCCTTTGGTTTCTGAGTTATTAGGCAGTATGCCTAGTTGGCTAAGAAAGCACAGGGATGGTTTGTTTTCTAGAGTGTTCTTAGAACATGTTGAGAGCATCTCAATTTTGAGGCTTAAATGGGGGCGGAGGAGGAAGCAGTTACTTGTGTGTGAAATTTTTAAAATATTTTCCTTCTCTGTCATGGGCCTTGTTTCTTTTTCCTTTTTCTTACACACCTAAAGATGGAAGTTGCAAGAAACCAAAACACACATTGCTTTGCTTCTGCCTCTTCTATTCTTCAGTGCAGCAGTAAAAATAATTGAATGTTTTCATTTCAAAGTTGTCAAGAAAATCCAGAACAACTGCTACGGTCACCTACACGCCGTTTGGCTGTCACTCCACTCTTCCATCTCTTCAGCTCTCCTGATCGTGATTTAGTGTGTCTACGCAATTGAGTGGCTTGCAGCTGCTAGAGCTGCTCTGAACTGAGGGGTGCAAAGCAGCCTCTGCGTTGGGTGCTAGCTGGGTTAATGTGGGCACAGTCCTTGAGCAGCAAAGCTTAATGCAAAACTCTGTGCTACTAATGTATCTGAAATAGTGTTGTGTCTTTTCTGTGATCACAGCCAGTATCTGATATATGCATCTGAGTGTTTACCTCTTAAAACAACGTCATTCTCACCTCCTCCTTATGGTCAGGGGTTTTGACCCTCTTCCTCGGGTAGATCCTCGCAAAGATATCACATTCTGAAGAAAACCTTTGGGTGGATGGGGCAGGAGGTGGGGGCTAATGGGGGGGGGTGAAATGAGGGTATAGCATGAGGTAGGGGAGCTGCCACCAGTAAAGTGGTATCTTCAAGTGCAACTGGATGAATCTGCCATAGGGATGGACCCTGCTGGCCCCCAGAACTTTTAAAGTGATAAGAAAAAGGATCTGTTGCTTACTGAAATCGTAACAGTCACCCATATTATTCTTTCACAGCTGAGGGTTTAAACCACTTGGGCTGACTGGCTGCATAGCCATCTACTTGTCAGCTGGATCCCTGGCCGTCTATCTCCTATGGTCGTTCACCTGTAGAGAGTGTGTGCCTATTTGCGTCTGTATGCACAAGCGTGAACAGATGGAGTATATATTCCTATTGGCAGTTGTTGAATGCTTTTCATCTTTAAGACTGCTATAATATATTTGGGGATAGGGAAAGTTCTCGGATCTCTTTCTTTTCAGTTCACATCAAGGAAGAACAGCGTAAAATCAAATAAAGCATATTTCTCTTAGGAGGTAGAGGAGAGTTTGATTTCAGGAGTGCCAGATGGGTTTAAACACTTCATGGAATAGAAAATTAGAGGGGAAAGCATATAGTACTTTATCCATGATAATGTAGCTTGCCTCTGGATAGAATGATGGCAAAGTTATAGTCATGCATATAGTACTTTATCCATGATAATGTAGCTTGCCTCTGGATAGAATGATGGCAAAGTTATAGTCATCTATTCCTTATTTTCCCTTCCCTGTACCTAATTGCACAGGCCTCCCCACAAGCTGTAACTCCCTTTTATTCTCTTCCCTTTCAGTTTTGCATAAGGATCCAAGACAAGTGTATCTTTGTTTGTTGGAAATTGGACGCATTGTATCCAGGTATGTGATCCATACACTCTTAACAAGAAATTGAAGAACATATTCTATTAAGTAAAAGCTAAGACAAAGTTAAGACAATCTGCGGTCATTAAGTACAATGCAGTAGATGTTAATTCCGTGCAGAAAGTAATGAGTAGCTTTTCTAGGACCACCATACAATATAAGTATTTTTAAAAAATATTTATCAATCTTTTATGCAGAAGTGCTGATCCACACTGGTTTTTATAGCTGTATGTTTAAATACTACATTCAGCTTATAGATACATGTACATTGTGGAAGAACTCAGCGAACGTTAAATACAGTTTTAAGGTCTTTATTTTTAAAGTTTTTTGGCAGGTATCTCTTTATCATTCTCTAAATTTAGACTTCTAATTTATTTCTAGTGCAGAGCTGGAAGCTTTAAGATAGTTTATCTAAATTGGATGTGACCTAAATTGTGTAGTTTTGACAGTATTTTTACTGCCTTCTCTGGTAGCTCCAAGACCACCTTTGGGAGGACTTCTACTAGAAACTCAAGAGTTGCTCCTTCTCATTGCATTATCAGGGCAGTTTTTCCTCTGACTGATGTAGTGCTGTTCCCTGTCAGTCAAGCTACTCAGAATTTTGCATGTTTCTTATCATCAGTTTCTTTTTGTTTTCTTTAGCAATTAAACTCTCTACTTTTGTATTTGTTTTGAGATATGGAGTTGAACCTCCAGTACTAGTAAAACTAGAGAAGGAAATTGAGCTAGAGGAAACACTGCTGATGACCTCTGGACCACCATCACCTATTAGCACAGCCAAGTCATGTTGTCAGCATGGGGAGCTACATGAGGCAGTAAGTACTACTTATTTATTATGATATAGGGTTTAAATCAAACTCTAAATTTAGTACATGTATGATCTGGCTCCGTAAACATAAGCTGTTTTTCATCTAATATTTGTGAGCCTCCTTAAATAGAAAACGGAAGGGTACGCACCTCTTTTGAACAACTATTTTTTTTTTTTTTTTTAAATGTAAGCAAAATGCTGCCATATATATTTTGGAGTTAATGCATCAGTGCATATAACTTGCCTTGATTTCCCCTCGCTCTTCTTTCATTGCTTCTTTGAGTACAAGAAATACTCTCATTCAATTTTTCTGGTGTGTTAGTATTCTATCACTGTAATATACGCTTGTCTTCAATTTGATGTTTTCCTAAAACTTCATCAAATATAGGCTTTGATGAAACTCTTTTGAAAAAGACTTTAAATAAAACCTCTGTAGCTGTACCAATTGGAAATTAATATGTATGCAGAAAAGGAAACGATTTGTACATCTTGTGAATTCGTCCAAAAGGAATGATGAACAACTTTCCTATTTTACTTAAAAATGCATGTTGAGACTTTAAAATTAATTTATTTTAAAGGTCCTCTGTGTTGTAATGTTCTGCTTCTTTGGGAAAGTCAGCCACCAGATCCTCGTTTTCTTTGAAAAGTCTCACAATTCTTCCTGCCTGGCAATAGTCTTGACCTTTCAATTTGTTAAGTTTCTAAGTGGCTGTAAGAGGCACATCTTCACTAACCCTGGACTTATTTGGGGACTACCTTTCTCTTTCTTTCATTGGTTTCCTTCCTGGGTGTCACATAGAAGATTAACTTACAAAAGCCTTACAAAAAGTTAAGGAGAATGCTGAAGTAGCCCTGGGTCGGGTGTAGCAATGGATTCGGTCACGGGAGAGATCCAGGCACTTGTTTCAATTTCTAGAGACCATAACAGTGTCTTTACAAGATCATGGTTGGAATTTGATGCTTCTATGCGTAGTGTTACGGACAAATCTTAAAAAGGAAAGTAGAAATAACTTAAAATTGAAGAAATCATGAAAATTGGATTGGAACAACTAGAAATATTTGTCTGTACATACAGTTTGTTCTTTCTTTTAATCTTATTCTACATTTTGAAGCTCTGTGTAGCTGAGATTTTCCTGTGAGGGAATAGAATTCTAGTGTTTTCTTAGATTATGAGATGAAGATATCCGTATCTTTTCTTGTAGTAAATATATCAATAAACTGTTAAACACATGCTTCTGTCAAAATACTAATGAATGCTTTCAATTTTAATAACTAGGTTAAACATATAGCAGAAGATCCTCCCTGCAGTTGTTCCCATCGATTTTCAATTGAATACTTATCAGAGGGACGTTATAGACTGGGAGATAAAATACTCTTCATACGAGTAAGTAGTTTCTCAGAATTCCAATTTATATTCATAATGGGGAGAGAAATGCTTTTAAGTGGAGTACCTCATTTTTATGGTATTGTTTTAGAATTACAGAATGATTTAGGTTGGGATACCATGTCATCCAATCTCCTATTCAAAGTAGGTGTAGCTAACTAGATCTTACAACTATTGATTTTTACAACCACACTAAACTAAGCAAGTTAACGTTTTTCTGTGGTGTTTCTAAAATTTCAGCAGCAACTTGCAATATAAATAAGGGTAATGCAGTAGAATATCCTGAGAACGTTGCTTTTTCAAAATCTGGATGCTTGGGGTTTATAATTTGTAGGATAGTTGAGCGCTGTTTTCAGCAGGCATAAGAGTTCCTGAGACTAAAATGTTACGAGGACATCCATAATTTGAACAAAATATGTATCCAAAACTCTGTATACTAAATAAAGATGCTGACAGAATGGTTAAAATGTCTTCTGTATATATGCTTTCATTATTTCCTGATGCATAATGACTGTCTCTGCAGCAGAAACTATCTAATAAGACAATTGAGAAGTATAAGCCTTATTTATAACACAATTTCTCTTTTTTTAAAAAAAATTTCTCTGTAAGAAAGGAGGTCCTATTTTTAGTCGATTTCAATAGATTTTAATGTAAGATGAAGACATGGTGCTGCATAAAACAAGATAAAAGTTTCTCTTGTTCTTCTGCTCCCACTCCCTCTTCCCCTTTCTCAGATGCTACATGGCAAGCACGTGATGGTACGTGTTGGTGGAGGCTGGGACACTCTTCAAGGTTTTCTGCTTAAATATGATCCGTGCAGAGTGCTTCAGTTTGCAACTCTGGAACAAAAAATCCTGGCATTTCAGAAAGGGGTCACCAGTGACAGTGTGCCCAGCTCGTCAGCTAGAATTCAGGAGCCTCCTGTTATGAATCCAATGTCAGCTGTCAATATGTTTCAAAAGCAGCCAACAAAACCCCTTACTCCTGTTTCAGGTCTCGGGGCCAATGCCAAGAAGGCTTTATCTAAACGTCCTCAGTCCCCTGCCCTGGCATCACCCAAAGTGCCAGTGCCCCCATCCTCCACAGCCAAGTCGCTGACCGTCAGGTCCAAATTACAAGGGTCTTCAGCTGTGCAGTCTCCTTTCAAACCATTAGCTGGCACCTCAAAGAAACTGGAGTCTCCTGCACACAACTCACCAGCTTCTGCTCCTTCGCAGCCTGTAAGCCAAAGCTCTTCATCTGCAGGAACGAGAACGGCTCTTGTTCACTCCGAAACCTTGCGCAAACGTATTCGGTCCCCTGACGCTCCCAAGGTGAAATTTGCCCTGGCTCGGAGCTCACCGGCACCAGCGCTGCATCCTGCCCTTTCGTCCTCTAAAAAACAGCCGTCTCTCTTGTCTAGGACAGCTGAAACAATGGCTTCAAAACAGAAGTGTGTCACCGCTAAATGCAAACCCGTATCTGTCACTAAAACCAAAGCGAATTCAGTTGCTCCGAGGGCTCCCTGGCCACCTGTTACAAACCTGCGTACTGTTGCCAAGTTTGCACATTCTCAGCAGCTCCTTGCAAAACCTCCTGAAAATACTATTCAGACCTCAGGAACTGGGTCTCAGCATCCTCAGAAAGCTCCACAAGCAGCTTCTGACCTGGCAAGGAACCTGAAAACTGCTTCAGTCCTAAAACACTCAGCCTCTGCACCTTCCGTTGCAGTTAGCAAAGCATCAAAGTCGCCACCTGCACTGGTATCTACAAGCAGAAACGTATCGTCAGCTGTCAATAAGCAGCCAAATGTCAGTAAACCCCCTCAGGTTGGACCCACTTCATCCAAACCTCCTGAACGCACTCCCTTATCTGTTGTACGGCTTCCTCAAACTTCAGCCAAAGCAGCAGTGACCAAAAAGCCAGCGCAGCCTTCCACAAAAGGTCAGCCTTCAACCAAAAACTGGCAAGCAAATGAAAGCTTGGCCCCAGCAGCCAAGAAGCCTCTTCCTAAGGGAAAATCAGCAATGGCGTGTAACAAAGGAACACCTGGTGTATCAAAAGGTCCTCTTATGAAAAGCAGGCAAGATGATCACTATTTTGTTATGACAGGGAGTAAAAAAACCAGAAAGTAAGCTTATTTGTTACTTTTTGTGGCAGTCTTAATTTCATTCGAATAGGCCTCTAGTATCTGCTCCACTGAGGACAAGGAAAAAAGTTAAATAACACTACCTTTACCATGAAATATTAGGTATAACCTACATTTTTCAGCATAACTTACAGTAAGAACTGTATTTATGTTGCAGTTTAGAAACTTCTATTTGACTATACGTAGAAGTGAGCTTGCTTGCTGTATAGCACCGTGGAATAGAGAATATCCCTGTTTGCTGCTAGCCTGCCCTGCTGCGGGGAAGGTGGGGGAGAGGAAAGGGGAGCTAGGGCTGCTGCTTTTGCTGCTACTCGTTTTCAAGGGAGTGAAGCCTGCCCAAGAAATGTCTACCCAGGGCAGAGCCTGAGCCGTTCTGGTGGTTCTGGCACATCTGCATCGAGGCCTGTGGCAAGCGATAGAGCTGTGCACAAGCTCTAGAAGTTCTAATACCTCAAAGAAAACTGGGTGGTTTTAGTTCACCAGTGACCCAGAACCCAATTTGGGTCACCTGCATGTATTAAAAGGAGAAAGAAATCTCTAGTCATGTTTAGATTTGACAGCTGCTGTTATCAGTGTTCACTGTGCCCCCCCATATGCCTTAAAGTGGCTTCAGCTCACTTGGAAATGGAGCTACCTTGGTTTGTGTTAAGTTGGACATGGAAAATCATTGCCTTGATCGTGTGCTCTCGTTGTGCCTTAGCCTCTCAAATTCATGACAGATCTCTTCAGTGAGCAATGCTACTTTTAAAACCCTGGGCAGATAACCTTACTTGGTTCATGTTCAAATCTGACTATAAGTGAGCCCAGCCTTTACTAGAAAGCTCCTGCTGCATGGAGAGAAGCGCCTGAGTTGCTGGGAGGGCACTTTCCCCTGGGATGGAGCCCCAAAGCCGCTCCTGCTCCCGGGATGGAGCCCCAAAGCAGCTCTTGCTCCGGCAAGGCAGAGCTGCCAAGTAGTGATCTGCCCTGGCAGAGCCTCACCGCTCTGCAGGGGAGGCCTTTACATGTAAAACTGAATCGCTAAATACTTCTCAGTGCTACAAGTTAATTTTAGTGGGCAGTCTTAGTATGGAGTGGCCTTTTTTGTTTTATTGATGGAGACCTTATTGGCTCTCCTGTATTACTTTCTGGAGGTGAGGAGTAGTTTCCCGAAGAGGTAATGAGGGACTACATTTGCCTTTAAACATCTGAAAGTGCCGGAAATTTATGCACTGTTTACACTCTAAACTCCTGAAGGCTTTTAGTGGGTTAAACATCTGTGGTGCTCAACACCTTTACCCTCAACAGAAGTCAGTTTCATGGTAGATGAAAAAAAACTACTGTCTTTGGGAGTGGCCTTGTTTGAGATATTTTGGGTGGAATGAACAGCCATTCCTACAAACACCAAGGAGCTCTCAGGTTCCATGAAGAGACACTGCTGACTTCCACAGATCATCACTTCTACTCTTCGCTCCTAGGATATTTACTTATGGGCAGGAGAAGAGATGCATGGAAACTGCAGCTTCTGATGTTGTATATCTAATATTTTTTTTTGCCCCCTAGAACTAGAGTAAGCAAGCATCATAAACTAATAATGAGTTCTCATGTGCAGTGGCAAAGACATTGAGCTGCCTTTCTGAGCACCTTGTTAGCCTTTTTTATTTATGATTCTATTTATGCATATCTACTGTACAATACTGCTTACAACCTGCTGGGAGTAAACAGTAAATAACAATATCCAAACTGTAGGAGCAAAACAGATCAATTTTAATAACATGGACACAAGTCCCACAAGCTCACATACAAAGTTGCATGTTTAGGGAAGGCCTTACCGCTTACTTGTTTCATAAATACACTGGTCAAAGCCACTACTGCAAATGTTAAGATTAGTATTGACTGTAGTGGACTGCTTTCAGGTTTGATAAATTTGGCACATTGTTTCATACGCTGAAAGCATTTTACAGTAGATGAATTGCTTTTGATTTTGGGCTTCCAAATAGTGAGCTATAATGTGATATATCTCATGCAGATTAATAGCTGAATTCGTGGGGTTTCTTTCTGTACTGGGTCTGGCTGAGATGGAGTTAACTTTCTTCACAGTATCCCATATGGTGCTGTGTTTTAGATTTGTGACTAAAACAGTGTTGATAACACACCAATGTTTTGGCTGTTGCTGAGCAGTGCTTGCAGAGGGTCAAGGCTTTCTCTTTTTCCTGCTCTGCTCCCACAGCAAGTAGGCTGGGGGTGGGCAGGAATTTGGGAGGGACACAGCTGAGACATCTGACCTGAACTGGCCAAAGGGCTATTCCATATCAGATAATGTCATGCTCAGCAATAAAAACAGTGTCGAGGAAGAAGGTCTGGGGAGTGTGGGGGGTTGGCTTCCAAGGTGGCTG
>VZTQ01001663.1:0-14814 GCA_013400755.1 Pelecanoides urinatrix
CCCAATGAAACCCTGTCCCCATCACATGTGCCTTGCATGGGGCTCCTGCCCCTGGAGAGCTGGTCCAGACAGGACAGCAGGGTGATGGGCACCATGCCCCAAGTCTGGCTGGGTGGTGGAGAACACAGTGCCAGAGGGGGGCTGGCTGCGCCTGGGTCTGTGGGAGGATGTGGGTCAGGGAGGGGATGGGAGCAGCACAGAGTAGAGCTGGGCACCCACACCCACCCATCTTTGTAGCTGGGCCTGGGGAAGGGATGGGATTGGAGAGGGAAGGAGAGCAGGGCCTGTGCAGTGAGATGCAGGACTCTGGATGTGCTGGGCAGTGGGGTTCAAGGTCTCCTCTGCAGCTGCAGGACAGCCCCTTCCTGCCCAGCCAGGCAAGAAAGCTATTCACTTGTGGCAGGGGAATCCTGGCCCCCTAAAGACCCTTGGGACCATTCCCATCCCCACGGGAGGCAGCAGCACACTGCTTCTGCAGCCCAGTGGGCCTGCCAGGACCTAAGCTATTNCACCGCACAGAGCCCCTGAGAGAAACAGTGCCAGCAGGGTGGGGAAACTGAGGCACACAGGAGTCACCTGGCAGAGTATCCCCATATTCTCCCCATGGCCTTCCCCAGTTCTGGAGGACCAGCTGGACAGGGGATGAGCTCCCTAGCCAGGTGACTGCCTGGCTCCCTCTGGCCCTGCCAAGGGAGCTGTGATTGGCATCATGACTTGCCAGGAGCTTGGGTGCTGGCGGCCCCTTGGGGCAGGGCGAGGTGGGGCTGAGCCCAGCTTCATCAGCAACCCGCAGCCCTCCTGCCACCTCCTGGGTCCCTCCCATGGGATGGGCTCCCCTGGCCCTGCTCCTGCCCAACCCTGGCTCCCAGCTCACTGGGATACCGTCCTGTCCCCAGGAAGCCCCAAGGGTGAGCTGCAGCTGGGAGGGTCCATGCATGGGGATGCCAGAGCTGTGGCAGTGCCCAAGGGTCTCAGGGCTGGTGGGGTGGCACAGGCTGGGGTGGGTGACAAGGGATGGAAAGAGAGCGTGCAAGGGTGGTGCGGATGCTCAGGCACCATGGAGCGGGGCCTTGGGGTCCCTGGTGGCTGGTGAAGCCATCTCCTCCGGGAGCTGAGAGGCTGCAGGTCTCTCCCAGGTGCCCAGGATGCTGGTGCTGTGCCTGCTGTCCCTGGCCTGGCTCAGCGAGGGCTCCCAGCGCAGCGAGCCCATGTTTGCAGCTGTCACCCACCGCCTCCTCCCGCCGGACTATGACAGCAACCCCACACAGCTCAACTATGGCGTGGCCGTCACTGACCTGGATGCCGACGGTGACTTTGAGATCGTGGTGGCAGGGTGAGTGGTGCACCCAGCACCTTTGTGACAGAAGGACCTGGTAGCCCTGCAGGGCTAGGAGCTCCTCGCTCCTCCGTGGTTGGCTGGGGGGTTGTGCACAAGGATGGTGGGCTGGGGGTCTGCATGCACCCACTCATGTATGTGTGTGTGTGTGCACCCCAGCCGGGTGTTGATGCTAGCTGTGTGCTTGCGTGGGACCATGTGGGTGCCCCGATCCCGGCCCCAGGGCCAGGTGCCCCCTCAGCGGGGTGGTGGCAGCTGCCCAGGGGCCAGGGTCCACCCTGCAGTGCAGAGCCAGCGTGTGCCCAAGCCGGCTCAGCTCCACTGACAGGACTCAGCGCTCTCTGGAGATTCGGTTAATTGGCTGGAGGTTTTTTATAGCCCTTTATTGGAGTGATGGCTCGGAAGGGCTGGCAGGAGCTGGGGAGGCAGGGAGCCGTGTGCTGTGCTGCCAGCGCCTGAGTGGGGCTGGACACGGAGCAGCTGCTGCCAGTGGGTCTGGCCCTGGCCCTGGCCAGGGACAGTGGGGACACGGTGCGGGCTCTGTGTGTGTGTGCTGGCATGGCTGTGAGCTGCTGGCGCAGCGTGTCTGTGTACACGCCACCCGAGGGAGGCTTGCACATGCAGGTGTTCTCATGTGGAGGGAGCCCCTCACCCCCATGGATCCCACCCGGCAGGGCTGCAGGAGCTGGGGCCACCATGGTGGCAGGCAGTCTGGCCCTGCCGCTGCTCTGAGCATCACCTTGGGGCAGCAAACCACAGGCAGCACCAGGGACCCCTGAGGGGCCCAGGCCACCACGCATCTGGGCTGAGCCAAGCAGCCAGCCAGGGTTTTGTAAGCAGTTACGGTGCCCGTTGTATAACTTGTTTACTGGTGCCCCGGGCAGGAGCGGGCGGGGAGCCAGTGGGGTGCTGAGAGGATTTGCCTTGTGTGCTAGTTTCCCTGGGAAAGAGCTGCAAGCAGGGACCTGTGCCCCATCCTGCCCCACTGGCTGCCCGGACCCCGCCCCTGCCCTGGCATTGCCCTGGGGTACCCAGGCCAGGTAGACATGGACGCCTGACACAGGCTGGAATGGGTCCAGGCTGAGCTGTCCCCATCAGCAGCCAGAGTCAGCCCCACGTTCAGGTGCTGAGGGCAGCCCAGGGTCCCTGGCTTCCGTGGACCGTGCAGGTCTCTGCTGTGCCCATTACAGGGAAAACCCACTGTCCCCCCAGGGATGGGACAGGGGCTTTTGTCCTGTTCCCACGCCGCGGGCAGCCATCGCCCCTGCTCACATCTGCAGGTACAATGGCCCCAACCTGGTGCTCAAGTACGACAAGGCGCAGGGGCGGCTGGTGAACGTGGCAGAGGACGAGCGGGGCTCCCCGTACTACGCACTGCGGGACCGGCAGGGCAACGCCATCGGCGTGACGGCCTGTGACATCGACGGGGACGGCCGTGAGGAGATCTACTTCCTCAACACCAACAACGCCTTCTCTGGTGAGCCCTGCTGGTGGCCGTACCCCGAGCCCTGGGTGAGGGGGGAGCTCCCGGCACGGCCGCCCATGACCTTCGGCGTGAGGGATGTGTGCGGGCTGGAGTTAATTTCTCAGTTGAATGGCTCCATTGATTGATGGCAGCACGGGTGGGACACCGAGCTCAGCCAGCTGCGGAGTCAGCACTTCCAGCCGCCCACCGCTGTCCTGTTGGCACCCCAAGCAGGACGGCAGCTTCCCCACCACCCCCGGGGCTGCCCCGCCACAGGGACCCTAACCTGCACCCAGCTGTGCCCTGCAGTGGCTGTGCCCCTCTATGCCATGGCTCTCCTGTGCCTGCTGGACCAAGCCAGGTCTAATCCTGCTCTGCCGGTGCTGTCCCAGCTCCTGGGATGTCGGTCATGGGGAGGAGACCCATGTGTCCTAGCCTGGCACTGGCCATCCCTGGAGCTCCCTGGATCGGTGCTCCAGCCCAGCTCTGCCCTGTGTCCCTGTCCCACAGCCCTGACCTCCAGGCAGTGGATCTGTCTTCCTGATGCTCCTAATTACCCGGGCTGGTGGTTGCTGCCGGCACACCTGTCCCTAAATCAGGTGCTGCCATCAGTGCTGTCACAGGCAGTGCGGCTCGCTGCCTGTGCCTGGCACCAAATCGATTTTTTTACCTTTCTGGGGATGATCTACAGGGCTGTGCCCTGTTGAGACACATTTTACCTTAATGAGTTGATTCTTCTGTGTGTCTCCTGGCAGCCCTTAAGGGTCACGGGGGCTCTTGCAGTGGCAGCCCGGCCCCGTGGTGCTGCTGGGGGCAGTGGGGGACAGAGCAGAGGTTTGGGATGCTCTGGGAAAAAGGGTACCTCTTCCACAGCCTCCCCTTGCTGCAGGGCACCCTCCTCGGGAGGAGGCAGGATGCTGCAGCCCCCTGACCAGTGCCCCCCCTGCCCCAGGCATGGCCACCTACACAGACAAGCTCTTCAAGCTCCGCAATGGGCGCTGGGAGGACCTTCTGAGTGACGAGGTGAACCGGGATGTGGCCAGCCGCTTTGCTGGGCGCTCCGTCGCCTGCGTGGACCGGACGGTGAGCACAGCGGGCAGGGGGCATCTCCACTCCCTTCCCACCCCCTGTGCCCCACCAGCCCTCCCTTGTGGGGTCCTGGGGGACCTCTCCCCTCGCCTGGGTGCCAGCCCCACCCCACCCCACACTGGGGCTGGGGGTGCCCCCCAGCAGCCTGTGACTGTCAGGGCTGGCAGCCCCCCCAGTCATGGGGACTGCAGGTGCCTGTCCACACAGTTGCTGCTAGCTGATAAACGTGCCTGTCGAGGTGATTTATGTTCTTGTCACCTGCTCTTTCTTCTTCCTCCTCCTCCAGCAGTTTGTTTCCAAAAGATTATCACTAAATCAAGGTCCAGCTGCTGCACGGGACAAGGGGGGTGGTGAGGCTGGGGAGGACCTGGCATACAGGGGATGCTGGCAGGGCTGGGTGCCCTTGCCAGCACCCTGAACCTGAGGGCTGCAGAGGTCCTGGAGGCAATGGGGCACATCCCCACTCCTGGGGTGCTTTTCACCATGGGCTTTGCAGAGCTCTTGCTCAGCACACAGTAGCGGTGCCTGGTCCCATGGAGCCATGACAGCGTCCAGCCCCACAGTAGGGATCCTGTGGTCCCCATGGAGTTGGGTTTTGGGTGGGTGGGTGCTGAGGAGGTGCCGCCGGCCACAGGGCTCCGGCAGGTACTCCATCTACATCGCCAACTACGCCAGCGGCAACGTGGGCCCCCACGCCCTGATCGAGATGGACGTGGCTGCCAGTGACCCTGCCCGCGGTGTCGTGGTGCTGGTGGATGTGGCCGCCCAGGCTGGCGTCAGCAAGTACACAGGTACCTGGCTGCTGCAGCCCCGCGGAGGGGATGGGGTGCTGCTGGGCACGGTGAGCGTGGGACCCCATTGCAGGCAGGGCAGTGTAGGCAGTGGCCTGTGCCACGCGTTAGGCTGCCTGACTGCCCCATCTAGTGGCAGCCCCACGGCCCGTGGAAGGCAGCAGGGCTATGGGATGCTCACCCAGGACCCCCGTGCTCACCATCACCCTGCCTGGCAGGCAGGCTGATCCCTCCGGAGCCCACAGCATCCACAGGGCTGGCAGCATGGCACAAGGACGAGGGCACACGAGCAGAGCAGGCGGGAGTGTGCCAGCCTGTGCCCCACGCAGGGACCGTGCCATGCCCTGTCTTCCCAGTGGTAAATTGTCACTAATTAGGAGTGTTGTCACCATGGCAATGGCAGTGATTAGGATTGGTAGTGACACAAGCGGCTGCCAGGCCCAATTAGCTCCTGATGAGAGGGACTGAAGAAGGGAGGTGGGTGAGGAGGGGATGCCGGGGGTCTCGGGAGCACCAGGTGGGCAGCACCAAGGGAGCATGGGGGGGCATGAAACCCCCTGGGGCAGGGTGCCAGCTGCCCCCTCACCCCTGGGCTGCTGTCCCCAGGGGGCCGTGGGGTGGCTGTGGGTCCCATCCTGAGCGACAGCGCCTCTGACATATTCTGCGGTAACGAGAACAGCCCCAATTTCCTCTTCCACAACCGGGGGGACGGGACATACCAGGACGTGGCAGCTGCTGTAGGTGAGTAGGGGAAGCAGAGGGGAGGACCCAGGTGTCGGGGACCCCAGGGGACCTGCCTGGGCAGGCTGAGCGCAGGGTGCAGGGACAGCCCTGGGCACCCAGAGCCCCACTGGCTGCGGGGGTGGCTGAAGTGCACCAGGGCACTGCCTGTCAGCGCAGGGATGCAGCCCTGCATGGGGAGGACCTATCTGGGGACCATGGGGCACATCCTGGGAGGCATCCTGGGGAGACAGAGGCAGGGAGGGGGTCCCGTCTCCCCCCATCCCCTTGTGGCTCCCCAGGGCTGGATGACCCCTACCAGCATGGACGTGGTGTGGCACTGGCTGACTTCAACCGCGATGGCCGGGTGGACATTGTCTATGGCAACTGGAATGGGCCACACCGCCTCTACCTGCAGAGTGGGGCCCCCGGGCGCGTCCGATTCCGGGTGAGGGCTGGGGCCAGGACACCCCCACTGCCAGCTTTGCTGCCAAGCCTCCTTGACTGGGGGGCCAGACTTCACCCCAATTTGGCTTTGACCCCCAATTCCCAGAGGGGAGGGGAGCCGAAGCACTAAAGTGGGACCTAGTGTCCTGCTCCCTGTGTCCCTTGTCACCCCATGCGTGTCCCTTGTGCAGGACATCGCTACCCCCAAGTTCTCCATGCCATCCCCCGTCCGCACCGTCATTGCAGCCGACTTTGACAACGACCAGGAGCTGGAGGTTTTCTTCAACAACATCGCCTACCGCGGCTCCTCTGCCAACCGCCTTTTCCGGTAGGAGCCTGGCAGGTACTGGGGGGGCCAAGCAGCCCTTGTGGCACAGCCAGGCTCATGGGGCTCCTCTCCAGCCGTGCCACTGCTCGGGCTTGGCTAATAAAGGCGCCGTGACTGAGCCCTTCCTGGTGTCATTACCAGCCACTGCGATCGTGCCTACAGCAGCCCCCGGGGTCCCCAGCACCGCTGATTAGCAGCCACGTGGAAGCTTGTTCATGGCTCCTGTTAATTGTAGGGGTCAATTCCTTGTTACCACTGCATGGCACCTCCTCACCTGGCATGCAGGGTGGTGGGAGCCAGTTGTCCACCTGGTGCCAGCACCCATGGGTTGGTGGGGAGCAGTGGCATGGTGGGGAGCCCCTGGGGGGGGATCTCCCATCCCAGAGGGATGCAGCAGTGTTCGGAGATGGCACTGCTGCTCCGCAGTTCAGACCCACAAGAGCGAGGCTCTCATGACATCCCTGTCACCCCTCCATGGAGTGGGGACCTGAGGTGCCAACAGACAGGGGCCAGTCCCATCTCCCATCCACCCTGCAAAGCCACTAGCATCACACCTGGGTGCCACCGGGGCTGTCACCTCTCTGCCAGGCTGCTCAGGGGAGACAGGCACTTCCTGGGAGCTGCTGGAGGCCGCAGGGGCTGGCACTAATGCCCTATCTGTGCTCGGCAGGCTCATCCGCAGGGAGCACTCAGACCCCATCATGGAAGAGCTGAATCCAGGGGATGCACTGGAGCCCGAGGGACGGGGCACGGGTGAGTCCCCCCAGTCCTGGCAGGGGTGCCCTGTGCCAGGGCTGTGCACCGCTTGGCACCCTCTGTGCCTTGGGATGCCACATGCCCAGCTTGGTCACCGGTCCACTCCCCACCAGCTCACTGGAGCCCCCATCACCCAGGAGTGGCCCCATCCTTTCTCCCTCCACCTGTACCCAGCTAAGAGTGCTGTCTCCAGTTGTTCCCCAGGGCTTCGCTCTTGGGGGGCTCCTTCCTGCGTGCCCACTGTTCAAATCTAACCTCTGCATTTGGGAGGGGGCCAGGCAGCCTCCTGTGTCCCACAGCCCCCCAGGCACTACCTGTCCCCTCCACTGCCTGGGAAACTGACCCACTGGATTGCAGGGTGCCACCTATACAGGGACCCTTACTCCTGCACTGGGGTCACACCATCTTCCCTATTGCTCCAGCATTGCCGGGAGTGTTGCTGCTGGCTGTGGGAGCCCACATCAGCAGCAGGGTGTTGTGCTGGGAGACGTGGGGCCAGGCCCTGGGCATGACCTGATCCTGTCTTTGCAGGGGGTGCAGTGACAGATTTTGATGGCGATGGGATGCTGGACCTGATCCTGTCCCACGGCGAGTCCATGGCACAGCCGATCTCCATCTTCAAGGGCACCCAGGTGAGTCAAGCAGGGGGTCATTGGGTTGTCCCTGTCCTTTCTGCCTCTCCCAGCTCAGTGTCTCTGCTCCCTCCTCCCTCACAGGGCACCAGCAACAACTGGCTGCGTGTCATCCCCCGCACCCGCTTTGGGGCCTTTGCACGGGGGGCCAAAGTGGTGCTGTTCACGCGGCATAGTGGGGCCCACCTGCGCATCATCGACGGCGGATCGGGGTACCTCTGCGAGATGGAGCCCGTGGCGCACTTCGGACTGGGTGAGCTGGGGGGGCAAGGGGCTGCCTCCATGCCCAGCACTCCCCTCGGCAGGGGCCACCTCTGCTGCCCTGGCACCCTGCAGCACAGTAGTCACCCATGACCATCACCCTGAGCATGGTGGGCTCCAGGGGAGGCTGCGGGCAGGGTGCCCAGCCACTGCAGCCCTGCTGCAAGGGGCAGCTGCCCCCTTCCCCACCCCCTGCCTGCTGCTTTGCCCAGGCACCAGGGCTTTCCCTGCCCATTAGCCCTCCCCTGGCTCAGCACGGCTGGCAGCCAAGCCTGCAGGGGTGTCCCTGCCCGCTGGCAGGTCATCTCATCCATCCCCATGTGCACCCCTCGTGCCACATCCCTGTGCGTGGGCCATCAGCACAGGCACCTGGAGCCTGGCTCGGGGAGCAAAGGGAGGCTTCACCCCTCCATCCCTACCACCCCCCTGGCCTCCTTTCAGCCCCTGCCTGCCGCAGAGACCCCTCCTCTGACAGGCTGCCCGCCTGCAGGGCACGATGAAGCCAGCAGCCTGGAGGTGACCTGGCCAGATGGCCGCATCATGGCACGAGCTGTGGCCAGCAGTGAGACCAACTCTGTCCTGGAGGTCCCCTACCCCCTGGACACGGAGGAGCCGCTCATGCCTGCCCTGCTGGAGGTGAGGGCCAGGTGTGGGCACAGGGTGGGAGACAAGAAAGAGGGACTGATCTCTGCTGGCTCGGTGGCTGCCCAGGGCTGATTCCTCCCCATCCCGGCGGTCTCTGCTTCTCCCCAAATGCAGTGCGGGCAGGGATTCTCCCAGCACGAGAACGGACGCTGTGTAGGTGAGTGGCTGCTGGGGGCACAGGCATGCCTGCACCCAGGATGCTGCAGCACGGCCCCGCGGGGGGCACGAGGGCAGCACCCTGCTACAGGGAGGTGGCAGCCAGGGAGGCGGCTGGGCATGCAGGCAGGGCTGCTGTGTGGCTTAATGTGGGGTTCAGCTGCCTGCCTGGCACATGGCCTGGGAATAGGGGCAGCAGCACGGCTCTAGAGGGGGACTGTGGCGTCCCGGGGAAGGCGAAGAGTGCTGTGCCGGGGGCAGGAGGCATGGCTGGCATGTGGCAGGCATTGCACTAGAGCCACACACAATGGAGGGGCAGCAGGGATGTGGCAGGGTGGCTGTGAGCCTCCTAGGCAGAGGCATAGCTTGTGCATGGCTACCTCTGGAGGGGTCATCCAGCATGTGCAGGGGGAACCAGAGTGGCCATGGCTGGCAGCCCCAAGCTCCCAGCCCAGCCATCCCACACCGAGGCCCTTGTGCTTGCAGACACGGATGAGTGCACCGAGTTCCCTTTCATCTGCCCCAGGGACAAGCCTGTCTGCATCAACACCTATGGCGGGTACCGCTGCCGCAGCAACAAGCGCTGCAGCCGGGGCTTTGAGCCCAATGAGGATGGCACAGCTTGTGTGGGTGAGTGATGGCTGGGACACCCTGACCCCATGCCACCACAGCCTGGCCAAAACAGTGGGCAGCAGCCCCAAAGCTTGGGATGCTGTTGCACCCCTGGCAAAGGTCTGGCCCCATCCTGTAACCTTCTGCGTGGCTGCCCAGCCACCTGCACCCCGGCTCCATATCTGTTCATCCTGCATCTCCCGCTGAGCCCCCACTGATTCCCCTTCTCTCTTTTTCTTTTTCTCTCTTGCTCCTTCTCTCCTTCTCTGTGTAGCTCAAGTGGCCTTTTTTGGGGGATACCCCTCTGCTGGGAGCTGGCCTAGGCCCCCCCACCGTGCCCTCCTCCCTCTAGTCCTCGGACTCTGCCTTTGCCTCTATGCACTTTAACCCTTGCCCGTAACACGCCAGAGCAGCCTTGGTGGAAGGACCAGCCGGCCTCTGCCTGTCTCTCTCTTTCTCTGTCTCTTTCTTTCCATGTCAAACCACCCTGGAAGTGCTGGCTGTGCCCTCCCGGGGCAGCCTGCAGTGGGATGGGCATGGAGCCCAGCTGCCCCTTGCACTGTGTCTGGGAAAGCAGCCCTGGGGCAGTGCCCCTTCACCGGCACCTCCCTGCCCCAGCGCTGCTCCTGCCACACCGACAACTCCCGGGCGGTCGCTTGCTCCGTCGCCTTGATACTGTACCATGTGCCTGCTGGTTTGGCCTGCGACGTGTGTGCTTCGCCTGCCCCTTCCTCGGTGATGGGGACTCCCCTCCCCAGCCCTGGCAGAGGAGGGTCCCCCCAGCCCTGTGGGGGAAGGACCCTCCTGGTCTGTTTTTTAATGTATTGACCCCACTGTTTGGAGTCGGACCCTGCTCAGTCTTCCAGCCCCTCTCCTGGAGAATCCTCCCAATAAACTATATCCTGTCTATTAGCCTGGCCTGCTGAGCTCGGCAGGGCTGTGCCCATGCTTCTGCTCACCCTGCCCTGGGGCTGCATGGGGAGGGGGCTCAGGGTGGGGAGCACCCCCAGCATCCCCTAGTTCTCCCTCTCCTGGGGCCAGGAGCCAGCTGGAGGGTGCACGGTGGCCCTGCCCATCCCTGCTCCCAGCCCTGGGAGCACAGCTAGATGTGCAGCCCTGGAGGGGATGGGATGCAGCAGGCAGCCCTGCCCACGCAGCAACAACAGGGCTCTGCTGCCTTCCCGCTGTGTGCTGTAACCCTGTGCCGCTCTCTTCCCCTCCACCAGACATCGACGAGTGTGCCCAGGGCCTGCACAACTGCAGCCAGCTCTGCACCAACACCCCTGGGGCACACGCCTGCCACTGCAGCCCAGGCTTCCACCCCCTTGATCCCGCTGCCAGCCAGTGCCAGGGTGAGTACCTGCCAGCAGCAGGGCTGGCAGCCCACGGTGCTCACCCACCTGCTGCTGCCAGGCGCAGCTGTGCTCCCTGGGAGCAGGGATGCTGGTTCCTGGGGTGCCCTGTTGTGCTCACAGCCCTGGTCCCAGCCAGTCCAAAACACAGGATGGACAGACTGTGGCTGTGCAGGAGTTGATGGAGTGAGGAGGCATCTGCCACCTGACAGCCTTGGGGACAAGTGGTGGCAGGACCATAGATGTGTGGCTGCAGGCATTGGAGATGCCTTTGTGTCCTAGCTTCACCCAGCCCCAGAGCTGCCCGCTCACCGTGCCCCCTCCGTCCCCTGCCCTGCCCGTGCCAGACATGCCCCGTGCCCTTGGTGCAGCTCTGACCCTCTCCCCTTCTTTTCCAGACATAGATGAGTGCCAGGCACAGCCTGGCCCCTGCGACCATATCTGCCACAACAGCCATGGCTCCTTCCACTGCCACTGCCGCCACGGCTTCTCCCTGGGTGCAGGCGGGCGCTGCCGGCGCAACTAGCCTGGCCTGGCACAGCCAGGTGCCCCTGCTTGCCCCCAGCCCCGTGCCGGTTGCACCCGGTGCCAAATGAATAAACCCTTTCCTGCACTGGTTTCCCTGTGGGTCCCTGCCACCAGAGCCACATGACTGCTACACGGGTCTGTGCCCATTCCCCTGTGGACTGCCCCATCCCTCCCCCTTATTTCCCCCATGCTCACCCTCCTTGTGGGGCTCCATGCACACCAGTGTGCTGGGGGGTGCCCAGCCTGCTCTGTACCCCCCATCATCACCCCACTCCCCCCCTCTGACGCAGGAGGACACGAGGCGGGCGGTGGGGGATAAAGCACGGGGTTTATTGAGGAAGGTCTCCATGCAGGGGGGCCCTAGTGGGAACGGCGGGGCCAGGGCCGCCCCGCACACATGCCATGACCGAGCCAAAGGGAGTCCCACGGGGCAGGGTCCTCCCTCCAGGACCCCAGGAGAGCAACACCAGCTCCGTTCAGCCCTGCGCCCAGGCAGGGACTCATCTCCTCAGGGCGCTGGATATCACAGGGACCCTCCTATTCCCCCGCATCTGACCCTGGCCCATGAACTCCCACATCTTGCAGCTGGGCCCAGGTGCCCCTCGGGGTCCCCAGTGCAGGCCAGGCTGAGAGTTGGGGTGCTGGTGGCAGACGCATGCAGGACATGTGGGCAGGGGAGTGCTCAGCAGCAGGAGAGGAAGGGTCCTGGTGGAGCTCCTCCACTGGGCACCCTCCCTGCGTTGGGGCAGGTCGGGCAGGGGGCTGCTGGCAGCCAGGTGCGGGCAGGCTCTGCCAGGTTTGGGCAGGGAGCCTGGCTTGCCCTTGCCACAGCTCAGCCTCGGCTACACTGGACCATGCACAAGCCCGGGGTTTGCGGCACGAGGGCAGGAGCCTGCCCAACACTGCATCTCCCCACCCTGGGCACAGGGCTCGGGGCCAGGGAGCTTTCTGGGTCCAGCTGGGGATGGCACCGAGTTGGGCAGGGAGCAGAAGCAAGTGCCCACTGTCGTGGGCAGTGCTGGAAGATGCTGCTGGTGAGGATGCTGCTGCCAGCTGGGTCAGAGCATCTGGCCAGGGCTGGAGAGCAGCAATGGGCAGCACGCGGGGCAGGGCTGGGGCAAACGCATGGCACCATCATGCAGATGAAGCAGCACCAGGGCTCTGCCAGGCACCCTGGACAGTGGGCACACAGTAGCTGAGCCCACGCCACAGCACCAAGAGTGGGACACCCCAGGGAGGGGGTCCAGCAAGGACTGGCAGTGCCTATGGGCATGGGGCTAAACTCCCCTCCCCTTAGCGCTGCCTGGGGCTTTGCCAGTCCCACTGCTCCCTGATGCATGGTACGCAGGGCACTGCCCAGCACTGCACTGGGGCTACCTGCGGCAGGACAAGCTCCTTCACTTGGGGCAGGGGCAGCAGCGCAGAGCACCCAGAGGGCTGCGGGAGCCCCTCGGCACCGATTCGGCTCAGTGGGAAGCACCTGGGATGCCCCAGCACCAGCCCCTGCCAGCAGTGGGTCTGAACAGGGGCAGAGTTGCTGTGGGGGGCACAGAGCAGAGGAGGGTGAGCAGCTCCCAGCCTCCCCCTCCCGCCCGCCTGGGGCTCAGAAGCGGGTGCTCTGGTAGTGCAGCCTGCGGAGCTCGGAGAGGCCACTGTCCCGGCAGTACGAGTCCCTGCAGGGACTCCCTGCCAGTCACCGGCCCCCCGCCCCGCCGCCACCACTGCTGCTGCTGGAGCTGCCGCTGCTGGAGCTGCCGCTGCTGCACCGGTCCTCATAGATGGAGATCTCGATCTGGGCCCTGCTAAGGATCATCTGTGGGATGTGCTAGCTGCAAATCCAATTGCCCAGCACCCACTCCCAATGTCCCCGCACCCATCACCCTTGTACTCCCCCCCAGCACCCCACTGCCCAGAGGATACAACCCTCATGCCACGCTCCAGGGGGTCGGTGAGCAGCAGCCCCCGTGGCGCATAGATCTTCTCGTTCTGCTCCTGGATGTACTTGGAGATCTTCTTCAGGACCTGCCAGCACATGGAGGGGCACTCAGGGCCTGCCAGTCCTGATGTCCCACACTGTGAGCCCTGATGCCTGCTCTGGCCTCCAGCCACCCCTGCTCCCTGTGCCACCCCTGTGCCCCCCGCCAGCCGTGCCCATCCCCAAGCCCTCCCCTGGGCCTCAGTACCTTCTCGTAATGCGTCTCCATGCAGAGGAAGATGAAATAGGCGGTGGCACAAGCCAGGCACCCCTCCAGGTATGAGCTGCCCCCAATTTTCTCTGCCTCAGCATAGAAGCCGTTAAGGGTTTTCACAGTTTCCTCAAAGAGCTGCCTCTCGATCTAGAGCAGAAACTGGGGTGAAGACGAGTCTGGCCAGAGGCTGATCCCCTGCACTGCCCCCATCCCCGGGGGGACTTGTGGAGCACTTAACCCTCTCCTCCCTGCCCAGATGAGGCCTCAGCTCCCTGCCCACTGCCTGCCCATACCAAGACCTGCTGAGCCTGCAGCCCTTCACCAGAGCCTCCCGGTCCCCAGGAGCACCCAAGCTCTTGCACACTGGGCAAGGTGGCTATGATGGCATGCGCCCAGCAGCATCAGCTGGGCCAGGGCCATACAATACCCTATGGGGGCCCTATGACTTCAGACCCCTCTCCCCCCTGAGCCCCCATAGGGCACAGACATAGGTCACCTCCCACCCCATCAGCCTGCCAGGGTCCCTACCCGGCTCTCCAGCTCAGGGGGAAACTTCGTCTGGAACTGGCACGTGGTCCCGTCGCTGTAATCCCGCTGAACGAAGACCTTGGTGGCCAGGGAGGCACTGCGCCGCAGCTCCTGCAGGCTGTGCACCTGGAGGGTGGTGGAATGAGCCGGGGGGCACAGCCATGGGGTGATGGGCATCCCTGCTGGGGGCTGGGGACCCCGGGAGCAACGCCATTCCCCTAGTGCCAGGGCATAGGGGCTGCAGGCTCGCACACCCTGAGGCAGGGAGCCCCAGCATGGGCTGTGTCATGCCGTAAGCACAGCCTGGTGCAGGAGGTGCGAGGCCAGGGCTGAAGGGGAGGATGGCGGCAAGGGGAGGACGTCACAGCAGCCCCCTGCTTGGAGCAGGGGATGGGTGAGTGCATGTGCTCCCTGCCCCAGGCTGGTGCCTGGCCTCACCTGCACTAGCTGCTGCATGCTCAGGTGTGTCCCCCCGGTGGGCCCGGGGAGGGGACAGCCCTCTGTCCCCAGCAGCATCCCAGCATACAGCCGCCCCAGCAGCTCCCAGGCAGGAGGGAAGCGAGCGGAGCAGGAGCAGGGGGCCAGGCAGCGGGTCTGCAGCGGCAGCACAGCGGGTGGGCAGGCTGCAGCGGGGTGGCTGCACAAAAGGGATCAGCAGCCCCGGTGGCGGCAGGCGCTCAGCGCAGCCCCGCCAGCACTGGCATCCCCTGGGTACAAGGGCCCACGCCAGCCCCCTGGGCTCTGGGCCGCGGGGCAGCGTTGGGGGGCTGGAGAGGAGGATGGGAGGATGGAGGGGGCAGGCTGTGCCAAGGGTGGCTGTCAGACCCCTCCCTGTGCTTCCCCTTGGGTGACATGGGGCCATCTCCTCCTGTGTGCCTCATAGACCCTCTGCCCCTGTCCCAGGTCCCACCCATGGCACCTGGAAGAGGGACCCCCAGCCCCACAGCCACCCCTCCTCCCGGGGCAGTGGGATGTGGGA
>VZTQ01001663.1:14857-45640 GCA_013400755.1 Pelecanoides urinatrix
CGAGCGGCGGAGGCGGGCCCGGCCGCCCCGTGTGCGCAGCCGCCCGGCCCGGCACGGCCCGCCCCGAGGCGGCGGGGATGGGCGCCCGCCGCTACCGGCACCGGAGCCCTTGCAGGACGCGGCCCCGGGGTCCGGCTGCTGAGGGCATGAGGCTGTAGGTCCCTGGGGGGAACTGGCTGCCGAGGCGCTGCTGGAGGTAACTGGGGCGGTGGCCCAGGAGGGTTTGGGGGGCCGGCAGCCAGCCATGCCGCAGGGCCTCCTCTGTAGCTGTTTGTTTGTGAAGGATTTGCAGCTGGTGCTGCGCTCTGGAGCGGGTGCTCCGATCGCAGCGTGGGCAGACATCAAAGTGGAGAGCTAACGAATTCCCTGTTATCTCTGCCCGTTGACAGCTCAATTAGAGCTGGAGAAATGCCAAACGAGGGCAACAGAGGCTCTCCCGAAAGGCGAAGGGGGGGTGCTCACAGCTGGGGCCAGGGTGAGGCGGGAGGGATGCGGTGGCTGGGCACAGGGCCCTCGTCAGGCAGGAGAGCCTCCAGCCCTTCCCTCAACACCTGGGCGATGCTGAAGGCAGCGCGGGGCCCTGCCAGCCTGTCTGCTCGGGCTGCTAACAGAGCACGGCCGGCTGCCTGCGGCACAGGGGCCCTGATGAAACAGGGGCAGCTCCAGTAGACTCCTGCTCCCTGCCCTGAGCACCGGCCCAGGCTTCGGCAGAGCAATCAGAGGCAGGGCCCTGGGGTGGCTGGCGGGCAGCCCCTGCATGCTGCAGTGTGGCAGGGTTTGTGACACCTGGGGGACCAAGGGACACGTGCAGGCAGGGACCCGAGTCAGAGGGCGCAACGCTCCCCCAAACAAAAAGCTGCGGGTTCTATAGCTTTTGGGGGATGCACCTGCTGTTCCTGGAGTCCAGAGCAGCCCTGCCAGCCCACAGCCCAGAGCAGTGGGGTACACCGAGTGCCACAGAGCCAAAGGCCCCCCGGGGGGTAGGTGTACTCTCCCATGTACATACACACATGCATGCACACAGGCGCAGATGTTTGTGCATGCACTCAGATGCACACATCTGCCTGCACTCCTCCGTGCACCCCCAGGCACGCACCCAGGCACACGTGCGCATGCTCACACACCCAAGTGTGTCCCCAGGTGCCCCCAAGACTAGGCCCTGCAACCCAGATCTTTCCTGTGCTGCGTGTCACCGCCACGTCAGGGCTCGCCTGCCCGCCTGGCAGTGCCCTGCCAGTTGCCATGGCAATGCTGTGCCTGCCAGCAGATGAAGTTTGCTCTCCCACTCAGCGGCGAGGGGCCGAGAGCAGCCTCGGGGACCCAGCTGTCCCTGCCGCCCCAGGCTCTGCCCGTCTGCCTGCACCCTGCAGCAGTGCCCCAGGGATGTCCCTTCTCTGGCTGCACCAACCCAGCCCAGGTGCTGGACCCTCAGCCCTGGGCTCCAGCTGCCTCACAAGCCACAGACCTGCTGTCTGCAGGACCAGGGCACGTGTCAAAGAGTGTCCTTTGGTGAGACATCTTCATTCCATCATGGGGAGCCACCTTCCCCCAGCCATATTACCCAGGAGTAAGCCTTGCCCAGTGGCAGGCAGGACACGGACAGCCTGGACCTGCCCCAGAGTGCTCCCCATCCCCACACAGACCCCGGCCCTCCCTGTGGCACCAGCCAGCATCTCCGGGGCCCACCAGGGCCTGCCAGCCCCCCCATGCAGGATGCACCATCGTGGGCTTTACAACTTTAACCAGGGAAGGGGCAGACCCTGCTGGTTTCCACGCAGAGGGGACAGGCTGCTGCCATGCCATGCCATGCCATGCCGTGCCATGCCGTGTTGTGCCATGCTGTGCCGTGCCATCGCTCCCATCAGGGCAGTACAGAGGTGGAGGGGGGCTGGCATAGCTGACGGGATCCCAGGCAGTAGGAACAGGGGCAGCGGGGGCTTGGGGCAGCCCCAAAGCGCTGCATGGTCCTGCTGCCCCCCCAGCCCCTGACACTGTGCAGGAGGCTGACAGGATGCCTGCAGCAACAGGGATCTGGCCCTTCTGCTCCATCTGCTGAGCCCCGAGGGGCTATTTTTAGGCTGCCCGGCAGTGGGGGCAGGCACTGCACACACGGCTGCTGCCAGAGCTGCCTTTACTCCCCTGCCTGGGTCCTCCCCTGCTCCTGGAGCAAGGGGGCTCTGACCTGTCCCGCAGACAGACCCCACAGACCTCCCCTTGCCCCAGCTCTGGCTAACAGCCCAGAGCCCCTGCCCCTGGCCCCACAGAACAGGCGTGGGGTACGCTTGGTGCCCCTACAGACAGCCCCATGTAGCCAGCATGCCTGTGCCATCACACTGCAGCAGCCATGCCCCAGCAATGCCCCTGTGCTTGGCTCCCACGCCAGGACTGGGGGGTGTCCCCAATGTGTTCCCGAGTGCACGATGCTGCACCCCACCCCTGCACCCCGACCCTCCCTGCAGTCCTGGCACAGCAGCTGGGGACCATGGAGGACAGCTGGAGCCCTGCAACCAGCCTGGGCCCAGACCCTGGGGCCCCATCCTGCACCTGCTGCATGCCAAGCCCCCTCCCCAGCCTGTCAGCAATGTCAGCGGCTCCGGCTCCACTTCAAAGGAGCAACGGCAGGGCCAGGCCCTGGCAGCTGCTTCACATGGCGCTGAAGCGGGGGCTTTCATTAATAGTATGGGGGGGAGCATGAGCTTACTGCCCCAGGGAGGACAACAGTGACATTTGGGAGGCGTGCAGAGACAGCGGGGCAGGGTGATTAGCTGATAACCTTTCCTGGGAGACGCCAGATGTGTGGACCAGCATGGCGGGGGACACATCCCCCACATTGGGAGCTGCTGGAAAACAGCTCCAAGTGCCCCAGTCTGCACCTTTGCACAGGATGGGGAGACTGCCCCAAACTGGGGCCAACCAGCCCTACAGCCTGGGCACCCTGAGGACAGGCACCCTAAGGATGGACACCCCTCCGCAGCCCCTCCAGCACCGCCTCTTCCAGCTGTTTCCCTCCCAATGGGTGGTGCCAGGACCCCGCTGCACTGGGAGGCCCCACAGAGGGTGGGGGCAGCCCCCCAACACGTCCCACGGAGTGGGGACACAGCACCCTCCTGCAAAGGGGTGAGCAGGGGGGGATGCGGTTTTGGAGGGAGGTACCAAGGTCCAGCTTTGGCAAAGGTGCCGGCTGGGAGCCAGGGCTGTGGGAGGATTGCCCCCGTGCCAGCGATGGGGCTGTGCTGGGAGGAGACGTGGGTGGCTTTTCCCAGCTCCTCAGCAGCACTGCAGTGCTGCAGAGAGGTTCCCCATGTCCCCATGTCCCGTATCCCCACGCACAGTGCCATGCTGCGCAGCAAAGGGGCTCTTCCCCAGCGGCGTCCCCACACAGGACATGCCCCCTCCCTGCCCCACAGAGGGGGGCTGGGGGCCAGGGCCGGGGGCCAGTAGTGAACAGGGGGTCTGTGTGCAGGCTGGCGGGAGCCGGGCAGGGCCAGGAGCTGCCGAGGGGCTGGGAGGGTGCCAGGGCAGCCTCGGCCCCGCAGCTGCGCCGGGAGCGCTGCCAGCCACATTCCTGGGGCTTCCGGGCAAGCGGGAGCATGTGTGGGCGCAAGGCAAGTGCACGGCCACCGCTGCTCCTGCCCGCTGCTCGCCCTGCCGATCCTGCGCCCCCCAGTCAGCCCGGCCCCAGGGTGCCCCAGCCATGCCCCAACCTCCCTCGGCCACCCCCAGGCAGAGCCAGCCCCACGGAGCCATGCTGCCAGCCCTGCATTGCCCTCGTGCTGGGGTGCTCTCTCCCCGGTGCTGCCGGACACCCTGGGACACCTGGCCCTGCACAGCCAGCCCCGGTGTGCTGTCCCCTCCTGAGGGTCCCTGCTCCCCTGGGGCTGCAGCCCAGGCCTGGCACTGATGCAGTCCAGAAGCCAAGAGTCCCAGGAGCCTGGGATGGGGCTGGGACAGGACAAACAGCTGGGGAGGACAGGAGGACAAGAGGGAGCCCATCCAAGCCTGCGGGATGCATCTCTGCCCACAGCAGCACCCAAAACTGTGGCAGGAGAGTGAGCGGGAACACAATGAGAGAGAATGGGAAGAGGTGACCAGGACCCTGCTCAGCATCTTATTTCCTGGGAGCCTCAGATCTGCTCTGTGCTACAGCCAGGCACAGGTCCTGTGCCTGGGGAGGGCCTGGAGTGGCGAGGGGGCACCCCCAGGGGATGTCCTCTTACCATGCCATCCCGGCTGGCCATCCCCGAGGTCCCCACCGCGGAGGGGGCAGCCCCTATGGCCCCGCTTCCGGTCTCGCTGCCGTGACAGGTGACACAGGCAGCAGCACAGCCGGCTCCCCGGAGTGACAGGCACAAGTGCCAGTCTCCCAGCCGGCTGCGCGGGCACAGGACGGGGACGTGGGCACTGGAACAGCCTGCGCAGACATGACACAGGTCCAGCTGCCCTGGGACCATCCCATTCCTGGGGTACAGCCCAGATCCACCTCCCCTGGCTATGTGTCCCCCCAGCCATGCGACAGCCTGGGTGGGGAAGGGTTAAGGAAGCAACAGGGGTGCAGCATGGACCCCCGCAGAGCAGAGGCACAGTCTCAGCTCAGGGACAAGGCTTCCAGGATGGGAGCAGGGGACGGACACCTCTCTCCTGGGGCCAGCCCTGCTCCCCCCAGCATGGCCACACTGCCAAGAGGTGACTCAGCGGCTGTAATGAAGGCATCGTGACAGACGGGGGGGCCAGGCCAGCTGGCAGGGAGCCCCTCGCTCCGCTTGCTACCCCCCGGCCCCGCCAGCCCCCTTGCCTTCATCTGGTGGGGTGCCAGCTGGCGCAGGGTGCTCGGCACCCCCAGCACCTTCCCGGGAGTGACTGTGGGTGCTGGGGGCTGGGGGCCAGGGAGGGGCTGAGAGCCAGGAACCGGTCCATGGCCAAGAGCAGGACAGCACCAGTGCTGGCAGTGCCACAGGGACAGCCGGGGGACACTGCACACCCGCGGGGCAAGGTGTGCTCGGCGTCCGGCACACTGGCAGCTCCATCCCGCACACACAGGCTCCCTCTGCCTCCACCTCCCGGCTCTGGCTCCCAGGCCTAGTCGGCCCCAGCCCAGCTCCCATGGCAATTACCCGAGCCCCCCAGCTGCCCTGCCCCAGCCCATCCATCACGGGTTAGCTATTTTCTACCAGCATTTATCTTTAGGCAATCTCATTCCTCCTGCGAGAGCCCGATGCCTCCAGCACCCTCCCTCCTGCTACCGGGCAGCCCTGATAAAGGACCGCTCTATCTTATCGTGCTCCCCGGCAGTTACACATTAATGGTGCCATCTCCGGGGCTTGGCTGGGGTGGGATCAGCTCAGCTCACCCTTGGTCAGACAGCGAGCATCCCTGGGCGATGCAGAGATGGGTGCTGTGCCTGGCATGGAGGGCATGGGAAGGGCAAGCAGGCTGCAGGCAAGCGCAGGGCATGTGGGTGAGGTTCCCAGCACAGCCCCAAAGCAGATGGATCCCACTGAGGCTGGGAGGACAGTCCCTGCCCCCAGCCTGGGGCAAAGGGCAGCTGCTATCGCCTGCCTGCATCAGGCTGTTTGCTCTGTCGCCCATTAACAGAGCCGCCTTATCCGGCAGGCAGGGGCCAGAAGTGGCCCAGAGCCCGTTGGCCAGGCAGGGCCATCGATCACGGGAAGGGGAGGGGGTGCCCCAGATAACCCCTGCAGACAAATGGGTTTCTGATGGGGTCTTGAGCCTTGCACCCCCTGGCCCAGCCCATCTCCAAGGGGATGGGGGAATGTGGTCCTGGCAGGATCCACAGTGCTGCCCTCCCTCACCCCAGCTCTGCCTCTGCCCTGGGCAGCAGCTGCGTTCAAGCCCTTTGCTGAGAGGTGTAAACCCAGTTATGCCTGTGCCAAGCAGACTGTGGGCTGCTCAGGATGCATGCTGCCAGGGCCATCCATGACAAGTATGGACCCCACGCCCATGGCATCAGCTTGGCATCAATGCCACACATGGCACCTGCCCCAGCTGCTCCCAGTGCTGCAGCATGAAGCCTCTGGGGTGTCCTGCTCCTCCATCCCCTGTATCCCAATCCCACACCCCATGGGGCACAGGAGACTGTGGGGGGCATAGGGTAGGAAGCAGGGTCCCCTGCCCCATGCCAGGGCATGCCTGCGGGGTGCCAGGCAGGACAGGGGCAGAGGGGCTAGTGGATAATGGGGGCACCTTGTGCCCACAACACATCCCTATGGGGCAGGCGAGCCAGCCCTTCCAGAGGGTATCGCCCCAGGGGCACACGGAGCCAGGGTGGGCTGGGGGGGCTGCGTGCGGGGGGCTCCCTGGGAGGGCGAGGGGCATGCAGCACCGTGCACCCACCCAGCCGCCCCAGGAGGGAGGGCTGGGGCAGCGGGGTGGGAGGGCAAGCGGCAGCAGGGTGGCCGGTGGGGCAGGCTGGCGTGGGGCCGGGGGGCCAGCCCGGGGGGGCCCCGGCAGCCAGAGCAGATTGGCTGCCAGCGAGGCCTCCCTGGGCTCCTTAGAAAGGGCGGCGAGCGTGGGAGGCGCTAAGGGAGCAGGCAGCGCACCGAGCCGCGCTCCCGTCCCGCTTGGCAGGCACGGCCGGCAGCGGCAGGCGGGCAGCGGCGATGCCGCGGGCGAGCAGCCCCCGAGGGGGCCGGGGCATGGCGCTGCTGGCCCTGACGCTGGTGCTGGCGGGGTCCCCGGGCGGTGGGCAGCACTACGACTACTACAGCTGGCAGCCTGAGAGCCTGCCCCACGGGCGCTTCTACGGGCGGGAGCCGCAGTGCCTCGACATCCCGCCCGACATGCAGCTCTGCCGCGATGTGGGCTACAAGCGCATGCGGCTACCCAACCTGCTGGAGCACGAGACCATGGCTGAGGCCAAGCAGCAGGCCGGCAGCTGGGTGCCCCTGCTCGCCAAGCAGTGCCACACCGACACCCAGCTCTTCCTCTGCTCCCTCTTCGCCCCTGTCTGCCTCGACCGGCCCGTCTACCCTTGCCGCTCCCTCTGCGAGGTGGTGCGTGACTCCTGCGCCCCCGTCATGGAGTCCTATGGCTTCCCCTGGCCCGAGATGCTGCACTGTGGCAAGTTCCCCTCCGACCACGAGCTCTGCATCGCTGTCCAGTTCGGGAACAGCAAAGCCACCCCACCGCCAGGTAAGTGGGAAGGGCACTGCAGTGGGATGGGGATGCACGCAGGGCACCTGCCAGCAGCATGTCCCCATGCAGCTGGGGACCCACATGCAGGGTCCCCCTGAGGAGCCCCCACACTCCATCTCTGCATCTCTCGAAGCAGGCGCTGGCACTGGCCAAGGACCCTCTGTCTGCAGCAGGGCACGAGCTGGGCACCGCAGGCACCCAGCTGCCTGCACAGAGCTGCCCCAAGGCAGGGGAGAGCAGAGCAGCCATGGGAGCAGTGCTGGGGGTGAACATGGGACAAGGTGGGAGCTGCTGGGGGACTCGTGGCAGAGATGTGTCCCTTTCCTCCTGCTGGGTCCCATCTCAGGACCAAAGTGCATCCAGCATCCTGCACTTGTGGGTATCAGCCCCATGCCACTGCCGCGGGGTGGCTGTCCCCTCAGGCAGGGGAGGGGACATCACCCAAAGGCAGCCCAGGGTCAGGATCAGGGCTGTGACACCCTTTGGGCTGGGGCCACCCTCGCTGCTGCTGATGAAGTGCTCCAAAGCATCAGCAGCTGGACGAGGGGTGTCCCCATACCCCATCCCTCCTGGGGGAGTGCTGGGATGCTGGCCAGCGAGGTGCTCTGTGCCCCCAGCATCACCCCAGCACAGCTGCCCAGGGAGCAGAGGGGCTGCCAGGGCTTTCCCAGCATGTCCCTGCAGAGCTGGCCCAGGTGACAGGTGTCAGCAGCAGGGAGCTGTGACAGTGGCTGGTCTCTCACCGCAGTGTCCAAGATCTGCACCCAATGCGAGATGGAGCACAAGGCGGACGGCATGATGGAGCAGATGTGCTCCAGTGACTTCGGTGAGTGGTGGGCTCCCTTTCCCAGCCCCCCCAGGACAAGAGGCTGCCTTTCCCCAGCTCTGAAAGCCCAGGCACAGGTTAGCCGGGTTAGCAGAGTTTTCCAGGGACCATTCCCTTGGACCCTGTATGCATGGATGGGTATCCCACAGGAGAAGACATCAGTGGGGGCATAAACAGAACGGGGCATTTGGGAGGGTCACGGGGGCCTCTGCTGAACCCCGCCCAACAGCCCCTTCCCCTCCCCACACAGTAGCTTCCCCAGAGACCCTTCTTCTGGGTCCCACCCCAGGCTGCACCCTGTCCTGCACAGGTGCCTAGCCCAGACATCCCCGAGAGCACCCCAGCAGTGCCCCAGGGCAGCCCCCCCACCCAATCATGCTGCTGCCCCACACAGTGGTGAAGATGCGCATCAAGGAGATGAAGGAGGAGAATGGGGAGCGGCGGCTGGTGGCCGCCCAGAAGAAGAAGGTGCTGAAACTGGGCCCACTCAAGCGCAAGGACACCAAGAAGATGGTGCTGCACATGAGGAACGCAGGTGCCTGCCCCTGCCCCCAGCTCGACAGCCTCAGCAGAAGCTTCCTGGTGATGGGCCGCAAGGTGGGCGGCCGCCTGCTCCTCCTCGCCATCTACCCCTGGCAGAAGCATAACAAGGAGATGAAGTTTGCCGTCAAGTTCATGTTCTCCTACCCCTGCCCCCTCTACCACCCCCTGCTCTATGGGGCCGGGCAGCACTAGGGCTCTGCCCACCCTGCCTTGGCCCAGGACTCCTGCATTGGCCCGACGCTGCACCCCTGGCATCCCAGTTGCACCGCTGCCATCCCTGGTTGCACCCCAGGACCCCGGCTCTGCTCCCCTCAGCCCCTTGGCTATGCCCCAGGACCCTGCTCTGCACTCCCAGGATTCCCAGCTGCATTCATGGACACTTTGATCCACAGCCAGGACCCATGCCCCATCCCGAGAGCCCTGCTCTGCACCCCTGGGACTCCTGTCCTGCTCCCAGGACCCCTGCCCATGCCCAGGAGCTTGGGCTGCACCCAGAACCCTTGCTCTGCATGCTTATGAGCCCTGCTCTGCACCAGAGACCCTTGGCTACCCCCAAGTCCCCTGCCCGGCACCCCAGAGACCCTTGCCTGCACTTAGGATCTCTGCTTGGCCCTCTTGGGACCCCTTGGCTGCACCTCAGACCCCTACCCTGCAGCCTTGTGTCCCCTGCCCAGCTCCCTGATGACATGTCCCAGACCCTCAGCCCCCCAGATCATCCCATGTCCCCACCCCAAGCTTGTGCCCCATCCCTGGATCATCCCACCTGCGCAGGGACCCACCCTAGCCAAGGCTCCTGTCCTGCTGTCCCCACAGACTGCCTCCACCAAGACCAAATGCTTGGAGCAGCATGTCCCCTGCCTGGGCTCCCCTATCCTTTCAATCCCAGATGGCTCAATACAGGCGTCCACCTCCAGCCCCCTACAGCAGCCTTGCCACATCCCCTACCCAGCATCCCCACCCCCCAAGACCCAACCCAGGCATCCCTTACACAACCACACTGCAGTAAATTATTCTGCCTCGGAGAAGCCTGTGTCCAGCTCCCTGTAGTTCATGGGAAACCGCCCCTTGGGGGTCCCTGAGAGACCCTGGGAAGGATGGGAGGGGGCTCCCGGTCCTGCTTACTGAGTGGGGCAGCCTGAGGGAGCAGGGTCACCCTGGGCTCCAGCTCTAGCCCCGCTCCAGGCATCATGGCTGGGCCCCGAGGCTGGGCAGCTCAGCCAAGCCAAAGGACGAGGTTCCCAATGGTCACAGGCATCGCTGGAGACTCAGGCATCCCTGCCACCTCTGCGCCACCCCAGGGAGCCTGGGAAGGTGGCGACATGGGGAGGTTGCAGGGGTACAGGAGCATCACTGCTGCTGGAGCTCCACAGATGGATCTGAAGATGTTTACCAGAGGTTTCTCCCTCCCTCACCCCTGGGGGACAGATCCACAGGCTGGGAGTTGGCAGCGCATGTGGGGAGCCCAGCACTGACCATAGTGGAGAGCACATCCTGGGCCAGGATCCCTGCCTCCATCCCTGGGCACCCCACCTTCACACCACCTGAAAGCCCCGTCTGCAGCTCCCAGCCAGCCCTGCCTGGCTGCCAGAGCTCCCACCCCACAACCTCCCGCCTCCTCCCGAAAGGTTCCCTGGGGACACCCACCTGCACCAGCTGGGACCCCCCAGCAGCACCAGGACCGGTGCAGTCCTCAGCCTGGCCCCTCTGATGGCAGCAGGATGCTGCCCCTCAGCTTGTCTCCCCCAGTGCCAGGGCAGGGGCTGCCTCTACCCCAGCAGCCCCCCAGTCCCAGCAGGCGAGGGGGGCAGCCCGCCTGCCCCTGTCCCACTCCAGCCCTGTTTACACTGCGCATTCTCACGCCCGCCCGTCAGGCTGGGTGAGGGAGGCACGAAGGCGGCCGCTGGGATATTTACCCAGCGCTTGGCTGCCTGACACTGCGGCTTCTCACCGGAGCTGGCCCCGTCACAGAGGAGTCTCCTGGGACAAGAGGGGAATTGAGGCTGCAGGATGCCTGTGCCCACCCTCCTGCCGGCTGATGAGACCACCAGGCACCTGCCCCGCACCAGGGTGATACCCGCTCCATCTGCCCCCGCTGGGCATGGTCTCAGCCCCACTGGCCACCCGCCACCTCCCAGAGCTCCAAAGGGGCATCCTGCTCCAGCCAGGGGGACGTGCCCCTGTCCCACAGCTGGCCAGGGACATGGGGCAGCCAGCCACTGCCAGAGCCTCACACCGGGGGCAGGCGGTTACTGCCTCCACCCTGGCCAATGATCAGAGCAAGGCTGCTGAGCATGCAGGAATAAACATCGTCAATTATGTCATTTTACTGCAAAACTTCAAGTGTGCAAATAAAACCCCATCTCCCACAGCCCAAGTTTATCTGTAGCCCTCTGTATTTTGCATCATTAGCATCTTTCCAGGGAGCGTTTAGACATACATGGTCATCGCACTCATTGCTCCAAGTGTTTTCTCTAGAAAGACAAGTAACTTCTCTCTGCCTCCCACCATCGGCCGTCCGAGCTCTACAGCTCACGCCCCCAGCCCCTCGCAGACCAGTACTCACCATTGCAGATACACCCTCACCCACAAACACAACCCACAGCTCCTGGGATGCTACACAGCCCCCTCCCCAATATTACAGCTGCTCCACTGCCCCCAGTAACTGCTGAGCCCTCTGCGTGCCAGCCTCCCCCCACACCCTGGCCTTGGAGCACACCCAGCACAACTCAGACACCCTCCTCCACTGCCAAGTCCAGCTTTTCCCCAAGTTCCCATAGGGCACAGTTTGAGGAAGGGGTTTATGAGCCCACGGCTGAGAGGAGGGCTCAGGCTGCACCCAGGGGTGCCCCACACGAGCTGCCACGCTGGAAGGGTGTACCATCAGCAGCGAGATCTGGGCCCCTGGTGCCTTCCCAGGCTGGTGGGTGCCGTGGCCCAGTGGGCATTGGGCTATGCCAGTCCAAGAGCACCGGCCCCCCCAGACCCCCCAGCCAGGGGGAGCTGCAGCTGGCTGGCAGGGACCCAGGCCACGGCCGTTCCCAGCTGCACAGCAGCCAGGGTCACATTCCTGGGATAGCTGGGAGCTTTGCTGTTCACACAGGGAAAGGTCACCCTTGTGCGCGCAGGCAGCTGCCGGGACCACCGCCTGGGCAGGGCAGGGGAAGGAGCAGCCCCAGGGGGCAGAAAGGAAGCCCAGCAGCTCCTGCCAGGGCTGAGCTTCTCCCCTGGCTCCAGCCCAGCAGGATCCAGCCCTGGCACAGCCGAGGAGGGGCAGCTGCACACAGCCCTGAGCAGGGGTCAAACAAGGCCACAGCATGACAGAAGATGGAAACCCCAGTAAGCAAGGAGAGCTTGGTGGCAGAGACACACCATTTCTCTGTGACCACCTGCAGGACAGCGGGGCCAAGGCCATAGAGGTGCCGGGGTGACCCAGGGCTCGGACAGCTTTCACTGGGGCAAGACGAGCCAGCTGAGGGCAAGAGATTTATTGGTCATTCTCTATATACACTTATATATTAATCTGTAGTAGAAAGCAGCAGACACTAAGTGCACAGAGCAGCACCAACTCGTGCCTCTTCTCACGCTGCAGCTGAAGATCCGGCCACACAGCCCAGCCCAAACTTACCCTCTGCGCTACAGCCAAATATGGCGGGGAAAAACTAAACCTGCAGGCAGTGCGGCCGAGGAGCACAGGAGTGACTAGCAGGGTCTCAGCTGAGCCAGGACCAAAGACCATGTCTCCTGGGGTGCAGGTGGAGCTCTGACTTGATCCCAAAAATACAGTCACCTAGCACAACGCTGGGAAAGGTAGGGACAGAGCCCTGAGGTTGTTCTGCCCCACCCTGGAGGTGGAGGTAGGACCACAAGTGGGAAAGATGGCTCCTCCACCACTGAGCCAGGCCACAGGGTCTGGGCAAGTACATGGTAGGGCACAGTGAGTGCCAGGGAGCGCCCAGGGCTTGGGGCAGCCACAGGGATGGGGGCACAGCTATGGGCTGCTCCACCGCAGGGACCCAGCCAGGGTGGCAGATGCTGCGTGGCTGGGAGGGCTGGTCTGCCCCCAGCCTGGCGCTAGCAGGAGGAGCAGCGAGCGCAAGCATCCTCTGGCAGGGTGACACCATGCTGGGAACTAAGCAGCCCAGGCTCGGGGCTGCAAGGGCTCCCGCTGTCCCAGGTGTCAGGCAGTGCAGGACCCAGGAGCTGGCTGGGCCCATTTCAGTCACTTGATGAGCACCTGGTTGCACAGAGCACACACGAACACCGTCTCCCTCTGAGCCTCCGGGGCTGGAAAGGAAAGCAGGTGTCAGAGATGCTCCCCTTCCCCACCAGGGGCTAGGGACCCCAGCCATGGAGCTGCTCTGAGAGCTGCAAACCCATCACCGCTCTGTCCCAAGCCAGGCTGCGCTGGGCAGGTCCTGTCTACCCTCCCCACCAGGGCTGGGGCAAATCCCTGCATCAGACAGCGCAGGTGGGAGCAGGAGCTCTGCCCTCCTCCACCTTTCCACTCACCCGTGGCTCCCATCACAGCCTTGGGGACTTTGAAGGAACAACATCTGGAGCAGAAGCTGTTCCCACAGTTACTGCAGCTCCGCTGTGGAGAGAGATGGAGGTGAGACACTACTCTGGGCCCACTCCCAGCCCTCCCCAGCAAACTCCAGTGCCAGAGCACTGCTAACAGCATTCCCTGCTGAAGGGGAGTGGGTGCAAGCCCTGAGCTCCAACAGCAACAGCAGAGGGGTCATCTGCCAACAACACCTGGACAAACCGCCCAGGCCTAACGCTAGATCTCCATTCAAGTATGCTCTAACATCCCAGGCAGCCTGTGCCCAGCCTGAGAAAGCACTGGGAGCACAGCCTCCAGGAGGTTTAAGGACACTATATCACTTCCTATGCTGTAACCCTGGAGGGACGCAAGCTCCAGAGAGCCCCAGACATATATCAGACTAACCCAGGAGTAAGGGGAGGGGGCCACGAGTTTGGAGAAGGGGAAGCAGCAGGAAGACAGCAATGTGAGTCTGGAGGGGACAAGAGATACATCCTTCCCAGAACTGCCCAGGGGACTGTGCACCAAGCATCACGTACAGGGGCTCAGATAAGACAACAGGGGTGGCCTTTGCTCCTCTAGTTCCCACAAGTAGACCCATGCTCTGCTTCAACGGAAAGCTCTCAGGCCACAGGAAATGGGCTAAACCAGGGCACAGAGCAGGTGCCTTCAACATCAGCACACATGGGTTTGGTCTGAGGCAGCTTCCAAAGGAGCAAACAGACAAAGGCTCCACAGCACAAGGGATCCCTGACACCGTTAGGCATGCGACAACACCCAGCACTTAGCTGAGGTCATCTCCTGCTGGGCTGTGACTGAGGCCAGTCACCGGAGCTGCCAGAGAAAGCCAGGGCAAGCCACCTCTGCCCCAGGTGCAGGCAGTAAGCTGGGGTAGAAGCAGAAGACTCACCCTTTTCTTGAGCACAGAGAAGGTGGCTGCACAGCCCGTGCAGCTCCCTGGAAGAAAGAGAGCAGAGGTCAGGCAGGCCTCTGCTGCCTGGGACTGAGAGAGGTACAGGAATACCCACAGCTGTTGTAAAGGCTCAGCTTGGAGACGACATTGCTGCACCTTCCCACCCTTCCCTTTCTTAGGAGGGCTGGTAACATCCTCCCCAGGGATGGGGGAGGACATTGGAGGTGCCAGCACAGCCCTAGCAGGTACCACACCATTCTGTCCACTCCCAGTTCTGTGGTCACCACTGGGGGCAGCACAGACCCTGCTCTGCTGAGCTCCCCCAAGCAGCACCTGCTCCCAGCCTTACCGAAGTTGTTGCTGGGGTAGCGCTTGCGCAGGCGCTCAGTCAGGCGTGACACCTTGCTGCGGATCACCTCATTTTTGCTCATAAAACCGTTGTCCGGGAGGCTGAGGTCAAAATCTGCTGAGCACTGAGAGCTCTCATCATCCTCCTGCAGAGAGCAGAGCCAGCTGAGCACGGAAGGGTGGCTGGGTGACATGCTTGAGGGCTGCAGGGCAGCCCACCCCAGAGATGGGCACCCAACAAGCAGGATGCTCCACCTGGCATTGCACAAGCCACCTGGCAAACCAGGCAAAGGCTGCCAGCTCCATCTCGGAGGAGATGCCCCTCTTGCACGCCTTGGCATGGCAGTACTCACCATGACCAGCAGCTGGTTCTCCTTCTCCCGAAGCATGGGACAGAGAGGAGACGTGGTACAGATGGAGTCAGAGGCACCCAGCCCCACAGCCACCCTCCCTGAGCACCCAAGCTTGCCCACCAAGGCCCTCACTCCTTCCCACCTCAGCTGCCCTGCAGGCACAGCCCGCCCCCACCAGCCTCAAACCTCAATAGCATCTTTGAACTCCTCATCGGGCTCTGCCTCCTCCGCCTCCTCCACACTGCCAGGGGTAAGGTCCTGCAAGAGATTCACAGAGCTAGTCCTGCTGTACCCCAACCCCTGTCCAAAGGTGGGCCCACACTTCCACAGCAGGTTCCATGACAAAGGACCAGGCCCCTGGCAGCCCCACGAGAAGACATAAGTACCAGAAGGTGCAGTGAGCCCCTGCCTCCCCAGACTGCATCCTTACATGCAGCAAAAGGACTGAGCCACGCCCCCCACCCAGTAACTCAGGAGGGGCTCACAGGCTTGCAGCAAAGCTGGCAGCTGGAAGGAGATTGTGGGTAGAGGGACACAGGCACAGTCAGGCCAAAGGGCTGACCCCGCAGCTCCCACCCCACAACTGCCAGCTCTGCCCCTATCTCACCTCTGTGCTGGTGGGTGTGGGGGTCCGATCCGGGGGGGCAGCAGCTGGCAGGGGTTCGGCAGGCTCTGGAGTGCTCTCGAGGGGTTTGGTGCCCACACACTGCTCGATTGAGGCCTTGAGCTCCATTATCACTGGTAAGAGGGGAACGTGGCTGGAGCGGGGTGGCACTTCCCTTCCCCCAGCCCCACCACAAAGCCGGCTGCAAGAACCGACATTGGCACGTACAACCTTCACCCATTAGGTACCCTGAGCCCTCCTCGGCTCACGCATCAAAGTTAGGGCAGCAAGGAACCCCCCCGCACCTGCCCCAGCTCAGGATAGGGAACAGCAGGGGCCTTAGTCATGGCTCAGCCACACGGATCTCACCCAACTCTCCTCCAGCACGTGCCACAAAACAGGGAGTGCCTCCAGCTCTTCTCCTCCCCTCTGATGGCACATTTTCAAGCCTGTGTCATACATTGCCACAGGCACCAAGAGTATTTCAAGTCCTGCAAAGCAGGGTCAGAGACTGAGAGGGGTGGCGATGCTCATGCGCAGGCTGCGTTGCCAGGCCCCAGTTTGCCACAGCGCAGAGGAGAGCAGGAAACAGCACCCAGGCCAGGACACACATCAGGAGAGGCTCTCGTCTCTCACAGCCGGACTCCAGGACCCCACCACCCAACCTGAGCTGCTGAGCACCATCTCTAGGATATCGTGCCCTCAGGGGGGTTCAAGTCCCATGGCAGAGCCCAACACAGGACACCGGGCTTACATGAGGGTGCTGGGAGAGGTCCAGGGCAGGATTCGTGGCTTCAGAGGGCCTTTCCCCAACCCACCCACAGAGGCCACTTCCAGGGAGGTCTCTTACCTTGATAGAACTGGGTGTTTCCCAGGAATAGGGTGCTGTTGAGGATGGCCAGGACCCAGCAGAGGGGCAGCACGTAAAGGATGCAGACAGACCCCAGCAGTGCCCCATAAAACCTGGGAAGGAGTAGCAGGACACTGCGGTGAAGGCAGAGCAACTCATACCACAGCACAGGCCCCCTTCCTTCATCTGGTCCTCTACCTGCTCTCTCCAAGTACCAAATACATCAAACGCAGCTACACACACCTGGCCGGGCCCCTCTCCCCACTGAGCCTGCCGCAGGATGCCTGACCCGGTACTACTCACTGGGAAGAGACAGTGGGGTTCTCCCAGTACAGTACACGATACACTGCCTCGCAGCTGCAGCACATCCCGCTCAGGAACCCCTCCAGCTGGATCAGGCTGCAAATGAGACCTCACAGTCACGAAAAGACCCCACAAACACACACCCTGGCTCCCCGACACTCATACGCTTTACAGTGGCCAGGCTGGCATGAACCCAGGCCCTCCGCAGCCACAGAGAAGCCCTCCCGGCTGCAGAGGCCCTAGGAGCCCCACAGCCAGGAGGGCTCCAGAGACTCACAAGCTCTTGACCTGGGCGATGGCCTCCTGCCGCGAGAGCTGCACCCTGCGCAGGTCCTCCCGGCGGACGCTGTGGTACCTGCTGCGCACCAGCTCCGGCTCCGAGGGCCGGGCCCGGCACGTCTCCTGCAGGTAGCCCAGCAGGGCTGGCACCAGAACCAACAGGGCAAGCACCGAGTACCAGGCGGCTGGAAGAGGCAGGACAGCGTCAGTCCGGGGGTCCAGGGAGGGGCCCGGCCCTGTCCCCCTCACACGCACCTTGGCCGAGGGTGAGCAGGAGGAAGTTGAGGCCGAGGCAGACGAGGAGGGAGCACACAGGCCGCTGCCACCTGCGGAGAGAAGAGGGTGAGGGCCATGAGGCCCCGGGACTGTCTCGGTCCCGGCCCAGCCCGCACCTACCGGAGAAGGGAGCGGACACCCTCGGCGGCGTCCCGCAGCGGCTCCAGGTAGAGCTCCAGCCGCCGGTAGCTCCGCACCAGCTCAAGCAGATCGAAAGCGGCGGCGGTCTTGGGCGGCGATGGCTCCGGCGGGGCCTCACCGGCCCCCGCCGCCCCTTCAGGGCCGCCTGCCGCCCCGTCCCGCTCCACCGCCTGCATGACGGGCCGGACCGGGGGAGCGGGACCGGAACAGGCCGGGCTCGGCCCGCCGCCGCCGCCGAGCTCGGCCTTAGGCTGCGCTCCGCTTCCGGGAAGCGGCCAGGTGCACCGTGACCTCACCCGCAGCGCTGGCACTCAGCCAATCAGACGACCCGGGCTAAAAGGCGCAGGCAGAAGCCCCGCCCCTGCGCGGGCAAAGGGGCGGAAGAGGCCTCGGCCCCGGAAGCGGCGGCGTTTCGGCCCCGGTCCGCGGGGGCCCATAGGCGGCGAGGCCGGGGCTCGGGACCGTGGGTGTGCTCTCAGTCCTGCGACCGGTCGAGGTGTGGGGCTCGGGGCCGACCTGGGGCCGGGACTCGGGGCCGGTGAGTCCGGTCTAGATATGGGGCTCGGCCCCGACCTGGGGCTGATCTCGGCCCCGGCCCCATCGCGATCCGGGTCTGGTCCGGTCTAGGACTCAGTCCCAGTCTGGGTCCAGTCCCAGTCCAGGGCTGAGCACTGATCACGGTCTGACCCTGACCTGGGGCTCAGTCCCAGTCTGGGTCTGACCCTGATCCGGGACTAATCCTGATCCAGGGCTCAGGCCCAGTCTGGGTCTCGGCATGGCCTGCTCCCAGCCATATCAGGGCACTGTGGGTTTGTCCCCATGGGCTCCATTGCTGGGGCACCTCTCCACGGGGAGAGACCAGAGACCAACCTGGCACCGGGGGTCCCTGGGAGGGAGCGGGGGGCTCCCCCCAGGCCTGTGAGCAT
This sequence comes from Pelecanoides urinatrix, assembly GCA_013400755.1. NCBI lineage: Eukaryota > Metazoa > Chordata > Aves > Procellariiformes > Procellariidae > Pelecanoides > Pelecanoides urinatrix. The sequence goes on from VZTQ01001663.1 coordinate 32,915, forward strand.
GGCTGGCTCATCCGCTGCCCCTCCATGCCCCCAGAGCAGCCCAGCCCTGCCTGCACTGGCACTGCCCTGCACAGCAGCCTGCAGCCCTGCTCCCACCACCCTGGGCACCACAGACTGTCCTGCCAGGTGCTTGCAGTAGGGCAGGGCTGCTGGATCCCAGGGATGCTCTGGGGATCCCGGGCTGCATCTGATGCCAAAAGGGGGGATGCCATCCCCTTGTTAACCCTATGCCAGCTCTCGGGTTATGAGGGCAGCGCAGGGCTCAACACTGCTGGCAGCTGCCCACAGCTTCCAGTGAGCAGGGCACATGTCCCACAGGAAGAGGGCTGGGGGGCCCAGTGACACCCCAGCTGCGGATAGAAGTCCAAGGCTGTGATTCCAGTCTCAAGAGAGTGGCATAGGGCCGGAGCCAGCCCTGGGAGATGCTGGCTGCCCCCACCCTGCCCCTGGCTCTCAAGAGGCCCAGCAGCATGGGTACGACTGCCCAGCAGTGCCCCAACCCCCGGGACAGAGAGCCCTTTCAGCCCCGAGTGACAAAGCCGATAGGAATGCAGCTCCATCCTGTCCCCAGCGCGTCCTTGCAGCCACACAGCCCCGGGGACTCGGCTTCCCTCTGCACCACTGGGCGAAGTGAGGTGCCCGCACCCAGCACTAGGTGAGCACTAGCGCCCTGCCTCTGGAGGGGGCAGCGGGGCTGGGGACAGCCCCTGACCCCAAGGGCGGAGGTTTAAGCCTCTCTACCAGGAGCAGTGGCTCAGCAACAGGGAGCCTGCCCATGACTCCAGAGCACACCAGGACGTTGTGACTATGGCCAGAGGCTCCAGGCAGGGAGCCCCAGGGCGCAGGGCTACAGAGCCGGGTGTGATCTCAGCTCAGACCCCATCCCCAGCAGGTCCCAGCCCTGGCACAAAGCCCCAGATACCCGATGAGCGCCAACGTTGCTTTATTTGGAAGGTGAATCCATAGGCACCAAAGAGGTGGCTGGAGGGGGACAGAGCCGGCGCGACAGGCAGTGTTGCAGAAAGCTGGGGAAAGGCACTTGTGGCGGCAGAAGCCCCGCTGGGCGTCTCGGGCAGCCTAGGACAGGGGCTGCACCAGAGCACGCAGGGGCAGGTGGTGTTAGGGACCAGCCCTGACACAGGGTAGGGACAGCACCTCCTGCCCAGGGAAGGGGTAGATGGCCTGGGGACTGGCAGGGCACCCGAGCACAAGGGGGGATTGGCTGGGACAGCACCTCATACGGAAGCAGTGACCCAGTGCTAACCCCAGACCCTTCCAAGCCCCAGGGGGATCACGGCTGCTGCTCTCCTTGGGCACCCAGGAACCCCAGGCAGCAGCCAGAGCCCGTGGTCTGCTGCTGGGAACACCCATCCCGCCAATCCGAGCCCATACAGAGACTGGGGCAGACCCTCCCTGACACCGGGAGCAACATAGAGGACCTGCCTCCAGGCAAGGCGAGGAGAGCTTGTGGCAGGGTAGCCCCGGTGTGGTGCTCCTCCAAAAATTTCCAGTCTCTGGCTGCCCGTTGCTCCAGTCAGCCCTACAGGTTCTCCTCAGGGCTTGGCATCTGGCGGGCTGTGGAGGCTGATCCAGGGCTGGGCTGGCCCCGCTGCCAGTGTTCTCTTCTTCTGTTCCCCAAGACAGCCTGTGTCCCCGCAACGCCTGGCCCCAGCTCCCCTGCCAACACGGTGCCAGCGGCAGCCCAGCACTGCTGTGCTGCTGTGCTCACCCTTCCCTTCTGCCTCACCCATGGTCTCCAGGCAGCGCAGGGCCCCGAGATGGAGCCAGAGAGTCCCGAGACGAGAGTTTTCCGGGACGATAAACCAAGCACCGCAGAGCCAGGCAGGGCTGTGGGCCAGTCTCCAGTGCCGCCGGCAAGGCCACGGCTGTCCCTGTCGGAGCAGCCGGGCCCTAGGACAGGCTCGGTGGCTCTGGGTAGCTCAGAGCCACGAACGTCGCTGCAGGAGGGCAGGGGGAGAGAACAACCCAGTGCCCTGCTCCCTTCAATCCCAGGGGTACCTGGCAACATCCCGGGCCAGTACGAACCCTGAGGCTGGAGGAATTTACCCCCTGCCCAGGGTCATAGGACCAGGCTATGGCCCCGCTCACCCTTCCCCTTGCCCTGCAGCGACAGAGGCCTTGCTGCCCTGCGCGGGCTCATCCCCCAAACAGGACAATGTGTCTGGGGGGGCCGGGGTGACGCCAGTCAGGCTGTGCAGGACCTGGGTGTCTCCACACCCCCAGAGTGCAGGGCAGGGAGGGGTTGAGCCCTGTGGGGCTCCGGCAAGACGGCGGACGTTTTCAGGCTAGACAGGAGGAGGGGCCCGGGCTGGGGAAGCCGAGATCAGAGCCTCCATTAGGGAATTGTGGAGGCGCCACGCAGTTGGGAATGGCAGGAGGCAGCTGCCAGCGGGTTGGGGGGGTTTATGCCCACCCAACCCCACTACACACCACTGCCCCCTGCTCAGCTCCCCAGGCCAGTCCCCCTCCACCCCAGGGACGGGTCAGCACCCACCTGAGCACACAGCATCTGCAAGGCCGGGGGCAGGGGAATTGGGCACGGGCCCTGGGGGGCTCCCAGAAATTGGGGTCCCTCTTAGGGGCTCTCCGCTTGGGTCCTTCCACTTGCAATAGCCTACATCTGTCCGGGGATGGGAGAGGGGCCTGTGCAGCGGCTGGGTGTCCATGCTGTCTCGGCGGGATGCAGGGGAAGCCGTGCTCGGGGAAGGCCTCTGTCTGTCCATCCGTCTGCGCAGGAGTCTCCAGAGGAAGCGCGGTGCAGTCAGCCGGGAGGGGATGGGGTGGCAGGGTCACTTCGTCCCAAAGCAGGGCTGCTCTCTGTCTGTGGGCGAGCAGAAGGGGAGCTGAGTGCCGTGGGGTCTCAGATGATGTCGCGCTGGTCCCGGCAGCGCCGTGACAAGCAGTAGAGCCCGGAGAAGAGGTACAGGCAGGCAGCGATGCCCCCGCAGACGGAGGCACTCAGGTAGGCGCCGTAGAGGCAGTGCTGGCTGTAGCCCGGCAGGTTGCAATAGCTTCTCCGCCCGGCCTTGTAGCCCATGATGCCGGTGGCGGCCGCGTAGAGCCCCACACCCAGCGCCAGGTCGTGCACCAGGTTGGTGAGGAGCCAGCGGGAGCCCAGCCAGGGCACCAGCGCCCAGCGCCCCAGCAGGCTCAGCCCGAAGAGGACCAGGGTGAGGAGCCAGACCAGGACAGCGGCGAAGAGGGCGAAGTGGGCCGCCCCCTCGTACTTGTGGGCTGCCACCGTCACCCAGAAGGCAGCGCCCAGCGCCAGCTGCCCCAGTCGCAGCAGGCCCAGCGGGCTCCGCAGGTAGGCGCGGTGGAGGCTGAGGGAACCGCGGGCCGGCGGCCCCGGGGGCGGCGGCACTGCCGGGGGAGCCGTGCGGGCCATGGTGGGGCCCTGCCTGCTCCGGCGCGGCTCGGGCGGGACTCAGGGCCCCGGGAGCGACTTCCTCCCCCGGCCGCTGCCAAACATCTGGCGCCTAACGGTCCTCCCCGCGCGGGGCCTCTCCTCTCCTCTCCCCTCCTNGGGACCCCGCGCGGCGGCCGGCGGGGGGCGCTCGCCGGGGCTCCCCGCTACGTCACCCGGGATTCCCCCTCGATATGACGCGCACCGGGGCTCCGCCCGGGGGCGGGCCGCGCCCGCCGCACCTCCCCGCCTATTGACGTCACTTGCGCCACGTGTCCCCCATCCGAAAGAGGTGCGGCCGCGCCCCTCGGCGCCGATTGGCCCTGGCGGCGGGAGCGGATTGGCGGCGTGGCGCGGGGCGTGGCGGGTGAATGAACGGGGCGCGCGGCGCGGGGCAGCGGCGGGACCCCGGTGCGGCGGTGCGGAGCGGCCCCGGGAGTGCAACGGCCACCCGGCGCACCCGTGCCGGCCGCTACCCCACCCCAGGTCTGTGCGAGGGGCCGGCGGGCGCGGGGCGGCGGCGGAGGGAAAGTGGGTCACGGCGGAGCCCAGTGCCCCGGGCACCGGCGGGGCGGGACAGGACCTGCGTGCGCCGGCCCGAGCCGGGCGCCTCCCGCGTTCCTGGGCANCCCGCCTCTGCGCCCCGCCGCGCCTCCCGCCGGACACCCGCGGGCGACCACGGAGGCCCGCCGCCACTGTCGGGCGGGGGCCGCCGCGCCCTTCCTGTCCCGCCGCCGGCACCGGCCGCCTCCCGCNGTGGCGCGGGGCGTGGCGGGTGAATGAACGGGGCGCGCGGCGCGGGGCAGCGGCGGGACCCCGGTGCGGCGGTGCGGAGCGGCCCCGGGAGTGCAACGGCCACCCGGCGCACCCGTGCCGGCCGCTACCCCACCCCAGGTCTGTGCGAGGGGCCGGCGGGCGCGGGGCGGCGGCGGAGGGAAAGTGGGTCACGGCGGAGCCCAGTGCCCCGGGCACCGGCGGGGCGGGACAGGACCTGCGTGCGCCGGCCCGAGCCGGGCGCCTCCCGCGTTCCTGGGCAGCCCCGCCCGCGCCGCTGGCCACCTGCCCGGCGCCCCGGCCCGCCCTCTCCCTGCGACCGCGGCGCGTCCTTCCCCCGCTGCCCGCCCTTCCTCACCGGGCATCCGCGCCGGATCCTGGGGGAGGCGGGCCGGGCCTGGCGGCGGGAGCCGAGCAGAGCCTGACGCCGTCTCTCCGGTGCGCGCAGCGGCCGAGGCCATGGGCACGCCGGCCTCGGTGGCGAGCGACCCTCCGGGGCGGGCAGCGCCCGCAGCCCGGGGCCGCAAGCGGGCCTCGGCCAACATCTTCCAGGGCGTGGGGCTGCCGGAGCTGCGGAGCCTGTTCCGGAGCGGCGGGGCCGAGCGGCCCGAGGAGCGCGCCCGTCTCGTCTGGCGGTACGCGGGCCAGCGGCGTATGGCGCGGGCCCTGCGGCGGCTCCGGCGGCGGCCGGCCCAGCCCGGCGGCGGGATAGCGGCGCTGCGGCGCTTCGGCCGCTTGCGGTAGGTGCGGGCCGGGGCGGCGGGGGAACCGGGGAAGTGTGGCTGGGCCGCGCCGCTAACACACACCTCTTCTCCGCAGGATCGTGGAGAAGGAGCCGGAGGGCAGCCGCGGGGCCGAGATGCCCTCGGGGCCCATGTAGCAGCACTAAGTGGCCAGGCTATGGAGGAGCGGGGCTGCTGGACAGCAGGTGCCAGGACAGCCGGGCTCTCCAAGGACACTAAGTGTACTGGACAGGGTGCAGTGGTTAATAAAAGGTGGACAGCGGTGGCTACGTGAGGCTCTGGCTGTGTCCTGCCAACCCCCAGGCTTCCCCCAGGGCAGCAGGACCTTGGTCCAGGCCATTGTATTGGACCCGGTGTAAGGGGAACAGCCCTGACGTGCTCTAGGGTGCTGCGGAGAGATGGAGGCAGCCAGCTGAACGGCAGCTCTGTTATTCAGATGGTTGCATGGTTTAAATACATTACATACATTTCTACAGTGCATTAGAACAATACATTTTGGGTCAGTCGGAGATGCAGCTGGGCCTGGCCAGGGAGCTGGGGTCACTGCTGCCCACCCTGTGCTTGCACAGCCAGTGCTGAGCCCCCTCCCCACACAGGAGGCTCAAGCAGCAGAGCCCCAATGAACCTTCATTCCCTCCCACCCCCTAAAGATGGGCTAACAGGCCAGCAAGACCCAGCACTTCCCCCAGCAGCAGAAGCCGCAGCTCAAGGCAGGCGGATGCAGGCAGCAGCCCTGGTACCGTTTTAAACAACACAAGCTCAGCAGCTTCTGGGGAGAGAGGGGCTCACTGCCTCGCCCACCCGCAGCAGGCCTGTGAGACTGTCAGCACCGGGGCAGCCAGGAGCCCATGCTGGCCCCCCCCATACTCCCATCACGCCTCCCACCCATGCAGCAGAAGAGCCCCTCCGGCCCTTCCCCGGCAGCCCCCCGCCCCTCGAGAGGGCCCTAGGCACAGACAAGGCTGGCACCATGCTGGCTGCACAGCAGCCAGGGAGCTTGCTGGGAGCAGGGGCAAAAGCCAAGCAAGAGCAGCCATGGAGACCTGGCAGGAGGCATGGACTGGGGCAGCAGAGGGCGAGAGGCCACTCACAGCCCCCCATGGCCCTCTCCAGCTGCGGGGTCTCCAACAGGGGGGCACTAAGCTACAGCCTCTCCCAGAGCTGCCTGCTATTCACAAGGACAAGCCAGCACCTCTTTCCCCTTAGTGTCTAACTGCACCCAAGCCAGCCCCATGAGTTGTCCCTCACATGTCCCCTCCTCGAGCCCCCAGCCAGAGAACAGCCGTTCATTGCGGTCCCCACTGCACCAGCAGGCAGCAGGAACTCCCCCTGAGGAAAGCAGCGTGCACGGGGTTGGGACAGAGGAGGGACAGTGGAGGAGTACAGCACACCCTCGGGGAAAGGGAGGGGGCATAACCCGCTACAGGCCTTCCCAGCCTGGCAGCTGGCACGGCAGGGAAGAAAAGGACCAGTGGCTGGTGTAAAGGGCTGGACGGATCCTGGCCCGGGCAGCCTGCTCATCCCAGCCCCAAGCAGGGGTGCTCAGAACAGCATGCAGATCGAGGAAGGGAGGCAGGGTCCCAGCCACGCCACGGCTCCCAGCGGATTCCCACACCTCCCCCTGGGCTCTGCCCCAGGCAGGGCACCGAGCTCTGACAGAGCTGGGGAGGGACCATGCCCGACCTGCCTGGCTCCTCCAGTTCAGCTGCAGGTTCCTCCAGCTGCACCTGCTCACTCTACCCAGAAGGTCGAGTCCCAGCCACAGGAGCCAGCAGTGGCCCAGCTCCTCTCGCAGTGCTAGTCCGAGGCGGCCAAGCCCTGCCCGCTGCTCCCACAGCTACCACCATGAGAAGAAAGGCTTCCGGCTCTGGAAGCTCTGCGTGTAGGACTCGCTGGCAGTGCGCTGGTGGGAACGTGCCGTTTCCACAATCACGGGCGGCATCTGAACGAGGTGCAGGGGGCTCTTCCCGTCTTTCAGTGCCTGAGTCAGGTTCAGGATCTGTATGGCACAACAGAGCAATGCCTGAGCTGCCCCGCCGGAGCAACAGAGAGCGTCCACCCCAGCACCGCTCCTGCCACACAGGCAGGACAAGGCTCTGCACTTCACCCATCTGCCTTGCCTACGCACAGCTTACCTGGCCTCTCATGACAGCAATCTGCTTGTGAAACTGTCCCCTGTCAAAACCAGGGTCTTTCTGCAAGAGAGAGAGCAGGGAACACAGTGGCATCCACCTGCTGCCCCACACTGTGCAAGAGATGCCTATTCCCCAAGCAAACCTCTCTCCTCCTGTCCCACGGGTCTCCTGCTTCTCCCCACACTGAATCTTCAGCTCCTGGCAGAGGGATAACCCTGCTATGCCTCAGCCCAGAAACAATCAGGAGCTTGGCCACCTTTCTGTCCCCTGCAGCCTTGACAGGGAGCTCCTCAACACCACCCCCACTTTTCTTCCTCCCAAGCCATCCTCACCTGTTCCCCCAGCTCACCTTGAAGAGCTCATACAGATCTTCCTCCAGGTCCTTGACAAAGTTGGGGTCCGAGATCTTGGGAAGAATCAGGTCCTTGATCTCCTGTGAAAAGGGGATTTTGGCCTGGGGCAGCCATGCCCAGTAGAATGGATCTGTGGGAGGAAGCAGGAGACATTAGAGCTGGGGAAGGCAAAGGATGGTGCCACATGTCCCTGGATGCCAGATCACCTGTGTCTGGGATACAGGGTCCAGCACCCGCTTCCTACAGCCTCTGCTGAGGCAGAGCTGCCCATGAACCCGGAAGGTTTGCAGAGGGACAGCCCTAGCCCTCTCCTCTCCAGCCCTTGAGGAGGATACCCCAGCATGGGGTTGTATGGCTCACCAGGGTGCCCTGGCACAGCCCGAGGGACTCACATGCTCTCCAGGAGTCCGGGTGTTTCAAGGGAAAGGCCAAACCATTGTCTATAGCAGCCAGCTTGATGATGGGCTCCTTCACCACCACCCAGTCGCTGTCCTGGAAGGAAGCGAAGAGTGTCACAAGGAGGCCCCCCCAGCAGAAACAGTTCCTCTCCCACTCCCTGCAGCCAGGATCTGTGCCACAGAGGCACAGCAGCCTCTCACCCACAACACGGCCCCTTGCCCGCAGGGAAACACTATCTGCTTCGGGTGGGAGGGGGACAAAGCTGCTCCCCCCGCCTCCAAGGATGCACATGTCCAGCAACACCAGTTTCCCCCACAGAGCCCAGCTGCATCCTCACAAAGTCCCACTAGGCCACAAACCACTGCTGCAGAGGGCAACAAAAGGTCCAGGAGACAAGATCAGGCTTCCACATGCTGAGAAACCCAAGCCAGCTGGGTAACCCCCAGCCCGCCTGCCAGGCAGGCAGCTTGCAGGAGCAGAGCCCCCCACGGAGCCCCTGCCCGGGAAGAGCCGCTCACCCGCACGCCCGCGCTGTCCAGGGGACAGTCGTACTTGATGAGCCAGTTGTCATTGCCCCGATCTGCAGGGAGGTAAAACCAGCTGTGTCAGCGCCAGGGCCTGCCTGCACCACACCGGGCAGAAGATTACTCCTCCTCTGACCCAGAAGTGAGACAGACCAGTTTTAGGCCCAAACTCTACCCCAGAGCCCTCGAGCTTGCTGCAGGCCTGGGAAGCCATATCAACCCCCACACAACCAGCCCTGGAGACTGGAGAGGTCCACATATCCCCAGCTCGCAAGAGAAAGGTCAGCCTGCAAACCCCAGAGTGCTACCCTGACCCCTTCCAGCCTGGCAGGAACTCAGAAGCCCAGCGTGAGATGGGATATAGGGGCACAGTCAGGCGCTGGATCTCCAGATGTCCCTGGATCCCTGCAGCTGGCAAACTTTCACCCCAGCACCATGGTGGATGCAGATCTCCAAGAATGCAGGCCAGCAGCCAGAGCATGGCCACAGTAGTGGGCAGCCACAGCAGCTGCACTCTACCCAGAGGCAGCTGCCACCTGGCAGCAACCAAGTGGTGTTGAGAGGAGTTTTGGATGCTGGGAAGCAATGCCAAGCCCCTGTCCCCCTCCCCTTTCTCCAACTGGCAGGTCGTGAAGGAGCAGGCAGTGTCCCACACCAGGCAGCCAGCCCTACCTGTGTTCCTGATGATGTAGTCCAGCACCACCAGCCGCTCGAACTGCAGCAGCAGCTGCCTGTTGGTGTTCTCCGGGAGCGGCTCAGCTTCAAACCGCCGCAGCCAGTAGTCAGCATCCTTGTAGCCTTCCACAAAGAGCTGGAAGGAGCCCACCTGAAGCAAGGAGAGGCTGTGTTACAGGAGGCCGTGGAGGACAGAGAAGCGGCGACAGGCAGGCGCGGAGGCCGGCAGCTGTACCTTGGGCGGCAGACCAATGCGGTTGAAGCGCTGACCGACTTTCGGCACCTTCTCCAGGGCCAGCCTCTTTCCTCGGGACTTCACCCTGTCGATGGCACTGTAGTTAAAGGTCTCACTGGCGAGATACACCACCTGGGGGGGACAGGAGCGCAGACATCAGCAGGTGCACCTGGCAATTGTCACAGGACTGGCTGATAAAACCAAGACACAGCATTTCCCATGGCTCTGCCCAGCACGAGGATCCCCACAGCTTGAGCAGGAGCAGTCCCAGTCCAGAGCTCTCAACACAACGTCTCTGAGATCAGCAGTGCCACAAGACAAGGCGTAAACAGAGCTGTGCAGAAACACATGAAAGCCTCCCTGGAACAAGATCCCAGCAGCTGTCCTCTCACCTTCGTGCGGGGAACAATGTTGAGTTCCAGTTTCTGGTCCACCAGGCTGGCGCCTGCCTCTGACAGGTAGCCCTGGTTGAGGACAAGGCAGTCTCTCCCAAAGCAGCACGGGCAGCACAACTTCTGCAGCCACTTGGTCCACTTGGGGTTCAGCTGCCCGTACGGCTCCTCGTTCTTGGGCTTGAAGACGCCAATGATTTTCTGTGAGCGGGAGAGAGGAGGGCTGACTCAAGGCAGTTGGCCTTGAGGACGCTCACCTCTGAGCTAGCCCATGGTGGGGATTACTCAGGAACACACCTAGAACAGTCCCTCACCGGGGCAATAACTAGCCCCTGTGATCAGGCAGACCCCACACCTCCCGGGAATGACGCAGGCAGGGGCTGGGAGGGACCCTTCCCCAGCCAGCACCCCACCCCATGAGAGCAAGGAGCTGCCCAAAGACCTCCGTACCCAGCTCACACACCTGGAAACCACTCTCCTTGTCCCAAAAGACAGCAGCGATGATGCTGTCCCCTGGTAAACATCCCAGCCCAGTCCCAGCGACCTTTGCATGGCTGGGGAGAGCTACTGCTCACAGTTCCTCGTTACTTCCATGAAGGAAAGGGAGGGGTATAGCGATCCCCGCCCTGGCTCCAAAGTCCATTGAATGGGACTTATCCCAAACAGGGGCCAAAGCAGCTGAGTGGCTGGAGGACCTCCGAGGAGCCCAGGGCTCTGTGCTGGGGCACCCAGCTGGGGACAGCAAAGGGGCTGGCTCTCTGGGTACACTGGGCAAGAGGGCACAGGCAGCTCCAAACTGACCACCAGCTGGTACCAGCAGCACCCCCAGCCCCTCAATCCAGCTCCGCAGACATCAACCCCACAGTGGGGACAGCAGGACAGGCACCCACCGCTGCAGAGGGCATGGCAGCCTCGTGCTGGGCACTGCACCATCACCAAGCCAGCGTTGCCAAGCCACAGAGCTGAGACAAGGGTGAGGAGCAAGGCCACCTGCCCCCACAGGCCAGGCACCCCTGGGGGGCTGCGCAGCAGCTCCAGGCTGGCAGCCCCTGCTCCAGGGTGACTCAGCAGCACACACGACCAGCCCTCCTCCCCGTGGCTGGCACCAGCCCCAGCCTGAGTGGGTGGCTCTTTCCCAAGCTGACCTCCTGCCACAATGGGGAAGTGGGACATGTGTCCCAGCACTTCAGCGGGAAACCCCAGTGCAATCCCAGTCTGCCAGAGGCCAGATGCCAACCCAGGGCAGGTGGGAGCAAGGTTTTGTTCACCAGGAAGAGGCAGAGGAAGGGTTTGAGGGAACAGGAGCACTTCAGCCATCCCCAGATCACACAGAAGAGCCAATTCCCCTGAGCAGGCAGGAGGGCAATCCCCCCATCAACCGCACGTGAAGGCACACGACTGCCAACGTGTCCTTGGATTTGAGTCTGCAAGAGGCTTGTTGGGAGCTCTGGCAGCATGGAGCCCTGTGCTCCATGGAGCCAGTCCAGTAGAGCAAGGCCCAGCCGGACAGGGACAGTGTGGGAGCAGAGATCAGAGGCCTGGCACCACAGTGTCACCTTCTAGAGAGACTCATGCCGGGAGCAGAGCTGGCAGTGAAAACAGATCTGCCTGGCGCCAGCAGCAGGGCAGAGGGAGCCGGGCCAGCCCAGAGGTGCAGCCAGCAGTTGGGGTAACTGCAGCCACCAGGGCTGGGAAAGCACATCCTGGCTGGGACAGCTCAGGCCCCAGCAGCCCAGAGGGAAGCAGACACAAGAGAAAAATTTTTCCCCCGATGCCCTCACACTCTGCTCGCAACAGCAGTGCGCTGCACTCTCTCCTGTGCCAGCAGCGGGGAGGTTTTGGTGACCCTGGGCAGAAAGCCACAGAAACCAGACACACACCACATTCGCTGACAGCAGGGCAGCCCGGGGGACCCGCCAGGTGACATGGCCAGGAGTACACAGACTTTGCGTCCTCGCACGCATCCTCCACCAGCCCTCACCGAGCTCTAGTCTCCTATGGCCAGGCAGCCTCTGCCCTACCACCCCCAGGCAGCTTGTCCAGCCACCCACACCAGCAACACCACATCTGATATTGGGCAACAGGAGGGAGCAGGAGGGTGGCAGCAGGAAGCGTGTATTGCCCCACAGCTCACCAGCTCAGCTGGGACCTGCCTGCCACAGCTCCCAGGAGCCAGGCTCCATTCAGGGCAGGAAAAGTAGGGCACACCAGAGACTGCAAGCCTAGTACTGCTTCCCAGGAGGCATCCCGGCACACACGTGGCGAAGGAGTCACGGGAAGCACCAACAGCTCAAGTAATTGGGCTGGACATTGCAGGTCACAAGACGAGCCACCCTGTGTTGTGTGCACATCCAGTCAGCGGCGTGGAGACGGCTGCCAAACAGCTGACCAGATCTATAAAGGACCAGCTATATGCCAAGGACTTTGCCTCGATTGTATCAACCACGCAACCACAGGGGAGATATCTTGCTCCAGTCTCACAGGCCAAAAACCAGTTCAGCTCTCAGTGTCGCAGCCCTACGGCTGGAGTTACCGTGGTCAGGAGATGCTGATGCACAGGCCTGGGGGAGAGGGTGACCCTTCCCCTCCGGGCAGAAGAGCCACAGAAGAGGCTGAAGCAGCACTCGGACACAGCTGCCCCCCGCTCTTGCTGCTGGTTCCACTGCGCTTCTCCTCGGGAAGCCCAGGGCGGCTCCAGCCGCTCCTACCAGCCCCCCAAGGCCGGTCATCTGGGCCAGCATCACTTCCCCCCGGAGCGCCCTCCTCCCGGCCAGCGCCGCTCAGCCCGCAGGCCTCGGGGAGCGGCCGGCCACCCCCGTGACGGACACACGGGGCCGGGACGGGCTCACCCCCTGCGGGTCCTTGACGAAGTAGCTGCCGCTGGAGCCCTGTGAGATGCGCTCCGGGAAGATGCCGCGCTCGCTGGCCAGCTCGGCCCGCCGCACCACCTCGGCGAACTCGGGGTCCTCGGGGAAGTCGTTACGCTCCCGCTGCGCCGCCGCCGCCGCCGCCGCCTGGGCCTGCGCCGCCGCCTGGGCCTGAGCCTGGGCCTGCGCCGCCGCCGCGGCC
>VZTQ01001663.1:46947-65094 GCA_013400755.1 Pelecanoides urinatrix
GGGGCGGCGGGCGGCGGGGCGCGCACGGCGCCCCCCGGCAGCCCGTAGTCGGGGGCCTGCGCCCGCTCCGGCGACACCAGCGGGCTCGTCTCGTCCATCGTGCCCGCCCGGCCCCGCCGCGCCGCCCGCGGCCGCCGCTTCCGCTTGCGTCACCACGCCGCCACGCCCCATTGGCTGCTCTGCCCCCACCCCGCCCCGCCCCGCCCTGCCCGGGCGTTGCCGTGGGAAGCGGCGGCGGCCGTGGTGCCGGATGAGGCGGGCCTGCCGGCCTCCACGCCTCGCACCGCTCGTCCGTGGGGGCCGTGGGGGTCCGCTGGCCCCACGCCCCCGCTGTGGGAGCTGGCGCCAGTGCCCCACGCAAAGATGGCTGCTCGGGAGTGGCAGCGGGCCCCGCTGCCCTTCGCAAAGATGGCGGCAGGGCGGGGGCGCTGCCCCGCTGCCGGCACGCCCGGGAAGGCGGACGCCTTGCCCCACACAAAGATGGCGGCTGGCGAGGGCGTGCTGCGAAGCTGGCCAATGAGCAGCCGCGTTGCTAGCGGTTGCTGTGGAGACAGCCAACGACGGGCGGGGATGGACGCTGGCGGCGCGGCACTGCCCGGCGGGGCGGGGGGCTGGCAGGGGAGGTGGCCGCGCCACCGCCCCTCGGCGGGACCGCCGTGGGGAGCGGTGCGGGCGGCGAGCGCGGAGCCAGGTGAGCGCGGGCCGCGGGTTCCTGCGCCGCCCGCACCGCCCCTGGGCTGGCACCGGGCCTGCGGGCATCACCACGGGTGCCCCGGTGGGGCGTGTGTGCACCGCCCGTGGGTGCATGGACCCGGTGGGGTATGCATGCATCAGCCGTGGGTGCATGGACACAGCGGGCCGTGGATGCATCAGCCGTGGGTGCATGGACACAGCGGGGCGTGCATGCATCAGCTGTGGGTGCAGTCACCACCTCTTGGGCACACTACCCAGGTGGGGCGTGCATGTGTCCCCCGTGGGTGCGTGGCACGGGCAGGGTGTGCCTGCATTGCCCAGGGGTGCGTGGCCCAGCTGGGTCATGCACGCCTCGCCCCTGTGCGTGGCTCCAGCCCGTGGGTGCGTGGCCTGGGCAGGTGGTGTGCTCGGAGCCAAGGTGTGCACGGCATCGCCCCTGCTTGCTGTGGCGCTTCGGCGTGGGTGGGTGCCAGTGGGAGAACATCCAGCTGCTGGGCAGGCTGGGTTGCTCATGGGGCAAACACTGCCCATTCCCTGAATTAAGTCGTAGGTCCAGGCACAGGCCGTGCTGGCCAGGGGAGCCCTCCCCTGCAGCAGGCACTGATGGGCCCGTAGCAGCACCCTCTCCTCCCCCTGGCACTGCCAGATGTGTCCCCAGAGGTGCTGGGCAGGCTGCAGGCTGGGGAGCTGGCACTGAGCTCCTGGTCTCTGCCATCGGCAGAGAGCACTGTTCAGTCGCTGCCGGGCTTGGCTGGGGGCCATTTCTTCTCTGGACTCAAAGCCCTTGCAAGTTCCCTGTGGTGCTTCTGGGTGCCACGTCTCTCCGGTTAGCGTGGCTCAGTGCCCGTCTCTCCAGGGATGTGCAGCCCGGTGCAAGCAGGGATACCCGCTTTTGAAGCGGGGAGCCCCTTCCCATCACAGGCACTGCCTGAGCTGCACCAGGAGCCACCTGAGAGGCAGCGCCCAGCCCACCCTGTGGGGCCAGCTCCATGCCAGTGCCTTCCCCGGCTGCTGGGGAGACTTGTGCTGTGCAGCAGCAGCTCTGGGAGTGTGCAGGGCTCTGGGGGCTGCTTGCTGTCAGCAGGCAGGTTTACAAACCCTCGGTAGCTGAGCAAGGCCCTGGAGCCCCAGGGTCTTCTCTCCACTGTCCCTCTTAGGAGGAGCGGCCACTCCATCCCTGGGGGGTGAGCCGGATCTGCCTGTCCTCCACACTTGAGCTGGAAACCCCACAAGCTCTCTGCTCCCTCCCCTGAAGAGCTGGCACTGTGCACAACCCAGCAAGCATCTCCTCTCCAAATACCTGTTTCTTCCCAGTGCTACCCCAGCAGAGCTGGGGGTGGCCCTTGGCCTGAGCCTGCCGTGGTGCAGGACCCCCTCGGGTCCCTCCGGGGAGCTGTGCTGGAGGCCACCAGCTCCTGCCGGGCTCCCCTTCCTGTCGCTCACTCACGTTTCACGGGGCTGTGACCCCCGTGGGCTCACATTGCCCCGAGCCCTGCAGCAGGGTGGGCAGCAACCTGATCTTGGCGACTGGGTTTCAGAGGCAGGGCAGGGCGGCCGAGCTCCTGCAGTCACCTCCTCATCTGCAGCATGCCCCAGCAGAGCCGTCCCCGGGGCAGAGGCATGCCTCTCCATGAGCCGGGAGGGGGGGCTCTGGGTGAGCCGGGCTGTTCCCCCCACCCAGCAGCCACCCGCATCTCTCCCTGCCAGCTCTTGCCCTGCACTGCCGGAGGCTGTCGCCATGACCCTCACCAAAGGCTCCTTCACCTACTCCAACGGGGAGGAGTACCGCGGCGAGTGGAAGGAAGGTGAGATGAGGTGGGAGGGGATGGTGTTGCCTGCACCGGGGGCTGGGCAGCCCCCGCGTCCCTGCCCAGCACCACGATGGGGCAGGTCCTGCCTCCATCCATCCAGCACTGCCTGTTTCTCCTCTCGCCTAGGTCGCAGGCATGGCGTTGGGCAGCTGACGTTTGCTGATGGCACCGCTTACGTGGGGCACTTTGAGAACGGGCTCTTCCACGGCTGTGGTGTGCTCACCTTCCCCGACGGCTCCAGGTGAGCGTGGCACCCCCATGTGCACCCCCCTGGGCATCCCTGCTTGCTGCAGGGAGCTGCTGCCTCAGGAGCTCCTCCTGCGCAGGTACGAGGGGGAGTTTGTGCAGGGCAAGTTCAACGGCGTTGGCGTCTTCACCCGCTGTGACAACATGACCTTTGAGGGCGAGTTCAAAGGCGGGCGCGTGTACGGCTTCGGTGAGTGCCCAGTGGCATCGTGTGGGCAGCCACAGCCCCGCATGGCCCCAGCTCAGCACAGCCCCGTCCGGCATCTCCCGCTCCATCCCTCCAGCCCCAGCCCCGGCCCCGGCGCGTGCTGCTCCCTGCCCATCACTCCTGGCCCTTCCTTCCCCTCCCCAGGTCTCCTGACCTTCCCTGACGGCTCCCACGGGGTACCCCGCAACGAGGGCTTCTTCGAGAATAACAAGCTGCTTCGGCGGGAGAAGTGTCCGGCCATCATCCAGAGGGCCCAAGGCGCCTCCAAGTCTGCCCACAACCTGATGGCGTGATGGTGCCCTGCGCCCCCCTCCCACAGTGGTGGGGTCCCCCCCACCGAGCACTGGCTGGCCCCGCTGTCCGCAGAGCAGGGATGCAGCACTGCTGGGTGCCCCCCTGCCCTCCACTCGCCGGCCGCCCAGCCTTGGCAGGGCTGGGGGTCTGCACCAAGCCCCCATGCTGAACCCCTGCTGGTGAGGGGGACGGGGCCCCCCGCTCTCCACCCAAGTGCCCCATGGCGGCCGTGGTGCCTTCTCTCCCTGACTGTAGCCCTGGCACCTGCCGGAGCAGCCGGGCCCCAGCCCCTCTGCCCCCTCAGGAAGGCTGCAGACCACCAGGCCACCAGCCTGCTGCGGAACAGGGGTGTACGGGCTGGGGCTGGGCCCTGACCCCACTGCCAGGGTGCCTTGGCCATGGGCTGCTGGCTGGACCTCACGCCCGCAGAGGGGGAACTCCTGGCCTGCTTCGCTACCCTGGTTCCAAGGCAGGGTGGGTACCCTGGGCACCCTGTGGCCTGCGCCCTCAGCTCTGGGTGACCGGCCATCCCCCAACGTGCCCTGGGCAGGGTGACATGGTGCCCCTGAAGGACCCAGCCTGCTCTCGGGGCTAGCCGATGGGCTGTGCCCCCTCATCCCTGTGCCAATCCAGCCCAACCACTGCCTTGGGGACATCTGCAGCAGCATCCCCACCAAGGGGGACCCCCAGCCTGGCCCATGTCTGCTGCATGCTGGGGGAGAGCAGGAGCGATGGCAGGCAAGGAGCAGGGTCAGCCGGAGCCTGGGATGAGGGGCATGGGCAGGGCTGCATGGGGTGTCAGGGCTGGAGCAGGGGGCCTGGGCAGGGCGGGTGAGGATAGGGGCATGGCGAAGGGGCAGGCAGGGTGGGCAGGGGGCACACAGCTCCCCGTCTTGCCCCCTGCATGCATCCTTCATCTCCCCCCTGTGTGCTCACCTTCACCCCCGGTGCGGTCTGGCTGGCCATGGCGCGGGGGTCCCAGCAGCCCTCACAGCCCGGTGGTGGGCTGCAGGGGCTGTGCCCTCCCTGCCGGTCTCTGCCCACACTGGTCCCGTGCCTTGCCGTGACCCTGCCTTGTGCTGCTGCCTGCACGGGCCTCAGCTCAGTAAACCACATTGCCAAATGGTCGGGCCATGTCCTTTTTGCCGGGAGCAGGGACCGGGCTGGGGGCTGTTTGCATGGGCAGGACTGCAGACACAGAGGGGGACAGCGGGTTTATTCCTGGCTCATGGCGCGGGGATCCATCCCTTCCCAGGGGGGGACAGCAGGACCCCGGGGGCTGTCGGGGATGCAAGGGTGGCCAGGGGGTGCTGCGTGTCCCCCCTGCCCACTCTGCCCAGGGCAGCCGTGTCCAGCAGGAAGGAGTGACATGGGTTGCTTTCTCCTGGCCATGTCTCAGCGTCCCCACCACTCCTGTCCACAGCTCCTGGGGTCCCTGGCTCCCATGCCTTCCCAGTGCAGGAAGGGGCAGAGGCGGGACCCCTCACAACCAGCCGTTGGTGCTGAAGGTGCCCCTCAGCTCCTCAACTTGGGGGGAGGTCAACGGGGCTAGGGGCGCACGGCAGGGACCCCCGTAGTAGCCAAACCACTCCATGGCCTTCTTCAGCCCCGGGATCCCAAACCGGCGGGTGACCTGTGGGAGGGAGGGCAAGGGGGACAGGGCGGTGTGCTCCGTGGGTCCTGTTCCTGCTGACCCTGCACCTTGCTCGCCATCACTCCTGCCCTCCCCCTTGAGGGGCTGCAAGGCTGGGCAGGGTGCAGGGTGGCTGCAGCTCCCCCATGAAGCACCCACTGTGGGGTACTCCCTTCCTCACTGGCCATGCAGGGGAGCATCCCTGTGGCACAGCGGCTCTTTGCGGCAGGGTCAGGCCGCCCTGCAGTGGGGTGGGGGGCCCGTGGAGGAGCAGCTCTTGCCCCCTGTCACTGCCTATAAATAGCCGGCAAGGCTCCCATGGGGGGTCAGGCGGGTGCCCGCTGCCAGTGAACATGCTGTTCCTGGCACGGCAGGGCTGGCATTTCCCACCCCACCGCCTCCATCCCGACTTGGCTTGCTGGCTGGGTGCTGTGCCCCCTGGACCACCACTCCATTCCCTGTAGCCCCAGGGACCCACATCCTTTGCCACCCTCTGGCTCTGCAATGGCCCAGCACCCCCACCCTTCAGCATCCCAGGTGGTGGTGGGCTCTCACCGCCACATTGGGCTCGATGAGCCGGTGCTGCAGGTCACAGGCCTCCTGCCAGCAGCCCTCACGGCACAGGCGGTCCAGCTGGCACAGCGGGGCCCCCAGGACGTTGGCAAGGGCACAGACCCCCCCAGAGGCACCTGGGGACACCAGGACGTGTTGGCAGCTAGCTTGGCGTTCCGTGCCCAGCCAGCACCTCCGAGGCACCACTGCCCCTCACCTGCCTCCCCCTGTCTGGCTGACAGTCCCTGCCAGTGCCCCCAGGGCAGAACCCCATGCCCCTGGCCGAGCAGGGGCAGCAGCACCTACCCAGGGCGTAGCTCGCCAGCAGGAAGCCGGCTGATCCTGCCAGCACCTGGAAATCCTCCTGCCGTGTCTTGTGGACCATCAGCCCCATGCGGGTGATCTGGGAAGAGACATGCTGTGCCCTGGGGCAGGCATCACCCTGTCCCCCTGCCACAGGACTCCTGCCAGCACCCACAGGGTCCGGGGAAGGACTGCAAGTCCCAGCTCCCCATTCCCAGCTTGGGGCCAGGCAGCCAGCCCCGGGAAAGTCCTGCCCCACTCACATCCCCACCGCTGTCCTTGATCCCGAGGATGTTGGGGTGCTGAGCCAGGGTGAGGACAGCCTCCAGGGGCAGGTCCATGCCAGTGTTGGCGGGGACGCTGTAGAGCACCACGGGGATGGGGGATGCATCGGCGACCTGCAGGCAGCCAGCTCAGCAGCTGGGGTGGGTTGGAGACATGCGGGACGCACTCCCCATCCTGCTGCCCCAGCCGGGGCTGCCGGTGGGCACCAGGCACGGCTCACCTCCGTGTAGTGCCGGATCAGGGCAGCGCTGGTCATGGCCCCCCGGTAGTAACAGGGTGTCACGACCAATGCCACGTCAGCCCCCGCCTCTGCCATGCTGACCGTCAGCTCGATGGTGGCCTGAGTCGCTGGGGAGGAGGCAGAGGGGTGAGGGATGACCCAGTGGGGCACACATGGCCCCTGCGCTACCCACGCAGGCACTCACATTCACAGCCTGAGCCAGCCAGCAGCAAGCGGTCCCTGGGCAGAGCCCGGCGCACACAGCTCACCACCTCCAGCCGCTCGCGGGGTGCCAAGTAGGGATACTCCCCGTTGGAGCCCAGCACCACCAGCCCTGAAACACAAGCGTGGGGATGGCAGGGCTTGGACACAGGAGCACGGTGCCCACGGGGTGGCCGTCCCTGCCCTCTCCACACCCCACTCTCGGGTGGGCACCAGGCACCCTGAGCAGCCTGATGCCTGAATCCAGCAGCCCCTTGGGCCAGGAGGCTCCCGCGGGAGCCCCGCAAAGCCCTGGGCTGCCCCACAAAGGCCACATGTGGGTATGTGCCCCCCAGACAGCAGTGCCCACCTGCACCACACTGAGCACACGCAGTACCATCTTCTACCCAGGCACCCTTGTGTGTGCCATGCATGCACCTGTGGGCTGAACACACCGCCTGCCCGCCTCCATCCCCAGAAACTGCCCCACACAGCACCACTAGCGAGGCATGCAATGGTGCCCGCAGCCAGGCTATGCTTCCCTGTGCCCGGCTGGGGCACACAGACCCCTTCCTTGGGACCCTGCCAGAGCCATGGACATGGGCAGGCCAGCTCCAGCCTGGTGCTGCTGGGCTCTGCATCCAGGGCCCCAGGGTGCTGGGATTGCCAGGTGCCCCCATCACCCTCACTCCCTTCCTCACTGCTGGGCACCCAGGCAGGGCTCTGCAGCCTGCAGCATGCCCTCTCCTGTCTCCGTCCCCTCAGCCCTGGACTCACAGCCTAGTCAGAAGAGGGGAGACCCCAGGACACATCCCTGCGACTCCCAGCCTCTTCCTGCAGCCCCTCTCCTCCCATCCATCCATGCTGGGCAATCAACAGATACACATCCTGTGGCGCTGAATCTGTGTGAGTGTGCATGGATGTGCAAGCACACCTATGGGGCAGAGGGTAGGTGCAAGCTTGCAGCTACTTGTGGAGATTGTGTGCAAGCCTGCACACGTGTGGAACGTGCATGCACGCACACACTGGGGTGTGGTGGGGGTGTGCAAGGACACGTGTGTGCCTGGGCACGTGCTGTGCAAAGGGCCCGAGGTGGGTCACCCAAGGGGCTCCAGCCTTGGAGCAAAGTCTGGCTGGAGGCTGAACACCCTTGGGAAGCTGGCAGGCTGCTTGTATGCTGCCACACAGCCCCTGCAGTAGGCAGGTGTCCGGCAGGAGCCTGCACAGAGAGGGGCAGCGGGCAGCACTTACCTCGGAAGGGGATGCTGGCATAGCGGTGCAGGTTCCCCTCCAGCCGGGCATAGTCCACCTCCTGCGTGGACGAGAAGGGGGTGGCGAGGGGCGGGAAGATGCCCCCGAGGTTGAGTGTGTGCCTCGGTCCCGAGGGGGTGCTGAGCCCCCGGCATTGTCCGGGGGCTGTCCGGTGCAGAGCTGCCAGGGCAGGCCAGAGGGGCGAAGCAAGGCGGGTGCTGAGCGCCATGGCGGATGGGTGCTGCTGCCGGCCGTGCGCCCGCCCAGCAGAGGGGCTGTTAATGTTTGACGGGGCACGTGAGGGACCCACAGCCCAGCTGGGAGGACAACAAAGGGGGTGGTACCAGGTGAGCTCAGGGTGTTCTCCCCCATCCAGGAGCTGGCCGCAGGAGCTCAGCACCCCTTCGGGTGAGCCCCAGCTGTGCTCTTTCCCTTCTGCTTGCTAGCCCTGGCAGCCATCCCGCTGCCACCTATGGGGCCAGGCTGCAGGGCCAGGGAGGGACCAGGGCTGTGAGCAGGGTTCACCTGCTCTGGGTGTTGGTGTAGGGTCTCCTATAAACAGGCGAGCAGGAGCATTGCTGAGTCAGAAGCAAGGAGCACTGTGCTTGGCAGAAGTGACCCATCCTGCAATGGGGCTGCTGTATTCCCTCAGGGATGGCTCCGGCGGGGAAGGCAAGAGAACAAGCAGCCACCCAGCCCTGGGGAGTGGCTGCCCGGTAGGGGTGTGACGTCTGCTCCCCTGCACAACCCCAGCCTCCAGCACAGCACAGCACAGCCCCGTGTGGAGCCACCCTCACCGGAGTTTTTCTCCCTGAGCTTGCCCAGGTGGGACTTTGAAGCACTGCAGGCAGCTGGGCATCCCCCAGTGAGGAGTCCCACCCTTGAACCACTGGTGTCCTCGCCCGGCAATGTCACCAACACCCAAATCCCTGTGCTAGGAGGCAGGGCACGTCCATGCTGCTGGAAAACCCAGCTCCCCAGATAACCCAGCTCCCTTGGCCCCATTGCACAGGCTGCCCAGCCCTGCAGCCCCCTGGAGCTGAATGCTGCTCTTTGCTGGCTGGAGCCTGACGCTTCTTTTTGCTGGCTTTTATTGACACGGACAAGTCTCAGCTGGATCCTGCTCCAAGGAGCCAAGCCATGTCCCAGGTCCCTGCCCGGCGCCGTCATGCGGGGACCTCCATGTCCCCCTGCGGCTGCTCCTTGGTCTCCAGCGCCTGGCGCGTGTCCACCTGCCACTGCTGCACCAGGTCCGTTGGGGTCTTGCCAGCCTGTGAGAGTGGGCAGAGGCTGGGGTGGTGTGACATTATGGGGTAGCAAACAGCCCTAGTGCTGGCCCCCCAGCTCACCTGGTTCTTTGCCATCATGTCAGCCCCGTGCAGGATCAGCATTTTGATGATCTTGTAGCGGCTGAGCCGTGTGGCATCATGCAGCGCCGTGTCGCCTTCCTGTGAGAGGCACAGCCTGGCTGGGGATCGTGGCCCAGCTCCAGGGAGAGGGACCCCCCGCCTGTCCCCCTCCGCTCCCCGCACACCTACCTCCCCACAGGGACAAGGGACAGGGCAATCCCCTGGCTGCAGCTGCCGACACCTCGGGGCAGGGACGTGCCCTGCTGTGGGTGCTGGGAGCCCCTGGAGGGGTCAGCCGAGGGATGGGGGATCAGTGTTGCCCCCCCAGTGCTGGCTGCATGGCCATGGCACTCACCCTGTCAGGGGAGTTGATGTCCACCCCGTAGTGGATGAGGTGCTCCACGATGTCGGGATGCCCAGTCCGTGTGGCCACGTGGAGTGGGGTGCTGAGCAGCTTGGGTGGGGGAGGAGATGGACACAGAGGGGATCAGCACCCACTCCTGCTAACCCAACACAGGGCCAGCACTGTGCCCCCGGCTCTGCCCCACACACCTTGTCCTTCAGGTTGAGGTCTGCCCCATGGTCCTGCAGCAGCTTGACGGCGTCCAGGTGCCCGCCCCGGCAGGCCCAGTGCACGGCGGTGCTGTCCAGCTGGGCGCACAAAGCCACATCATGGCGGGGGACACCCCCAGCCCGTGTCTGTCCCCGTGCCCAGGCTGGGCCGGCAGAGCTCTGCCCGCAGCCACCTTGGTGGTGGGGACAGCACTGCCCCGCTGCGAGGACCCCAACCCCACTGTTGCTCTGGCCGCACCGTGCCCGGAGGCTCAGGTTGGCCTGGAGCTGGGGGTAGGATCCAGCCTCACCCGGTCCCTGAAGTCGACGGTGGCCCCGCTGTCCAGCAGCTTCTGCAGGATGTCCATGTGTCCCTCCAGCGAGGAGCGGTGCAGGGCTGTGCGGTGGAACTGTGGGGACCAGGTGTCACGTTGGTGGCTGGATTCATGCCCCCAGCCCAGCCGTACCCTCAGCCCCATCCCGGGGGTCCCAGCCCCTGCCAGCGGGCACGGTGGGACATGGCGGCAGGGCACGGGCGGGAAGCGGCCAGCGGCCATGGGGGACACTACCTCATCACATGTATCAGGGGGGCCACCATCTGCCAGAAACTTCTCGATGACATGCAACTTGCCCTGGACGGCGGCTCGCAGGAAGGTCTCTGGCTCCACGGGACCCTCCTGGCGGCAGGACAGGCTCAGGGCTGGGGCATCGCAAGGGTGCAGGAGAGGGGATAACATGGGGAACCCCCCTGCCCTGCTTCCCTGGGGACATCCCCAGCTGGCAGGGTGACCCGGGGGCTGGCCCGTGGGGGCTCCAGCCCCTGTCCCAGCAGTCCCTTTCCCCGCACCCCGGGACCCCCCTGACGTACGATCTCCAGGGGCTCAGGTGGTGGCGGGGGCTCGGGGGTGGCCGCCCGCTCCTCCCGGCGTTGCCGGCGCTGTTTGCGGAGCTCAATGAGGCGCTGGATGCTCCCCACGTCAATAATCTCCCGCCGCAGGTCCACCGAGCTCTTCCGCACCCGCTCCTGGCCCTTGGGGCGACACACAGCACCCCGTTTGCCTTCTCTGTGCCCAGCCATCCCCCCGCCCCCCTGCGCCCCGATCCCCCTCACCTTGATGGCCTCAAGGCCCCGATTCCTGGGACCACAGCGTTTCTCCTCCTCCAGCTCAGGCGTGTTCATCCGCTCCACAGCCAGCGGCTCCCGTACACCATCCCCTTTGAGCTGCTGCATGGACACAGGGGGGCTGCATGGTCCTGGCTGGGCATGGAGCAGCCCCACCACCTCTGTCCCCAGCCTGCTGGTGGAGGTGGCTCTGGGCACGGCTCACAGCTCGCTGCTGACGTCTACAGGATGCCCAGCAACCCTTGGGCTCTTACTTGCCCACCTGCCCTACTTGGCAAGCCGGGCACCTGCCTGCTGCTTGGCTCTGCCCCATGGGGAAGAGCTCCCAGGTTGGGAACCTGATGCCCCTGAGAGCCCCTGAGAGCCCTTGGCCACCTTGCTGCATCCCCCAGGATGGCAGGGTTGGTGCCAGCCTCCTCACATCCGAGTCCCTAAGGATGGACACAGCACAAAGCAGGTCCCTGCTGCAGTCCAGGCAGGTCCTCCTGCCCTATGGACCCACCTTCTCTGCCTCCTCCTCCTCCGCCAGCTTCTGATCAATGAGCTCCTTGGCCCGTTGCACGTCCAGCTCCATGTCTGCCCACGGTGCACAGCCCCGTTCAGGATGCAGCCTCTCCTCCTCTCCACTACGGGCAGGGAGCGGCCGGCCCTGGCTCCCGGCGCTGCTGGGGGCTCCTCTGGCCGCGGGGCTTTATGCCGCTGGCCCCTCTGTCCCGTGGCCCAAAGGCACCAACAGCTGTGGCTGCTCCACATGACTGGGGCAGCTTTGCCATGAGCTCACCCTCCTGCTTTCTGGTGGCCCTGGCTCACCTCCCCAGCCTCACACCCTCTTAAAGAGACGCATTGCCCCCCTGTGGGCTGCCTGGGGCCTCCATGCTGGGTGTCGGGAGCTGGGGTGCGCACAGCCCGCAGCAGCTGGTCCAGAGAGGCTTGGCAGAGCAGGGACATGGTCTGGCATTGCCCCGTGGGTCCTGTGCCACCCACCCTGGGTGGCTGGGATGCTCCCTGTGGCTCCCGTCACCCTATCCCCATGCAACCAGACACTGCGGCACCCACCAGCATCTCCCAGGGCTCCATGGCAGCCAGGGGGGTTGCTGCCCACCATAAAAGGAGGCGATTGGCCCCCCCAAACCTCTCAGCCAGCATCAGGCAGCATGTGATGCCAGGAGCCACAGCCCCTCTGTGCCACTTTGGAGGATGACCTCAGGTGTGGAGCGTCCTGAGCAGCCCTGCCAGGATCCCGGGGGCTGCCCAGCCTCCCCCGCTGCGCACGGGCAGCCTGGCAGTGGGGCCGGCCTCACGTGGGGCCGGCGGGCAGAGTCGGCAGCTATTCCTGGCAGCAGGGACATGGTTCAGGCCCCTGGGCTTTGGTCTCCCCTTTGTAAGATGAGGCCAGCACTGCCCTGTGCCGGGACAGTTAATGCGCTGGGCACTGGCCCCTGGCACAGGACCCGGGGGAAGGACACATGGGGACACGTCACTGTCACCCTCCTGGACAGTTCCCAGGGACACCCTTGGGTGCCCTGTCCCATGGGTGCCATAGCCTCTGGCTGCAGAAAGGCACCATTTTCACCAGGACAGGTGATGGTGGATGCAGAGGTGGTCCTGGGACCATTCCCCTCCGTGGACTGTCCCACCTGGCCCTGGGGTAGGCTGAAATCCCAGAGGAGAACACTGGGAAAAGGAGGCGGTGGCCCCATGCCAGCGAGCAGCCAGGATGGCAATGGGACGATGGCAGCAGCACTGGGGAAGGGTCCAGGCAGGCAAAGAGCCGGGGCTGGTGGGACAGGGTCAGGGTGGCACTGGGGAGCAGAGCTGGGGCACCTGGCCACCCTGTGCCCACCCCAACATGGGAGTAGATGTAGGACAGGCATAGGGACCTCCCATGGCTGCAGGTGACAGCCCCCCCAGCCTGCCCCAGGGACAGAGGAAGGATGAAAAGGCTTTATTGATAAATACAGACTATGTACAGAGGGGAGACATCTCCACCCAGCCCAGCACCCTGGGGCCTCCTGGCCAGGGGGAGCTGCAGCCCAGCAGGTCACAGCCTCTCCCTGCCGGCACAGCCCGGCAGCGGAGCCCTGGCCGTGCTGACCCCCCCAGAGACATTTGGTCTCCAACCTCCTGCAGCAAACGCAGCGTGTGCCCACGTCCCCAGCCAAGAGGGGCTAGGGTGGCAGCACAGAACCCACCCAGCCCTTCCTGGGGGGTCACCCGGGTGGGGGGCAGCCTGGGGAGGGAGCAGGGGCTGCCCCTGCTCCAGCAGGGCTGGGACATGACCCGATGCATCCCCAGAGGTGCCACTGCCCCCCAGCCCTCTGCCTTCTACCCGCAGCCAGTGCGGGGGGCTCAGTTCCTGGGTGGCAGGGGCTGGTTGATGATCACTTGCACGACAAAATCCTTCTGGATCTTGGTCTCCTGCAGTCGTGTGCGGTCGGTGAGCAGCTTGCCTGAGAAGAACCAGCGCTGCCAGGCCAGGTCGATGCCTTCCTGCGCCTGCAGCTGCTTCTTCAACTGCCCGATGGTGTCGCCCATACTGGCACTGAGCCGCAGGTCCTTGCCGGTGGAGAGCCGCACCTTGAGGGCGAACTCCCGCCGGGGGTTGGGCAGGGGCTCCGCCGGCTCCGCTGCCTCCTCTTCACTCCGCTCCAGGATCAGGTTGACGGGAGGTGCCAGGCAGTAGACGGGCAGCTGGTACCGGTTGCCCAGCTCATCATAGCACTCCGTCAGGGACCCTGGGGACGGCAGGGTGAGATGCTGTGGGTGGGCATCCCCATAGACCCCCCAAATGGGGATGAGGCCACCCCAGGCAGCGGGGCAGAGCCCACCTTGCCTCCCTTGGCTGGGCTGAGCTGCGTAGATGACAGCTGGGAGCCCCCCTCCTCTCCAACCTGGGACCCTGATGTACTTGGACATGGGGTACGCAGCACCCACCCCACCCGCACCCCCGGTGCCGTCCCTCACCATGGGGCAGGGTAATGCTGGCTCCATCGAGGATGGCCTGGGCCAGGCTGTGGTCATTGGCCTCCACAGCGTAGGCAGCTGCCTTCAGGGCATCCCAGATCTCCTTGCGGCCCTCAAAGGCGGGTGCCGTGTCCCAAAACTCATCCCGCTTGCTGCGCAGCTGCCCGTCTGTCATGGGGTAGTCGCTCTTCCACTTGGGACGTTCCTTCTTCAGGGGCTCATTGCGGCCTGGGGAGTGGGGGATGCTCAGCCGAGAGATGGGGCTCCCCCTTGAGCCCCAAGCCACCCACCTCCCCATCCCCATGGGCTCCTGGGGACCCCTCACACCATGCACAGTAGTGTCCGAGGGACCGCCCTGCCCAGCACAGTCCCTAACACAGCCAGGGGGAACTTGACTAAAGCTAGTCCTGCCCAAGGTCCCACTGGCCCTGTAGCAGCTGCCTCCACAACCGACATTGTTTGCTCCCAGGAGGGACACGGGCTCTTGTCCCCATGCTAGGGGGACCAGCCCCTGCCCCGCAGGGTGGCCGCAGGGCCTCAGAGCCCTTTGAGGCAGAGCAGTATTTATAGCTTGGGGAATTAGCCAGGAAATAAGCCGGTGAGCCGGAGCGGAAAGGGGATTATGGGGGCTGAGCTGCAGCCCTGGCAGGGTGAGGCAGGACTTTTCCATCCTCTCTGCCCACCCCAGGGTGGCAGGGACCAGCTCCGGACAAGACAGTAGGCACACAGTGTCCAGGGCATCAGGGGGGCAGAGGGCATCACCAGGGTAGGGGGCTGCCAGCCTGCAGCAGTCCCAGCAATGGGCTGAACTGAGCAGGTTCTCCACGAAACAGTCCCCAACCATGTCCCCAGGGACCTCCTGCCCAGGGCACAGCGGCAGGGGTCTGGGTCACCCCCGTGCCAGCCCCACACCATCCTGCCCTTCCTATACCAGTCTGTGGCCCCGTGGGAACAGCCCCGTCCCATCGGCCCCACAGCTGGGCCGGAAGCATGGGGCAGGAAGGAGCTGTTGTCACTCCCAGCTGAGCAGGCGACAATGAGTGACAACAGCTCCTTCCTGCCGCCCCTCTCCCTGGGGCGGCCAGCCGGCACCCTTCCTGCGGGGATGGGACACGGGGGATGTGGAGCCCCAGCCAAACAGGAAGGATGCCTGTGCCCACACAGCAACCTGCCAGGCAAGGTGATGCCACAAGCCCAGCTGCTGGGGACAGCCACCACTGCCAGCTGTGGGCTGAGCCACATCACCCAGGCAGCCTTTCCTGGGCAAGCGTGTGGTTACACAAGGCACTACATGACCTTTTTTTGAACCAGTCCTGTCCCACCCCATCCAAGACCACTGGAACCAGCACAGCATCTGCTTTCCCAGCAAGCAGCTGGCCCAGAGCTGGACACATCATGTGGCACCCACCCTGGGAGTCCCCATGGGGCACAGCTACCCTGGGGCTGAACGCTGAGCATCCCTGATGGGCAGCATCCTGCCTGCACCCGCATCCCCAGAGGAGCGAGGGCAGCCGGCTGCAGCCAGCGCTGCCGATTCAGCAGTCACGGTGCTGGGCAGGAGGGATTTGCAGCACCACAGGACAGAGCAAGGTCAGAGGCAGCACCTGCCCCGGGAGGGCGGAGGAGCAGTGGTCACGGCCAGCCTGAAGGACACAGCCAGGACCGCGTCTCCACGCTGCTGTGGCCTCCGGGCCAAGGCACGCATCCTCACAGCTGGGACCATCATCCCAGCTGGCACCATCCCCCCAGCTTCACTGATGGCAAAGGGAAGAGGCTGGCCCAGGCGAGGCAGCAGGATCAGAGCTGCAGGGCCTGGTTGCGGCCGCCCCATGCGGGCAGGCGTGCCTGGCAGCCTTGCCCAGCTAGGCAGGGGCTAAGCCTTGTCTATTTATTGCTGCCACCCAGCTGGGCTCCTCAGACTCTAATCACCTCCTGCCACTCTATTTCTGGCCCCTTGTGCAACCCTCCGCCCCTGCCCGCCGTGGCAGCACTGCCGGACAGGTCTGGCCGCTCGCTGCGCCCGGACTCGAGCCAACAGGATCTGGCCGGCAACCTGCCTGCCTCCTGCCCTGTGCCTGCAGCGCCCTGCCTGCAGGTCAGCCCCGCCTCGTGATGCCCCGATGTGGGGACCCCCAGGCAGGAAGCTGTGCCCTGGAGGCCCCCCTGTGCCAGGGCTTGCCCCCTGCCCAGCTAGAGCCCCGGGGAGAGCCCCTGGAGGCCAGCTCAGCCCCAGAAGAGACGCCAGACAGATGGCACACGACACTGCTTCCAGCAGCGCTGGCTGGTCCCCTCCTGGGCCAGGCAGGGTTGGGATGCTGCGTGCCACCGGCATCCCCTGCTCCTCCAGCTGTGGCAAGCTGGTCACCCCATGGACAACACTTGTCACCTGCTGTGGGTGTCCTGGCAGGACCCCTCTGCAGGGATCACAGCGAGCCCCCGCCAGGGCAGAAGGGCTGCTCAGCAGGGCCTCTGAGGCAGCAGAGGTGGGCAGGCAGAGCACCCCTCCTGACCTGTGGCAGTGTCCCCATACTGCGGGTGACGGCAGCTGCATCCTTGCTTCATCCTCCACCATCTGCTGAGCAGCTCCCATGGGCTGGTGGCACCACGGAAGTGAGGGCCTGGGCACCCCAGCACCAGGGACAGCCCGTTGCCCTGGGAAGGGACATGCTGCAAGAAAGTGGCAGCAGCTGCCAGGGGCACAAGGGCACCAGTAGGAGACCGAGACCCATCCCAGGAGAGCCTAGCAGGGAGTGAGTAGTGGTGATGGAGACACAGGCTCTGCAGCCAGCTATTGCCTGGCACAGAAGGGGTATACACAGATCCAGACGTTGGGATGCGATGCCCCCAGCCACAGCAGCCCCGAGTTACGAGGCAATGCCCCCACACCCCCACTGAGCTGAGTGAACAGTCGGCCGGGGACCCTGCAAGAAGGTACCTGCATCCCCGGGGGCCAGAGCGTGCCAGGGTGGGTGGCTGTGCCCCCAGGGGGAGCAGGGCTGCTGGCTCCATGGGGGGCCATCACCCTACCCCGAGCCAGCAGCGCATCCCCCAGGCAGGCTGGCACACCTGGACCCCTGCACAGTGGGGACGGGTCCCCACGGGCAACGGACACAGCCGGACCCGGCACCCCACACGTGTTGGCAGAGCAGCAGGCACCATCCCATGGAAAGATATCCCTCCCTCCTGCCTGCATCCCAGCGGCAGGCGGGGGCCGGGGCGCCCCGTCCCCGGGCACAGCTTCCTGCTCCTCCTCTCCCACCGCCTACCACCGCTTTGCCATAAACACGGTAATTACCGGCTGCGATTGCACCGGCCGGGGAGGCGGGCGAGGGGAAGGCAGGCGTGATTCACCCGGCCGGCCCACGTCCCCTCCGCCGGCGGGTAGCCGTGCCATCCCCGTGGCCTCCGGGACCCTCTGGGGCAGCATCCCGGGGAGGTGCCTCATGGCACCCGGGTATTCGGCTGCCGGTAACTGCGGGGAGCCGCAGGGCTGCACCAGCCCCCCCCGCGCCGCCACTGCTCTCCGGACCCGCGCAGCCGCTCCCTGTCCGCCCCGGGACCGAGTCCCCGGCACCTGCCGAAACCCCGGGGGAGCGGGGACGGGGCAGTCCCCGTCGGCAGCAGCCCGGTGTACAGGCAGCACTGGCCCCGGGCAGGCAGGGCGCGGGCAGGGACTCAGCAGTCTGCAGGACGCGGCGTGCCGGGGGACACTGCCGAGCTCAAACCGGGGACACCCCCTCCCCGGGAGGAGCCGGGGACCGGCGGACCCGGGCAGTACGCGCCGTGCACCCCAGCCCTGACCCTGCAAACCTTCCCGGGGCGCCGGGAGCCGCGGTGCCTGCCCGCTTCCGGGGCCGCGCACCGGACCGAAACCCCCGGTGCCCGGCGGCCCCCGGGNCGATTCAGCAGTCACGGTGCTGGGCAGGAGGGATTTGCAGCACCACAGGACAGAGCAAGGTCAGAGGCAGCACCTGCCCCGGGAGGGCGGAGGAGCAGTGGTCACGGCCAGCCTGAAGGACACAGCCAGGACCGCGTCTCCACGCTGCTGTGGCCTCCGGGCCAAGGCACGCATCCTCACAGCTGGGACCATCATCCCAGCTGGCACCATCCCCCCAGCTTCACTGATGGCAAAGGGAAGAGGCTGGCCCAGGCGAGGCAGCAGGATCAGAGCTGCAGGGCCTGGTTGCGGCCGCCCCATGCGGGCAGGCGTGCCTGGCAGCCTTGCCCAGCTAGGCAGGGGCTAAGCCTTGTCTATTTATTGCTGCCACCCAGCTGGGCTCCTCAGACTCTAATCACCTCCTGCCACTCTATTTCTGGCCCCTTGTGCAACCCTCCGCCCCTGCCCGCCGTGGCAGCACTGCCGGACAGGTCTGGCCGCTCGCTGCGCCCGGACTCGAGCCAACAGGATCTGGCCGGCAACCTGCCTGCCTCCTGCCCTGTGCCTGCAGCACCCTGCCTGCAG
>VZTQ01001663.1:67124-251473 GCA_013400755.1 Pelecanoides urinatrix
CGCGCCGCGCCCCGCCCCCCCAGGTGCGCATGTGACCGCCCGCACCGGCACCGCCACCGGCACCGCCACCGGCACCGCCCACGTGCGCGCGCCCGCTCCCCCAGCGCTTTTGTCCCCTCCGCCCCGCCGTACCGCGCCGTTCCCCCCCTCCCGCCAGGGGCGAGGGGGGTGAGGAGGGGGCGCTCCTGCCGCGCGCGTGCGCGCGCTGTCACCGCCCGCGGTGCGAGGGCCCAGCGCATGCGCACGCCGGGAGGGCCGGCGGCCGCTGCCCTGGGCGCGGGGTGTCATGGNTCACGGGGTCTGTGGGGTGGGTCAGGGTTTTGCAGGGCTGATCTAGAGCATGGGGTAGGATTGAAGGTGTTGGGCCAGGGGCTGACCTGGAGCAGGGAATGGGGCTTTGGGGTGGGGGATGTGGCATGGGATGTGTGAGCTGACAGGAGCTCAAGGCTGCAGGGCCTGGCACTGGAGGCTTGGCGTGCAGTGGGAGCTGCTGTGGGTGGTACTGGATATGACTGGCTGAGGGGTGGCCATGGCTGGGTGGCAGAGAAGGTGACAGTGGGAAGGGAGCTCCTGGCCTTGGCGAGGTGCTGTGGGAGATGACTGATGCGCTGGCTTTGCTGGCCCGTGCTTCTGGGGCCCAGGCTCTGACTGCCCTCTCTGTGGTTTCTCCTCCTTTCCTGGCAGGGCTTGAGGCATTTGGTTTCCTTGGATAATTTGTCTTTCTGCTTGGAGCAGCGATTTGGTGACTTCGTTACTTTAGGGAATTTGCAGCTTCAGGAACGTGGCTTTTTAAGAATAAGGCAGTACATTTGTGTTTCTAGGCAGTGGCTTCAGCGTGTTTTGGAAAGGTGTTGAGAGAGCAAAGAAGGGGTACGGAGGAGGAGCTTATAGACCTTTCCCAAGACTGATGGATTGTGAACTGATCCGTGGTATCTTGGTGATGAGATGAGCTGGCAAAACGGGAAGATAACCTGGTGGTCCGTGTAATGCAGAGTGACGAAAATGACAACTACCGTTGTCATCTATGGTCATGTTACAGAAGTGCCCGCAGAAATTTGTCTCTTCAAAAATGCACAAAGCGAAGAGCTGCCCCCGCACCCCCCTCCCCGATCTCATCTGCCATATAGCACTTGTGACAAACCTACCTTGACAAGCGAGGGAGCCGACAAGTGTTCTTTGGCCCCTCTGACCTCGTATAGAATCACACATCAGAAAGTATTAAATTGCATCACGTATCCTTGAGCGAAAGGAGAGTTTTTTTCTGACGTTGTGGCCATTGTGCAATTGTTGGAAGAAACGTGTTGGGCTTCTTCCATGTGTTGCTGAGTACTAAATTGAGTGTAACTTGGCAAGTGGAAGAAAGGCCTCAGTGCTGCCACAGGCAGCTTGGGCTGCACGGGTCAGTGGGTGGCAGAAGGAGGCTGAACTCGTTTTTATTAAAAGATGGGGAGAGAAGGATACTGCTCTTACAGAAATCCATCACATACTCCCCGTGAATGCTGTGCTTATGTTTTGAGGGTGTGGGGGAGACAAGAATGGAAAGTGTGCAGAAGTGATTAATGTCTAGAAGGACACTGCGTGAAAGAGGGGAAGAGGTGTCAGGAAAGGGAGCAGATAGATTCCGAGTAATAATGCAGCAAAGGGTAAATGGCTTGCTTCTGTTTAGCCTCTCAGACTACAGGAACACCAGAATAGGAAGGCAGCCCCTCCTGATAAAGGGAGTGTGGAGATTCGTGGTGCATAATTAACCTTGGGAACTTGCTGCTGCCAGAAGTGGAGGCAGAAGTTTCACAGGCTCACCACTGTGCCTGCTGTGCTGATGAGGCAGGTCCAGTTATAGCTGTGCTTGCACTTAAGCCGTGGCCTGCACGGCTCTGCCTGCGAGCAGGAGACAGCACTCGCAGGTCGCGCTGTCGGGACTGGCGTGGTCACTCCACATGAGGTGAAGCTGGTCGCACCCCCGAGTCCCTGAGGACGGAGCGAGTTCTCTCACCATAGACAAACAAAGGGGCTGCTAACCGCGGGGAGCATCAATAGCTGATTGTGGTTTGATCATTACACTTCAGCTCTTTCCTGTTGATTGGGAAACCAGCAGCTTTCTTAGATGCTGCTTTCTGTCTCTGAAAAGGCAGAGAGGCAGAGTGCTTGGCTGTGGAGACAGTGTTTGTCTCAGACCTTCTCCACAGTGGTTCAGAGGCACAAGGGTTTTTTGTGAGCTTGCAGAGCGGGATATTGGGATGCTGGGTGTGAAGGGACTGTACGAGCTCTCCCAGCAGCCCGCTCTGCTTTGTGCCTGTGCACAGCACCCGCTTGCTGTTGCACTGTTGTTCTTCTGCAAGAAATTTTGCCAGCACCATACGGCTGTCGCTAAAGGCACCCCCTGTTCAGTCTGTGCCTGTCGACTCTGCTGGGCTCTTCTTCTTCCTCGCAGCTCCCCTTATCTGTTCTGTCCCTCAGTCCAGGCTCCCTCTCCCTGCTGTGCCAGGCAGGATTGGAAGCTCTGTCTCTGGAGCCACGGCTGCCTGCTGTCAGAAAACACTGTCATCCCTTCTCCCATCCCCGAAGACCTCTCTCTGATGAACAGCGTGACTCAATACTGGAACTAACTGCTTAGGAAGAGCCAGTAAATGCTTGCAACAGCAGGAGACACTAGCTGAGACAAGGCCTGGGAAAGCCCAGAATGAAACCTTTAGGCTTCTGATGGGGTGGGTGCCCTGTCAGTTGTGTAGGCAAGACTTCAGCAGGGCAGAGGGATGAACAGGGCCCTTTGGAGTGCCCAGAAGTGCTCCTGGGCAAAGACAGTGAGACTCGGTGACTGGAAGGTGCTTTTTTTGTGGAGGGAAGCTGCTTTGTCCAGGTGGAGAGTGAGGGGTGCTGCTTGTTTCCCAGCAATGTCCCTTGTCACCCGAACTATAGATTACAGGGCTGAAGGTAAGGCAGTCCTTTGCCTCCCACCCCATGTCTGACCACAGGGCACACACAGAGCTTTCCTACTGGGAAGGTGTCATGTTGGCGGTGGGTGGCGGGAGTGGAGAACCTGCCCTTCTGCCAAGGCTCTTGTAGGATGCAGCAGGTCCTTAACAAAGCCTCCCGAGGAGTGACTCTTCCCCCAGTTGAGTTGCAAGAATATTGAGGCAGGAGGTGAGTGAGGCAACCTGGCAGGGTGTCTGAGTCAGAGCTGGAAATAGACTCCAGGAGTCCCAACGCTTCATCTTCCTGTGACCACAAAGCTGCCTTTCTCCCTGCCTTCCATCTTGGAGGGAGTTTGTGCAGGTCTTGCTCAGCATAGCGTGGAGGTGGCGGAGCCAAGGTGGGAAGCTGGGTGATTGCTAGTGTCTGAGCTGTTTGCTTGGCTAGTTTTCCCTTGGGAAGCACCTGGGGAACTGCCCTCTGTCTCCTCCTGGCTTGCTCACATTAGAGAAGGGTTTTTTGGCATCTCAGTGGATGTGGAGCACAGCAAGGCTGCTTCTCTCAGAAGCCACGCGTTGGTCACGGATGCAGCCAGGCTGTGGGGAGAGGGTAGAGGCAAAGTGCAGGCAAGATCACCTGTTGCTGCCTGCTCTCTGCTCTGATCCAGTCGAGGCAGCTCTCGGTCCCAGATGTGTTCGCAGGCAGGGCTGGAGGCAGCTCCACCAGCTGAGTGCACGTGGCTCCTTCGGTGCTTAGCGAGGTGCCGGCACCCAGCTAGCCTTTCCTGCTGTGGCGCCGCGGCCCTTCCCAGCATCGGTCTCCAGCGCTGTGTGCCTGACTGACGGTCTGGGGGTCTCTTTGGTTCACTCTCTTTACCTCCTTTCTCCAGGGGTGAAAGATGGAAGCTGGACTGTGCTGCAGCTTGTGGAAGCCCTGGGGTAAGAAAAGCCTTATACATGTTATACATCGCCTAACGGCCTTGCAGGGGAAATTCCTGCAAGGAGGGACAGCGAGAAGGAGAAGTGTGCATGCTCGTCCAGGATGAGCTGGCTTCAGCACTGGTAGACGCACCACAGCACACAGGCCTTGCAACTATGTTGTCCGCTCACAGCACGGCACCTAAGCAGGTGCTTTGCCCTCCCAGGACTTGGGAGCTGTTTGGGAAAGAGCAAGGCCAGAGCAGCTCTTGATGCTCTCCCAGTACTGAGGAGAGGTGTTGTGGCAGGCAGTGAGCCGCAGGGCACTTCTCAGTTGGGACTGTCCCCAGCAGGAGCTGCCTGAGTACACAGCTGCACATCACCATGTCATGAGCTGGCTAGCACTCAGCTTTTGCTTCTGTCTCCAAGCTCTTGTGGCCTGGGACTCGGGGAGGCTTGTTTCTCCCAAGCTGGGGGCTGGGTTTGCCTTGTCGTAAGAGGCTTTGCCATTTTTTGGCCCTTGTGGTCTTGGGAGCCTGAGTTTTAGGTGCAGAGCGTGGTGCAAGAGCAATTTCTTTGGTATGACTTGAGAACTTGGATTTATTGCTGCATGGCTCTGGGGCCAGATGCATGCATGCAGCATAGTCAGGGGAAGAGGAGTCTGCTTCCATCCTGCCGGCAAGTCAAGCAGGACTGAGCCACCACCCCCTGCCCAGAGCGCAGCACCTCTTTGTTTTTATAATGTGTCTGCTCAGGATGTGCTTCCTGCTTGGGTGTCCCTGCTCACAACAGGCCTCTTGGGCTTTCTCCCGACTTGGGCTAGGTCTTGCCTGGAGAACACAGATCCTCGGACGCGAGGGCGAGGCATCCAGCTGCTGTCACAAGTCCTGCTCCAGTGTTACTCCCTGCTCCAGGAGAAGGAAGGTAGGGGCTGCTCTGGGCCATTGAGTGGCTGCTGGCAGGTTGGGGGCAAAGCCTGTATCACTCAAGTGTCTGTCCTGCAGTTGGCAAAGGGATTGATTTAGCACTGTGACAACTTTGTACATGTCTCTCCAAGAGTCAAAGTCCAAGGAGGGCATGGGGCCTCACGCTGCAGCCTTTTTGCCAACCTCACCACACAATTCGGGTCACTCCCTGAACACGCCAAAGCCCTGGTGCTGCAGCTGGTGCCCCCGGCAGTGTGTGGGCGTTGCACACCCAGGTGTGCTCAGCACCACGTGGGACGCCTTAGGGACACATCTGCATGTCAAAATCTTTGGGTGGGGATTCAGTGCAGGAAAACCATCCTTCACAAAGCAAGTCACGCTGCAGCCTGCCCAGGTTAACTCTGGGGGAACCCTGGGGCCTGGAGAGGAGGGGAGATCAGTGTAAGGATGAGAGTAGAGTGGAAGACCGGAGTCGGGAGAGGAAGATGCTCCATTCAAGGAGGCAAGGAGAAGGTTTGGCTGTGTTAAATGCCCCATAACAACTGGCTGGCAGCAAGGGAAGCCAGTAAGTGCTGCCAAACTTTGACTTGGACTGGGGGCCTTGCTGATGGGTAGCTGAACCTGTGCCAGCAGGCTGGCAAGGCAGGGGGGCCCAGCTAGTAAGTGAGGTGGAGGAAGGGAAGGATGGAAGTAAAAGGTGCTTAGTCCTTGGTGCCTGGCTCTCTAAGTTTCAGACTGGTGCCAGGCAGGGCCAAGAGCAGCTGTGCAGAGAGAGTACAGACTAGCTACTGGTGTAGCTGGAGTCAGGTGTGATGACTGTGATGGGGACTGGGGTGCTTCGGGGGGACAGCTGGGCGTGGGGAGGTTCAGTGGGGAGGCCTGGCAGACTCAGGGCAGCTGGGTGAGGGGAATGAACTGGGTTAGAGCCAAGTCACCAGGAGCTCTGGAGGAGGGTGGGCAGCGCCACCTTCCCAGGAGGGCACAGGCAGCTGCTGTGACACCCCCAGCTGGCCCCATCTCCCTTCCTGTCCCTCCTTACCCAGTTCATTTCTCAAGCGCTGCGTCAGGCTGCCTCCTGGGGGGGTGAGTTTCTGCAGCAGCTGTGGGCGCAGGATGCTGCTAGCCGGCTCTTCCAGTCTGCTTCCTGCTGCCACTCCCCAGGGCCGGGGTGTGCAGGCGCCCATGGCCATGACTCAGGGGCCGGGAACGTGTTGTGGAGCCAGCACAGGGAAACCGGAGCTCCTGCTCCAGCCCTGCGCCCCACCCCACGACATCCTCCAGCCTCAGCTGAGCAGACGTCTGCAGCTT
Source organism: Pelecanoides urinatrix (assembly GCA_013400755.1). NCBI lineage: Eukaryota > Metazoa > Chordata > Aves > Procellariiformes > Procellariidae > Pelecanoides > Pelecanoides urinatrix. The sequence goes on from VZTQ01001663.1 coordinate 73,186, forward strand.
CACTGCTCGTGTCTGCACCCACATGTCTGGACAGGCCAGGGCAAATGCCTCTTGGATAGCTCCAGCCCCTCTGCAGCAGCCAGAGGTGGGTGCTGCCCCACTGCAGTCAGACATGGGTTGCTCACGGGGGGAGGGCGAAGGCGTTGGAGCCGGGTGGGTGCACCCAACAGTAGCAATTAATCCCATTCACCAGTGCAAGATATGCTTGCTGTTCATCTGGCAGCTGCTTTTGGCAGAGCTGGGGTCTGCGCACAGCAGCTGCATTTCCTGAGACTAACGCACATTGCTGTCTGTTTCTGACAGTGCTGCATCTGGTCCTGTTCTATGAGAATCGGCTGCAAGATCATCACCTCGTGATCCCCTCGGTGCTCCAGGGACTCCGAGCGCTGGTGAGCTTGCGCCCCCAGCCCGCAGTGTCGGGATGTACTTGAGTGGTGCCAGGGAGATGCAACACCTGGGTACAAGTTGGAGCAGCACATCAAGTGGGGCCCGGCTGAGCTGTCAGCTCCTGCCTAGTGGCATTGCCCTGTCTCCTCAGTGCTCCTGCTGTGCCCCTTGCAGAGGGGCAGGAGAGAGGAGACTGCCTTGATTTCCTGCCCCATGCTGGTATCGGGGCAAGGATTCCCTGGCCACCCTGGGGAGCAGCGTAGGTGATGGGTATCCTGTCCTGTGGGGTTGGTGAGCTCTCCCCTGGCTAAGAGAGGATCCTCCAGGTGGCTGCTGTACAGAAGCAGGAGCTCTGTTTTATGTCTGCCATCGCAGTTTTCTCTTCTTGCTTTTCTCTTTTCCTGTCCCCAGAGCATGTGTGAGGTGCTGTCCCCAGGGTTAGCGGTGTCTGTGCTCAAAGCTATCTTCCAGGAGGTACACGTGCAGGTGAGCAATGTGATTTTCCATCCTCCTGTTCCCGCTCTCTGGGTGGCTGAGGATGGCCTGCCTGCCCTGAGGAGTCAGTGCAATCAGCAGCAGTGCAGTGTGGCACATCCTTCAGCAGCAGTACAGTGCTCCGGTGGAGCTTAGAGACAGCGTGTCTCACTGCAGAGCAAGAGGCAGACAACAGTTTGGCCCTTGTCCTCTCTCCTCTCAGCCCAGGGGGAGTTATTTCCTTTGCTCTGTTCTCCAGGCTATGTTTAAGTGCCTCCAGCCCCCAAATTCTCCTGCAATTTAAGATTGTTTATGCTGGCAGGGCCTTGGGCAGCGTGTGTAGCCCTGGTGTGACTGTGGTGGTGCATTCATGCAGTGATGGACACAGTCATGTTCAGGTGCCATTGCATAGGCATGTGCACGCTTTGCATGTGGTAAATGGGACCTGCGTGCCAGGAAGCAGCAGCTGAGCTGCTGGGCATCCTGCCCTCTTCTCAAGGGCATGCACTGCCCTTGGATGGTGGGTAGCGGTGCTGCCATGTGCGGAGGCTTGTTTTTAATTGCTCTGCTCCTCCCTCCAGTCCCTGCTGCAGCTGGACCGCCACACAGTCTACAGCATCATCACCAACTTCATGGGCACCAGGGAGGAAGGTGAGGGGGCAGATGCCAGAACCACTCTGGGGTTGTCCAGGCTGGGAAAATGGCTTGCTTTTGCTTTCTCTGAGGGCTCTGCCTGGGGAGAGCTGGAAGGGCTGTGGGGCTGGGGAGGCCAGGCTGGTTTCGTGCCATGTTGGTGAGGTCTGGTGTCCTGCACCTGCTCATGCTCCTTCTTTCTGCAGAGCTGAAGGGCCTGGGTGCCGACTTCACCTTCGGCTTTATCCAGGTGATGGACGGGGAGAAGGATCCCCGCAACCTACTGGTGGCCTTCCAGATCGTGCATGATCTCATTACCAAGAACTACGCCCTGGGTGAGCCTGTGCCTGCTGTACAGAGCTGATCAGGGAACATGTCACTTTTCTTTGAGCTGTTGGAGGGATGGCTCTTGGGTCTGAGGTTGTCCCTGACATGCTTTAGGAGCTGCAGAGCCAGCCTGCCATGGGTGCTAGGCATGGCTGCTGTGCCTCTTTTGCCCAGCATCTCTGCTCACTCCCTCTCTTCTCACCCTGCAGGTCCCTTTGTGGAGGAGCTGTTTGAAGTGACATCCTGCTACTTCCCCATTGATTTTACTCCAGTGAGTGAGTCTGCCCTGTGCCACAGTCTATTCCTTCTGGTGTTTTCTCAGGGGGTTGTGTCCCCTCCAGGGAATGGGAGAAGAGGGTGGGCAAGAGTCACGGCTGGGCAGTGTTGAGCTGCGAGCTGTGGTACCCAGGCTGACAGGCTGGTGCCAAGCTGGCTGCAGTGACTGCCATCGCTGCTGCCTTGCTGGAGATGAGGTGATGCGGCCTTGGCTGATGGCTGGGTTGGGAGGTTTCCTGACCGGTGACCTGCTCTCTGTGCTTCCCTTCCAGCCCCCCAATGACCCTCATGGCATCCAGAGAGAAGACTTGATCCTCAGCCTCCGGGCTGTACTGGCCTCCACGCCCCAATTTGCCGAGGTAGGAAGCTCTTAGGGGGTTCTTGAGCACCCCCCTGTTCCCTGAGCACAGGCTGCATTTCATAGTGCTGCAGCTCCTGCTGTGACTCTGTTGGATGGGAACAACTGGGACCAGGAGCCTGCACTAGGGCAGCCCTGTCTCCTGCTGGGGCTGGGCATGGGGAGGGTGCTGATACCCTGGGAAGGGGCTGCCTGTTGCAGGTATCCCTCCACCTCTGCTATCCTGACAGGCTGAGCTTGCAGCCCTGCAGGGCCACAGACAAGGTGGTGCAAAGGTGGGCTGAGTCTAAGTGCCTCTCTCTGCAGTTCCTGCTCCCTCTCCTCATTGAGAAGATGGACTCAGACCTGCAAAGTGCCAAGCTTGACTCCCTGCAGACACTGGTAAGGGGGAATCCCCTACTCCCTTCAGCCCACAGCTGGCCTGTGGCAGCGGCAGCCAGCCACCTCTGAGCCCTTCTCCCTGCCAGCCAGAGACTCTCCCTTGCAGAGCCACAATTTCCAGGGTCCTAGTTTGGCCTGCATCACTCTTTCTTCTTTTTGTCTTCCCTGAGCGGTTCATGCAGTTCACCATGAACCTGTCAGGATGGGCAGTGTCTCTGCTCTGTGTCCTCCCAGTACTGGCTTCTCTCTCATGCTTTCTTCTGGCTCCCTCTTGCAGACTGCCTGCTGTGCCATCTACGGGCAGAAGGAGCTGCAGGAATTCCTCCCCAGCCTCTGGTCATCCCTGCGCAGGGAGGTGAGTACCGCAGGGCCCCTTACAAATGCTCCACCACAGTTGGGCTCCTGCTAGGCAGGAGTTCACAGCCAGACCAGGCGGGCCCCATATCTCCCAGCAGCCCCCAACTTGGACAGCCCCAGCTGGAAAGTGGGGGGACAGGCCAGCCCTATCAGCGTGTCCCTGGGGCTTGGATGTGCCACACTGCATGTGGGAAGCGAGGCGGGAGCCTGAGCCCTTCAGCCCGCATTGGGAGCGCGAAGCCTGCGGTTGGGGTCAGCACAGAACTTAGCTCATCCTACGGCCTCTCCTGCAGGTGTTCCAGACAGCAAGCGAGAAGGTCGAGGCGGAGTGCCTGGCCGCGCTGCATGCCCTCTCTGCCTGCCTCTCCTGCTCTGTGCTCAGCTCTGACACTGAGGACCTGCTGGATTCCTTCCTCAGCAGCATCCTGCAAGGTAGCTAGCAGAGAGAACTACCCTGCCCCAAGCAGCCAGGCCTGCAAGCATCCTCCTAGCTAGAGATCTGCCCTCCTGTTCTCTTTGGAGCCTTTCTTTTCTTTCTAGCTCTCACAGCCACTGTTGGTTTCTCCAAGGCTGCAGGAAGGGAAGAGAAGGGGGTGCAGTAGGAAATGCCTATTGGATTGAGTTGCTTTCCTCTCTGCTGGGATTGGGGCGTCCAAGGCTGGGCTGTGTGCTTGGAGCTGGGGGAAGCAGCTCTGTTAGGGAGGCTGTGCGGCAGCTCAGCGCTGCGCCCCGGCAGCACATCCCAGCCCAGATATCAGCTGCATCCCCACACGCAAGGCAGAGAAGCTCTGCCGGTGCAGCTGACACCGCCCAGCCTATCTCAGATTGCAGGCACCATCTGTGCGAGCCCGACATGAAGCTGGTGTGGCCAAGTGCCAAACTCCTGCAGGCAGCAGCAGGTGCCTCCCTCCGCACCTACCACCGTGTTACCCGCAGTGTCCTGCCCCTGCTGCTGGAGCAGTACACCAAGCATCCGCAGGTGAGGGGCACCCCGGGCTCTGTGGTCACAGACAGCAGGGCTGAGTGCACCCACTGGCTCTGCAGGGCTTGGTGGAACCAGGGTGTCAAAGTGGATGTCCTTCTCTGACTGTGGGCAACCTCTGCCCTCGCAGCACTTGGCTGAGGCATAGCTGTGTCCCAGCAGTGACGCTGATCTGGGTTACACTTTTGTGTCCCTGCAGAGTAGCCAGAGGAGGACAATCTTGGAAATGCTGCTGGGCTTCCTGGAGTTGCAGCAGAAGTGGGGACATGTGGAAGAAGGTGAGGCTGGCTCGTCCCTCTGGAGGCACCAGTGTCCCAGGGGGCTGCTGGCTCTGACCTCACCTTCCCACGTGCTGACAGAGAAGGAAAGCTCACTGACCTGGGTGGCTGCATGTGCAGCTCCCTGCCATGTCCCAGGGACCCTGCATGGTCAGGTGTCAACTGGCAGGGCCCTAGAAAGGGTCTGTCAGGTGCCGTGGTGGTGGCTGTGCGGTGACAGCCAGACACAGGCAATGACTCCGTGCCTCTCTCTCCAGATGAGAGCACTCTGCTGTCACTCCGAGCCCCGGTTTGCTCTGTGGTGTTCTCAGCGCTGACGGATCCTAGCGTGCAGCTGCAGCTGGTCGGGACCAGGGCACTGACTGTCCTGGGCTCCCTGCAAGGTTGGTGCCTTGTTTTGCTTGGGGAGGCAGAGGGAAGTGTCACCCTGTTCTGGGAGACACAGTGCCACGTGGCTGCTGGGATGTCCTTGCCTGCTGCCTGTAGGTATACAGGAGCAGTGGCAGCACTTCCTACCCAGACCACGAGCTCGAGGGATACGTGGTCTCTCTCCTGCCTGTTTGTGCTGGGCACCTTGTATCTCTGGCATTTGGCATGCTGCTGCGTTGCTGCTAGCTGGGCAAGGGGGAAGGATGCTGGCCAGAACACTGGTATCCTTGCCTTTGGCCGAGGGCAGGATTCCTCTATGGCTCTTGTTGCAGGCTTGCTGTCTCCCTCTGACCTGGAGCTGGTTGTGGATCACCTCATCCGTCTCGCTCTTCATGAGGAGGATTCCCAGAGCAGGTGAGGAGCAGGCTGGTGCCACTGCAGTCACTCACGCTCTGGGGAGAGGAACAAAGCCTGGCTTTGCTGCAGAGAGGGGCTGTAGTCTGGGGGAGGACACAGGAACTGTCTGAACTAAAAGACCATGTGGGTGTAAGAGCAAAGGGATAAACAGGGCGATTTCTGGGCTGGAAATTAGAAAGTCTAGGCCTGTCAAAGTAGGGGGCTCTGCTCTGCCTGCCAGTAGGGTGAAAAAGGCAGAATGCTGAGAAATGGGTTTCTGGAGGCATCTTCTGGCCCAGACCTTTGCAGCTGGTGTACAAGCAGGGTTTGCAGTGCTCACATCACCCCTCCTGCTCTCTTCCCCTTGGCAGCGAAGCAGCAATGGAGGCAGCCGGATCTCTGGCCCCCATCTACCCAAAGGTTTTCTCTGGACGCATGGTACCCAGGCTTGAAGAGGAGCTGCAGTCAGGTAGGGCTGATGGCCTTGGGAAGGGAGTCATGTCTGGTGTCGGGGTGAAGCCTGTCCCATCCCCGTTTGGCTCCTACCAGGCAGCAGGGCTGTGCCACATGGTGTAGGTCGGTGGCTCTCCTTCTTCGGGGATTCCTGGCACAGGCACTGTGATGCTGGCACAGGGAAGGGCCTGCCTGGTGCTGGCAACCAGCCTGCATGGCCGGGATCACCCTTGCGGTGAGGAGCTGCCCAGCCATAGAGCAGGCAGTGCCTTGGGCCTGGCATGGGCTCGTTCTGCTGTGCTGCTTCACCCCATCCACCCTGGCAGGGTCTGGGCCCTGAATGCCCTTGGGTGAGGGGGGCCTGGGGTAACCCCAACACCCCCTCTGAGGTGTGTTTCCTCTTCAGAGCGGGAGGGAGAGAGCCCCCGCGACCACCGCTCCCTGCGGCAGCGCTGCCTGCAGGCCCTGGCAGCCGTGTCCATCCACACCAGCATCGTGAGGGAGACTGTCCCTGTCCTGCTGCAGCATCTCCGGAAGGTGCATAAAGGTAACTCAGCTCACGACAAGCAGCTCCATGGAGCACATCGGGGCAGGAGCTGCCTCCGTTACCAGGGATGGCTGGGAGAGAGTGGGCATGGCAGCAGGGCGAGGAGTCCAGGGCTGGGCTGTGAATCCCACCGGTGGAGGGGGAGGAGGGAGGGCTGCATTGCACTGGGATCCCGGTGAAGATTGGGGGGTGGGTCCTGTGGCTGTTTGATGTGACCATGACTGTGCCCTGCAGGGAGCGAGTCCGGGAACACCCAGGACATGGTCTCTGTGTGCCAGAGCCTGCACCGTGTGGCCCTGCAGTGCCAGCGGGACACAGAGAGCTGCTGGTACTACCACCAGGCAGTGGTGCCCTGCCTGCTGGCCATGGCTGTGCAGGCTGCCATGCAAGGTAGGTGCGGGGCTGGAGCAGGAGAGGGGAGAGCAGGCCGTTCCCCGGGCTCTCTGGGGTCCCTGCTCCTGCAGCCAGCGCTGCTGCTGCCGCCATCCGGCCACCGCGGGCACTGCGGGCCCCGCTGCCCCCGGCCCCAGCCAGCGGCAGAGCAGCCCTGCCCCACGGCAGGTGTGGGTCGGGGAGCTGTGCCTCCCTCCTCCCTCTGGGCAGGAAGCTCCAGCGAGTCCCTTTCCTCCCGCTGCCTGCAGAGAGCACCCACCCGCTGCTGGGCAAGGCACTGCTGAAGGAAGAGGTGCTGGCTGCCATGGTCCCAGTCATCAGCGCTGCCACCACTCACCTGAGCCCTGAGTGAGTGATGCTGGGGTGGGACGGGCACTCACTCCATCGTGGGGAGGGGGCAGGCCACATCCCCCTCTGCTGCTGTCTGTATACGCAGACCCTGCACCTCTTGGGAGGTACTCAGGAGCTCTCTGGTGACCCTCCCAGAGCAGCACATTGCGACGTCTCCTTTCTCCTAGGCTGGCTGCCCAGAGTGTGTCTCATGTGGTGCCCCTCTTCCTGGAGGGAGAGGTCACCTTCCTGCCCCAGAACAGTTTTCCCTGCTCCTTCCAGCCCTTCGAGGTGTGTTGGGTGCTTGGGGCTGGGGTGCTGGAACAGGTGCAGGGAATGAGGATGTCTGCACAGGCTGGCAGTAAGGACTGTGGTGACATGGGCGCTGTTCTTCCCCCTCAGGATGGGGAGTGCTTGGAGGCACAGAGACGCCTGGTTGTCCTCCTCATGGCCTTCGTCTGCTCCTTGCCCCGCGATGTAAGTTGGTGGGGAGCAGGGTGGAGAAGGGGCCCTGACCGAGCACCCTCCTGCCTGGGTCCACAGCAAGCTCCATGGGCAGAAGAAGGGAGCGGCTGTGGCCCCAGGCTGTAACACGCTCTGTATCTCTTCCAGGTGGTAATTCCTCAGCAGGAGCGGCTGCTCCGGGAGCTGCTGGTGCTGAGCTGCTCCTGCAACTGCCCCTTCACAGCCACCACAGCTGCCAAGTGCTTCGCAGGGCTGGTGAACAAGCACCCGGCGGGTAAGGGGGCTGGGCAGGATGCTGTGGGTCCCTGCCTACTGCTGGCAGGGGAATGGCTCAGCCTGTCCCTTCTGTGTCCCCAGGGCAGCAGCTAGATGAGATCCTGCAGCTTGCAGTGAACAGGATGGAGCCTGGCCTTGCGGAGGGGCCCCGCCGAACGCAGGCACTCACCCTGCTGCTCTGGGTAAGGCCTGCCCTGGATGGGGGAGCAGGGGAGAGCCAGGGGGGCCGGCCTGGCGCTGACTCTGCTCTGCCTGCACAGGTGACCAAAGCCCTGGTGCTGCGCTACCACCCCCTGAGCTCCCGGCTGACGGACAAGGTAAGCAGCGGTGGGGCTGGGCGATGTCCAAGGAGCCTGCCCGCTCCCCCCGCGGCCGCTGGGAACCCCCAGCAGCAGGGCGCCCTGTCTCAGGGCTCTCTCCCTCGCAGCTACTGGGCCTGCTGGGTGACGCGGAGCTGGGCCCCGCCGCGGCCGACGGTTTCTCCCTGCTCATGGCCGAGTCCCCGGACGTGCTGCACAAGGGCTGCCATGCTGACGTTCGCATCATGTTCCGCCAGCGCTTCTTCACTGACAATGTCCCCAAGCTGGTGCAGGGCTTCCACGGGGCTGGCCCTGGTGAGTGGCCACCCCCAGCTCGGCCTCACCACCCCGTGACCCCTCACCCAGGGGACCTGAGCCGGCGTCCCCTCCTTCCCCTGGCTGCCTGTAACCATCTCTGCTCTCCACAGACGTGAAGGCCAATTACCTGAAGGGCCTGTCCCATGTGCTCAACCACCTCCCCAAGCCTGTGCTGGTGACAGAGCTGCCCACGGTGAGAGCCAGCCTTGGCAGGGAGGGATCGTGGCAGCACAGAGTGTACGGCTGGGAGTTACTCATGTCTCCTGTGTCCTCCCCACACGCAGCTGCTTTCCCTCCTGCTTGAGGCTTTGTCCTGCTCGGACCGTGTGGTGCAGCTCTCCACGCTGGGCTGCCTCCAACCGCTGCTGCTCGAAGCTCCCCAGATCATGAGCCTGCACGTCGACACACTGGTCACCAAGTTCCTCAGCCTCACCTCCAGCCCCGCCATGGTGCGTGACCCCCTCCTTCCACCCTCACGCCCCTCTCCTCCGCCCCTGCCCCTTCCGCTGCCCTCATCCCCGTCTGTCTGTTCCAGGCTGTCCGTATTGCCGCCCTGCGCTGTGCCCACGCACTTACCAGCCTGCCCACAACAGTGGTAAGTGCTCCTGCAGTGGCCTGCTGCCTGCCTCTGCATATAGAGGGGCAAGGGGGTCCCAAACCTTCTCCTGGGGGGCAGCCAGCACCCGGGTCTCTCACTAAGAGCCCTTTCTGTCCTAAAGCTGCTCCCGTACAAGGCCCGAGTTATCCGGGCACTGGCCAAGCCTTTGGATGATAAGAAGAGGCTGGTGCGGAAGGAAGCGGTGGCAGCACGGGGGGAATGGTGAGTGCAGGTGGCTGGAGCTGCTGGGGTGCTGGCGTGTTGGGGACGTGGCTGATGGCACCATCTCTGTCCCCACAGGTTCCTGCTGGGGAGCCCAGGCAGGTGAGTGCCCTGCGTTCCCTCCCTGTGCTGACCGACAATCTGATCAGGCCCCCGCTAAGCCGCCAAGCCATCCAACTGATGCCACGGACCCTCGGAGCCCAGTAATGCCCCGAGTGCTGGGGCTGAAGCGTGGGGGCCAGCAGACAGCACCCCCCTGCAGCACCTTCCTGCCACCCCGCCCTCTCTTCCCGGCACCTGCAGGAGGAAGGAGCTGTGCTGCTTGTGGCTTGTCCAGCCTCTGCTGCGGCCAGGGACAGTGATGGACAGAATCGCCACGTGTGAGTGCAGAGGGCAGGCCTGTGCACACGCGTGCGGTGTGTGGCAACCCACATGCCAGAGGAATAAATATATCTGTTTTGGTAATGCTGCGGTGGGTCTTTGTGCAGCCCAGGCTGCGACTCCAGTGCCCTTCCATATTTTGAGCAGCTAAAGGTGCTGCTGGTTACAGGCCCTTAATCCTCTTTCCACGCTGGAGAATCATGGGTATCCCTCTCCTCCCCTGCCCCCAGAAGTCTGCACCCCTCACCAGGGAAAAGAGCCACACTCCCTTAAAAAAAGAATACATTTATTGGATGGTCTTAAAAAAGCTCCCTGGGGAGTTCTTGGGGAGCAGGGGTGCCATCCTCTGTGCCCAGCCCTGCCGGAGAGCCGAGCTGAGCCATGTGCTGGCCTGCACCTGTGCTAGCGAGGGCAGCATCTTCAGCTAGAGCGGGGAGCAGCAGCTCTGCCGCCTTTCCCCTGGGGCTGCCTGCAGCCCCCAAGGAGCCGAGAGAGCAGGCGTCCAGGCACTGACACTGTCCAAGCGGTTTCCCGTGGCTCTGGCTCCAGTCAGCCCTGTGTGCCAGCACCCTCCTTCCACCAGGCGCTTGGGCCAAAGAGAGCCACGGTGGCGGAGTGGGTCCCCTGGGCGCTCCCCTGCCTGCGGGGAGGACGTCTGCAGCACCCGGGCCTCAGATGGCCAGGAGCGGTGTGCGCTGCTCGGTCACGCAGGGTGGCAGGTCCCAGCTCAGGCCCGTCCCGTGGGGCAGGTGAGGAGAGGGCAGCAGGACACGGGTGAGCCAGTGCCTGTGGGGAGAGGAGTGAGGCCACAGCAAAAAGCTGAAGCCTTGGTGCTTCTCAGCTCTGCAGAGCCAAGCCAGGGCTGTCAGCCCATGTCCCCGAGCTGCCACGATGGCTGAGCTCCTCAGCCAGGACTCTCTTGGCAAAGGGGTGCTGGGTAGGCCAGAGCTTGCCACCGGACAGGGCTGAGGAGCCACGAGGCAGCTGATGCCTGGGTCCTCCCTGCCTTGCAAAGCCCAGAGCAGCGCACAGCATGGAATGCTCCCTGTCCTGCTCTGCCCCAGCTGCCCAAGGACAGCCCCAGTGTCCCAGCATTCCCACGCGCTGCTGAGCCACCACCTTCCCAGGCAGGGGCCTCCCCCGGGCTTTACCTTGGCACGTCCACGCCCAAGAACACCTTCCAGTTATCCCAGCTGCCATAACTATAGGGGTTCCTGAAGACCTGCAGGCCGAGGAGACACACATCACCTCCGGCTCTGCCCCAGCCCACCTACCTGCTCCGCAGGCTGCGCTCACCTTGCCCTTCTTCTGCAGTCTCTGCCTCTCCTTCTTGTTGATGTGCCGCTCGATGCTGGTTTCCCCACGGGTGATGAGGGCGGCGTGCCACAGCGTGAGGGCACCCAGGGCCAATGCAACCGAGCTAGGGACAGCAAGGGACAGCACAGCTTGCACACAGGTCTTCCTTCCCTGGTGCCGAGCTGTGGGGGACTGAGGCTGCCTCCCTGCACCCACGACTGCATGGGGTGGGCTGGTCTAATCCCCTGTGACAGAGCACCAAAATCTCTCCTCTGTGGCCCAAGAGCTGGCAGGGCAGGGACATCTGTGCTAGAGCAAGCCAGCCCAGCCCCGGGGAGGTAGAGGGTGAGCAGTGTCACAGGTCAGGGGACTGCACGCTGCTTCCCCCAGCACCCTCGCTCCCAGTCCCTGGGACCCGTTACCTGCACAGAACCCAGAGGTAGACCACGCTCTTGTGGAAAGCTCGCTGGTGGAAGGAGAAGGTGGGTGGTGGGGTCTGGTAGTATGTCTGAAAAAGGACCAGAGGGAGATGGGATTACCCAGGCTGCTTTATAGCTTGAAGTCAGGCAGGGGGACTGCTGCGCCCCTCACTGAGGTGGAACTCGGACAGCTAGAAAGGACTGTGGCTGGAACCGACACAACAGCCAGGGTGATGGGAGGCAGCCTGAGACAGCCAGGAGACAGACAGACACCTGAGAGCCGGCACAGGGGTGAGAAGCAGTGAGCTGGAGGTAAGGGGGCGGGGAGCAGCTGTGGTCAGGACACGGCACCACACCACAGCTGATGCTCAGGGTGAGATGCGTACGTGCTGCTGCAGCTTCCCCAGGAGAGCAGGGCCTGAGCAGCACATGCCAAGCAGCTGCCACCAGCTAAAGCTCCTGGAAGCTGAGTGCACAGCAAAGCAGACCCCAAGCTGCTGGAGGCAGTGCCCATAGCAAACCTGCCCAGCCAGCCCCAGCTCTCTCACACATGAGACAAGCATGGGGGCTGTTTCTGGCTGTGGGGTGCTCCTTGAGAGCAGGGCCCCAAGCAGGACCCAGCCTGCAGGGCAGCTGGGCTCCACACTGCCTGGAGCAGCTGGGGGGCAGAGATGTCCCACCTGGTTGGCAGCCACCTGCAGTCTCTCCTTGTCAAGCAGTTTCATTCTCTAGGGGGATGGAAAACAGGGCACCAGTTACGTGTCTCAGAGGAGGGGGCCCTTCCCCCTCACCTCCCGCAGGACCAGGGCAGCTGGGGGCCTCGCCGGAGAAGGGAGAGGGGAAGCAAAGTCACTACAAGGCCAGGCCTGGCCCAGCCTTGTTCTGCAAGCACAGCCTGGAGAGCCCAGGCAGCCTCAGTGCACGGCAGGGCAAGGGCCAGGGCCTGCCTGCTCACCTCAATGGCTGCGTAGGCATCCCGGAACATCTCCCAGCTGCTGATGCTGCAGTAGATGCAGCCCATGGTCATGAACAAGCAGAAGGAGAAGAAGTAGCGGTGGTTGTAGTGTCCCACGCAGTTGTTTAGCCAGGCTGCCTCTGGTGTTAAAGGCTTGTAACCGTGATGGGCCATGGGTCCAAACCCACCCCAGGAACCAGGGTGAGGTCTTCTGGGCCCGGCCCACAGCACCCTTCCCTGTGCTGGCTGAGTCAGGAGGAACGGGGCAGGGAGAGAAGAGGGAAGCAGGGCCAGCTCCTCGCTGGAGGATGGGTGCTGTGGGTTAGTACTGCAGAAGGATACGGCAGTGGTGGTCCATCTTCAGCACGCACCTGGGAGGGAAGAGAGCAGTGCCAGTGAGTGCCAGCACTGTGTTTGGGAGGGGGCAAGCAGACGCCCCAGCCCTTTGTGCTTTGCTAGAGACAAGGCAAAAAGCCAGCAGAGCAGAGGGGAAGGGGCCCTGGTCTTGCAGCGTGGCGAGGGGCAAGGAGAGGGCTGCCAGAGGCTGCCCCGAGTGCTGTGGTGGGCAGAGGGAGGGAGCCCTACCTGTTGCAGATGCTGCAGTGGTGGGTGCGAGCCGGCTTGGGGGCAATGCATTTCCTGCAGATGGAGACGCCGGTGAGATCGTCCTTGGCCTGCGCACAGGTCAGAAGAGATTTGTGCACCCAAGCCCTGCACCCGTCCCCCGCTCCCCACGCTCCTCACCTCCCCTGTGACCTCCCCCGCCTCCCCTCCCCACACTGCCCAGCCCAGCTGCCCCAATCTGGAGGAGGCCTCCTGCAACAATGCCACCAGCGGGTTTAGCTGTTCCCAGTGACTGTCCGTAGCTGGTCCCGAGTGATCAGCTGGGAGAGGTTGCGCTGCCAGTCAGTGCCTCACCTGCGGTGGGTGTCCAGGCGAGGTGGTGATGGCCATGTAGTAGTGGAAGACGATCATGATGAGGTTCCAGTGTCCGTAGGCGAGGTGCCAGCAGATCCAGGCAGGTGTATAGGTCTGCAGGATGAGGGGCAGCAGGCAGATGTACACGATGGCCACGATGGAGCTCGTCAGCCCGATAACCAGTGCCACAAACACCTACGGGAAAGGGGTCTCAGTCATCGGAGTGGGCAGCACCTGCCCCTCACTGCCTGGGGAGAGGCACAGGCAGGATACAGCTACAGGAAACCAATCTGAACCACACACTGAGGTCCCCACTCCCTTCCTGCCTAGAGCGCAGGCAGCCCTGAGACTTAGTTGCCCCAGAGCTGGGTGTCCCCCTGCCTGGTGAGGGTACTCACCACGCCGAACCACCGGGTAACATGGTCCACCAGCCAGTAGACAGGCTCGAAGAGGGAGTCAAGGACCACGTCGCCGTTTGTGAAGGAGTTGTAGAGCAGAGAGTGGAGACAGAGGTGCCCATACTGCCACAGCTGCTCCACCTGCCACACCAGCTTAAACCGCCGCCGCCGGCCCAGCCGCAGGCACTTGAGGAGCAGGCGCATCACCGCTGCAAACATCCGCTGCCGGCTCCTCATCCCTGCCACACCACACCTGGGGGGAGAGGAGCTCAGCGTGGGCAGGCCACCCTGCTGCCTGGCTGTCCCTCAGGAAGCGTCTCCCCTCCGGGCGTGCTGATGCTGGTCATGCAGCTCCTTGCACCGACTCTGCCAGATGCACAGCAGGGCAGGGGCCTCTCCTTCGCCCTGCACAAGGATGCAGAGCAGGGGGAGCTGAGCCCAGACTCCCGGAGGCTGTAGACCACTGTCGCTGGGACAGCTCTCTGCATGGAGCGGGGGGCATAGGCCCCTCGGCATCTGGGCTCAGATGCTCTCTGGTCCCATCTCATCTTTCCTGGCGGGGAGGGGGCCGGGGGAACGACGTGGAGAGTCTGACTCAGAAGAAACCAGAGAAGGCACGAGAATGCAGGATGCTGGGCCAGTTCCAGGGACGATCCCAGGCCCAGCCCTTCCCAACAGGTTCAGGAATGGGAGAACCCACACAAGATGTATGTGGAGGAGCTGGGCCAGGACTACCGCTCCTCCCCTAGTCCTTCTCCTCACCCCCAAAAAGCAGGGCCTAGATGCTACTTCCCTTTACCTCAACCTGTGGACCAAGCCACAGAGGCCACCCTGCACCTTTCCCAACCTCACAGCCCGACTCCAAAAGTCCCAACACTTTTCCCCTTTCCCTCACCTGGGTCCACCTTGGACAACGCCATGAGCCAGCAAAGGAGCAGCCCCAGGCTGAGGCGATGCTGCAAAGTGCTCCCCTGCCCGCTGAGCCCCTCGTCCCACCTGAGAGCCATGCTGGGAGTGAGGAGGAACCCGAGCCGGCCCAACAGCCAGGAAAATGATCTGCAGGGTTGGGGCCCCCAGGCCTCCATGCAGGCAAGGCCCATCAATATTAAGCAGCAAGGCTGCCCCGGGGTCCTGCCAAGGCACGTTCTGAGCCTGAGCCAAGTGCTCGCCTCGGCATGGTGCCAGGTGACGCTGCCACGTGCAGAGCCTGTCCACCAGGGACCGGCTCCCTGTGCTGCCATGCCCGCTGCACAGCCCTCGAGGAGCAGCTGGGAGGGTAAGGGCAGGAGCTGCAGCATCCAAGTGAGCTGTCCAAAGGAGCCAGGAGCTCCCCTTTCCCCTGTCAGACGAGCCGGGACTGACCCCAATGCTGGGAGCAGCTGGATACGAGGACACCAGACCCACCAGCCTGCCCCAGGTCGCAGGGGTCCTGTGTCCTGCCCAGGCTTCCTGTACCCTGGTAAGGTAGAGGTGGGATATGTAAATCCCAGTGCCATCGCCATCCCCTTCCCCACATTTCCCCTTGACTCTGCCAAGAACTTTCCTCTGAAACACATCAGATGCAAAGTGGAGCAACAACTTCCTGCTGTGCAGCCTTTGGGTGGCACCTGTCCCTGTGTTTTCAGTGTCCTAAGAGACAAAACGCTGCAGCCAGCAACAGGTCTTGGGGTCAGCCCTCCCCTCCAAACACACGGCACCCACTTGCCCCTCAGAGAGGTTGCCTCACCTACAAGAGCTGGCAGCTGCTGAGCCGGCAGCCCACAGGGGAGGCAGCCAGCCCACCCCAGGGCAGGATCTCCCTCTGTTTCCAAGTCCCTGCCTGCACAGCCACAGGGATGAAGCTCCAGCAGAGCCATACACCCTCCCTGGCCCAATCAGGCACTGGGGCTCCAGCTCTCGCCCTGCCCATGGCCCTCCCCACATCCCAGTGGGGCACTGGGGTGGGACAGTAACCACCAGCACAGCCAAGACCACAGGCAACATCGGAGCCCGGGGTGGAGGGGGGGAACCTTAGATTTGGCCCTCCCCTAGGGCCCCACTCCTGCCGGGTCCAGCCCCCCAGACCCAGCCCTGTGGCACCCTCCAGTGGCGCCCAGCTCCACAATGCCCAGCTCCCCCAGTTCAGTAGCACCCAGCCCCACAGCACCAAGACAACTCTCTGGCACCCAGCCCCATCACAGGTGCTGCCCATACCAACAGCAAAAAGCCCTCAGCCCCACTGCATCCAGCCCCATCACACCCGGGATCCCCTGCTCCGCTCCAGGCCCCTGCTGCCTCCCAACACCACAGCACCCCAGGGCAACAGCACACCACCCACTGCCTCCCAGCCCCAGAGCACCTCCTGTCCCCCCACACCCTCAACCTCCCAGCCCCACAGCACCCCCACTGCCCCACTGCCTCCCAGCCCCACAGCACCTCTATATCGCCTCCCAGCCANGGCCTTGCGTCACACCCCTCTGCAGGCATCAGCCATTGGGGCCACACCGGGCAGAGGCAGCTCCAGTGGGCTCCACGGCACCTCTCTTATTATTCCAGCCCCCTGGAGGCCCGCGACTCCTCCCAGGCCCACGACACCCCGCAGCAACAGCCCCGTCCGGCGCTGCAGACCTGCCTCGCCGCCCGCCGCCCCCATGCCCGGCGGCCCGCCGCTCTCACGGCCCCACGGGCAGCGCCCGCCGCCCCGCGCACTGCGCCTGCGCGCCGGCCGCGCAGAGCATGCCGGGAAGGTCCCTCTGCCTGCGCAGGACTACAACTCCCAGCGGGCAACGCGTCCACGCTCTGTGCCGTATTGGGGAGAACCAATAGCCGCGCCGCTTACAGCGCGGCCTTGCTGCCAGGGGCCAATAGGGTGAGGGCTGCGGGCGCACTCCCGGCAGCCAACATGGCGCCTCCCGCTCGGTACTGTGTCCCTGGTGAGTGCGGGCCCAGGCAGCTCGGGGAGGAGGCGGAGGCGATGGTGGGGTGCCCAGGGCAAGAGAGGGGGTTCCTGGAGCTGGGGGTGCCCGGTGTAGAGGAAGGGGCGGCCCGGGCGAGGAGCACGGGAGAGGCGGCCTGGAGCCGAGGGGCGGCGGGAGGGGACTGTGTGGCGGGGGGTTGCCCCGGGGGTGCAGGAACGGGCTGACCTGGGGGGTCCGTCGCGCTGCATCGGGCCGGCCAGGAGCGGGCACCATGCCCGGGGCGGTGCGGAGCCTGGGACCCCCGGAGCGGGACCGGGACGCTCGGCGCCCTGGCAGCGACAGCCCCTGCGCACCCGTCCCTTAGGCGAGCGGCTGTGCAGCGCGGAGGAGGCCACGGCTGGCAGCGGGACTTACACCCGGCACGGCTTCATCTTCTCCTCGCTGGTTGGCTGCCTGGAGAAGAGGGGCGAGGAGAGCGGGGTGAGCACGGCCGCAGCATGCACTGCCCTTCCCCAGAGCCGGCTGCCGGGCGCCGCGGCCTCTTCCCAGCTGGGGAACTGGGCTTCGACAGGCTTCGGGCGGTGCCTGCTGCCAGCTTGGTCCTGTGTGATCCTGTGCACGGGCCGTGCCCCGAGCTAACCCTCCTGTCTGTTGCCCTGCAGCTGCCCGTTGTCTCGGTGGTGAGAGATGCCGAGTCCCAGCTCCTGCCCGACGTGGGGGCTGTGGTGACATGCAAGGTAGGGCACCAGAGTGCACTGCAATGGCAAACTGCACAGCCTTTGCTCTCTCTGCCCTGTGCGGACCTTTGTTCCTGTGCATGTATGGGGTGGGACGAGGAGCCCCTGGGCTCGTTACTATCCTCTGTATGGCTCCCAGCAGGGCAGAGGCAGCCCAGTGGCTCCCCTGGGTCCCTCACTCACAAAGAAGCCAGATACTGGCATGGGGAACACCGGCCTCTCTTCCCTGCCCTTGCTGCCTGCCCCGAGGCTGAGGTAGGCTGAGGGGAGGTTTTTCTTTGCTCTCCCTTCCAGAACTCTTTCTGGGGCGGGGTGCGTGGAGGGCAGTGCCTGGGGCAGTGCCTTGGAGGAAGGGTAGCACAGACCAGGAGATTGGTTTCCGTATCGTCCTGATGGTGGGAGAAGGACTGGGGTCACAGCAGGTCTTAGCCTTATTCGTGTGTCTTGAGTTGCACAAGTATCCTCTTCCTCGCCTGGCTTGCTGCCGGGTGTCCCACCTCCGCCGCCACTTCTTTGGTCACAAGGAGGAGGAGGCCGAGTGAGACATGAGCTCCCCGCATAGAGCCCTTTCTCTGCCTGCACCCTGCCCTTTCTCTGCCTGCACCCTGCCCTTTCCCTGCCTGGAGCAGGGTGCACTGGGGTCAGAGCAGGCTGGTCCTGGCACCGATTCCCCTTTTCCTCCGGGCAGGTCTGCAGCATTAACTCTCGCTTCGCCAAGGTGCACATCCTGTATGTCGGCTCCACGCCTCTGAAGTCCACCTTCCGGGGGACCATACGGTAAGGAGAGGGCTGGGTTCCCCCTGGGACAGGGTGCCCAAGCACCCCATCCTCAAGGGGGGAGGAAGGCACTTCTGGGAGGCGCAGCTGGCTGCCCTGGCAGGACCTCTGCCCTGAGCACCGGGCAGGTGTCCAGCAAATCCTGGCGAGTGCCCAGGGAGGCCGGGGCAGCTCCCGTCGCAGGCTGGAGAGTCGCCTTCGCTCGCTGGTGCTCAGATCCCTCTGTCTCCTTTTTCAGGAGAGAAGATATTCGAGCCACGGAGAAAGATAAGGTCAGTGAGGCTCTGCCAGTGACTCTGCTACTGCAGCCACCCCCACTCTTCCTTTCTGCTGTTGGGGGGCACTTGTCCCGCCGCTGACGAGCACCCCAGCACGCTATGCGGTTTTGCCTGCTCTCTCCTGTGCAGGTGGAAGTGTACAAGAGTTTCCGCCCTGGTGACATAGTCCTGGCCAAAGTCGTATCCTTTCCCTTGCACCAGGAGGGCCACCGGGGACAGGGGGTTTGCTCGAGTCCCCTTGGGGAGGCCTTTCCCTTAACCCCTGTCTAACCAGATCTCGCTGGGGGACGCGCAGTCCAACTACCTGCTGAGCACAGCGGAGAACGAGCTGGGCGTGGTGGTGGCGCGCAGCGAGGCAGGTAGGGACGGGCCGCGGGGCCCGGGCAGTTCTGCCTCCTCCCCACCTGAGAGGCAGCTAATGCAACCTCCTCCCTTTCCACACGGAGGAACACCATTTCGGGAGGGGGAACCCCTGACATGTGGTGTCCCTAGGGGTACAGATGGTGCCCATCAGCTGGTGTGAGATGCAGTGCCCGCGGACGCACACCAAGGACCTCCGTAAGGTGGCCCGCGTGCAGCCCCAGTTCCTGCAGACCTAGCAGCCCCTGAGGAGCTGCAGGGACCCTGCAGGGCGAGGGGCTGCTGGGCTGGGGTCTGTGGGGCCAGAGCAGCCCCTGGGCTCCAGCCTTCTCCATGTGTGCAAGAGGCTGGAATGGCCAGCCAGGCCCTTGATGGCAGGATGGATTTTCTGTTTGTGGATAATAAATATTTTTTGAGAGCTCCGTATTCTGCTCAGTTACAGCCCAGAGGGGGAGCCAGGGCTGCCTGCAGCCTGCTGGTCTGGCTCCCATAGCGGGGCTGTTGAGGGGACAGCTTCCCCAGCACTGTGGCTGGGAGGAAGCACGTGTTCCCAGTCCGCTACCGGGGAAGGGGAATAACCCAGTCAGTGACTTTGCCACAGTGAGGCGAATGGCAGAGCTCTGGTTTGTGGCTGGGCGGTGCTGGCTCCAGGCACTCGTCTCGCCAGGTTGGTTTCCCCACATTGGTGTCAAGCATGGAGAACAGCTTGTCTCCCTGCCCCTGTACTGATAACCGGTACAGGCTGCGGTTCGACCCTGGGGCGCCACATCTCCTCCGGCCACACATGCCCTGCCCGCCCTGGGGATGAGGGCGTGCTGCACCCAGAGCCAGTAAACCACAGCGCGGCAGGGCGTCACCCTCTCCGGCTGGGATTGCGGAGCTGTGCTTTGCTCCCCTGAGCCCAGCGCGCGCCCGGGAGCACGTGGCAGAGGAAAGCACCCACACCTCGTTACTGCGCGTTACTCTTTATTGAACTGGAACGAGACAGCTGCTATTATCAGACAGTTACACTGACCCTGTGCAAGACCAGGCTCGCAGCACCGGCAGAGGGGGAGGCCACAGCGACAGGGCCATGTACACACACGTGGGATGGAGCACAACGGCACCTGCTTCACCAGCAGGACTAAGATGGGCTGCAGAAAACACATGGCAGACATGGACCTCTGGACGACCCGCTCCTTCCCTCGCCCTTGTCCAAAGGCAATAAGTTAAAGCAGGGGGTGGCAGAGCTAGGTCCAGAGTCGCGAGTACTGCCCTTCAGTGCTGTACCACATGCACCAAAATACAACACTTTCAGTGCTGACGCATCCTGATCCTTGTGCCACGCACCCACAAGGGGATGGGGTACCCACCTTGGTTGCTGCCTGCGCTGCGCTCGCCCCACTGCTCCCGGGATGACTAAATCAAGCAACAAAACTACAGTAACCGGGTGACGAGAGCTGCTGGGGAAGCAAAGCAGAGGAGGAGCCTGGCACGGTGAGGGATCGCTCGGCGCGTCCCCCTGCAGACAGGGCCCGAGGGCTGGGATCTCGGCACCGAGAGGCGTGCGGTCGCTGCCTGGCAGAGCCAGAGCTCCCCTTCACACCAGACCTCTGTGTGCGCTGCCCCTCACCCCCGGGCCCCAGGCTGTCTGCAGAGGGGAGCCTGGTCCCGAAGGAACGGGCCTAATCCTGGGGAGCTGCTCCAGCTGCGCAGCTCCAAGTTCCTACGGCTGTGGGGGGTGTGCACAGAGGGGTGGGGGATGGCGGGGGGCTCTACTACGTGCTAGCCTGCTGCCCGCCCTCACTTCTTGACCTTGCCCTGAGCAGCAACGGCCTCCATGGCCTTGCGCACCGTCTCCTCATCCCCCAGGAACTGCATGGGCTTGACAGGTTTCAGGTTCTTATCCAGCTCATAGACAATAGGGATGCCAGTGGGCAGGTTCAGCTCCATAATGGCCTCTTCCGACATGCCTGCGAAGACAGAGGCACTGTCACTCATGGCCCTGCTTGCACAGGGCCAGCTGGGGCAGTGGGGAGACCCCCCCAATACCCTTGCAGGGCTGACGTACCTTCCAGGTGCTTGACGATCCCACGCAGGCTATTGCCGTGGGCAGCAATAAGGACTCGCTTTCCCTCTTTGATCTGCGGAACGATTTCCTCATTCCAGAAAGGTAGAGCCCGGGCGATGGTGTCCTTCAGGCTCTCGCACGTCGGCAGCTGGTCCTCTGTCAGGTCAGCATAGCGACGGTCCTGGGGGAACGGCCATGCTCACGCAGCAGCCCAACACAGCGTGGGAAGGCAGCAGCAGGGCCTTCATCCCCCCACCCCAAATTCTCTGCCTGGGGACCTGCTACATGTAGGCAAAGCCAGGCTTGGAAGAAAGGAAGCGCCTTTGAGATTTGAGGCTGAGCTCAGCTACGGTCAGGGCTCTGAGCCCCTCCTAGGGAAAGCTGTGCATTGCTTGCTCTGGGCAAAAAGACCAGAGTAAACATCCATGCACAGGTCACGGGACTAATGATTAACAGAGGTATCGTCCCTTCTGCTTTGAATCTGTCTGTACAATGGCCAGGGGTTCAACTCCCCAAGGAGGGAGCGGGACAAACTCAGCCCAGTGCCAACCAGCACCATGCGTAACAGTCCTGGCTGCTGCAACAGAGGCAGAGGAGACCTTGTGGAGAAGGCCAGTCCATGTCGCAGGGACCTAAGGTAGCTTTTAGGAGCCTGGTGGCCAGGCGGACGGAGAGCAACGGGTCTTACCTTGCTGATGGTGCTGTAGAAGGGGTGATCGGACTGCATGGGAGGTGGGGGGATGTCGTACGAGCGCCTCCAGATCTTCACCTGTGCCTCGCCGTGCTTTGCTGCCGTCTCAGCCTTGTTCAAACCGGTGAGGGCCCCATAGTGCCTCTCATTCAGGCGCCAGGTTCGGATAACGGGTAACCACATCTGATCGATGGCATCCAGGACAGTCCAGAGGGTACGGATGGCTCGCTTCTGTACCGAGGTGAAGCAAATGTCGAACTCATAGCCTGCATCTGCAAAAGACCGGGGAAGGGGGGTGGGAGGGATCACCGGGGAGGTGAGTGCCNGCCCGAGATGGCCTCACTGGGCCTCACCCCCCTTCCTCATGGCCTACCCCTTACTCCTCCTCCCTTTTACCGGTCACCGGTACCTCGGAGGGCCTCGCCGCCGCGCCGCGCCTCTTGCTGACCGGCGGGGCTGAGATCGGCATCGTACCAACCGCTGAAGCGGTTCTCCAGGTTCCAGGCGCTCTCGCCGTGGCGGACGAGGACGAGGCGGTAGGCGGCCATGGCGGAGGAGCGGAGCTGAGGGGATGTCGGTGCGCGCGCGCTCTCTCCTCACGCTGCCGCCGCTGCTGANCGCGCCTTACGCAACCGGTGAAGGGCCAAGGGCGGCGGCCTCACTGCGCCGGTACCGGTCGCGTCCCCGCCGCCGCCGGCCCGCCCTTNCCGCGTGCGACTGACGCTGCCGGCGCTGCCCCGCCCCTCCCCGCGCGGCAAGGCGGGGGCTGGCGCGCATGTGCAAAGCGGCGGGCGGGCGGAGGCGCACGTAGCACATGGCGCGGTCGCGAAGGGCGGTGCGACCTTCAGGGCCGTGACGTCACCGCCCCGTAATGCACACGCAGTAACCGGTCGTGGCTGCTCATCTGTACTGGGCGCCGACCCGGCTGCGGGCTCGGTGTGAACGGTTCTACACGGGTGCGGCACCGGCGGTGCCTTCTCCCCCTGCCGGGGGATGTCAGCCAGCCTCTCCTGCTGACGGCTGCTCTCGGGTCTCCCATCCAAGCCCCAACCGGGCGCGATCCCGCTTAGCTTCCCCGACACCGCCCTCCATCCGCCCCGCTAGGAGGCGGCCAGCCCTGAGGGCAGCGGTGCCCTCACTCAAGATGGCGGTGGGCGCCGGAAGCGGAAGGGGTGGGGGTCTCGCACGGCGGCACGTGGAGCCGGTTCCAGCATGGCGCGGAGCGGGCGGCTCCGCTCGGGCGCCGCCGCCAAGCTGAAGCGGTGGCGGAAAGGCCACAGCAGCGACTGCAACCCTGAGACCCGCCAGCACCGCCTGGCCGCCCGCAGCCGCTTCTGCAGCCGGCCCGCGGGTGAGGGCAGGGAGGCGGGCAGGGGGGCGGGGGCCCCCGGTGCGGGGACGGGCGCGGAGCGGGCAGGTCCCTGCCTGTGCCCGGCCCTTCCCAGCGGGAACTGCAGCGGCGCGGGGGGGCTGCGGGGCGAGCCTTTGGATCCCCGGCTCCCGAGAGCCGGGGCGGAGGCAGGAGGGCCCGGGGCCGCTGACTCCCGAGCTGCAGTCTCGAGAGGCGGAGGCAGCAAACCGGGGAGGAGAACCGCCCCCGCGGCGTAACAAGTCTGTNTTGGAGGACGCGACCGGTACCGGAGAACCCCGCCCCCCGGTACCCGAGGCTCTCCCCTCAGTACTGGAGCCCCTACCCCCGGNCCAAGCCCCAACCGGGCGCGATCCCGCTTAGCTTCCCCGACACCGCCCTCCATCCGCCCCGCTAGGAGGCGGCCAGCCCTGAGGGCAGCGGTGCCCTCACTCAAGATGGCGGTGGGCGCCGGAAGCGGAAGGGGTGGGGGTCTCGCACGGCGGCACGTGGAGCCGGTTCCAGCATGGCGCGGAGCGGGCGGCTCCGCTCGGGCGCCGCCGCCAAGCTGAAGCGGTGGCGGAAAGGCCACAGCAGCGACTGCAACCCTGAGACCCGCCAGCACCGCCTGGCCGCCCGCAGCCGCTTCTGCAGCCGGCCCGCGGGTGAGGGCAGGGAGGCGGGCAGGGGGGCGGGGGCCCCCGGTGCGGGGACGGGCGCGGAGCGGGCAGGTCCCTGCCTGTGCCCGGCCCTTCCCAGCGGGAACTGCAGCGGCGCGGGGGGGCTGCGGGGCGAGCCTTTGGATCCCCGGCTCCCGACCCCCGGTGCGGGGACGGGCGCGGAGCGGGCAGGTCCCTGCCTGTGCCCGGCCCTTCCCAGCGGGGACTGCAGCGGCGCGGGGGGGCTGCGGGGCGAGCCTTTGGATCCCCGGCTCCCGAGAGCCGGGGCGGAGGCAGGAGGGCCCGGGGCCGCTGACTCCCGAGCTGCAGTCTCGAGAGGCGGAGGCAGCAAACCGGGGAGGAGAACCGCCCCCGCGGCGTAACAAGTCTGTCCTCGTTGCCTTCACCGTGACACCGGGCCTGTGGATGTGAAACGGGGCACGGCCTACAGCAATGCCTGTCACCCTGCCGGGGCCCGGTGCGAGGCCCTGCCCGCAGCCGGCAGGATACGTGCCGCCCCAGCAGCGTGACCTCCCGGCAGGCTCATGGCAGGAGCGACTCAGGGTCCCAAAAGCCCATGGCTGCACCTGTAAGTGCTGCTGTGGTGTCTGGCAGAGAGGAATGCAACAGAGACTCCCACTCAGAAGGCTGTGTGATGGAGAAGACAAACCCCAGAGCATCGCCGTCTGTGAGGGGCTGGAGGTTCACAGCCTTGGCTGCTGTTGGCCAAGGAGATCTTTCTCCTGCCGATGAAGAAACACCTCTTGCAGCACGCGCTGTCCCCTTGCAGCTGGTTGCAAGCTGGTGTCTATGACTCAGAGGGATGCGAAGGCTGCGCCTTGGCTGTCTGGTCGCCGAGGCTCCAGGCGGAAGAAGATAAATGGGGCAGAGTACACAGAGCACCTCAGCATGAAAACCCTGGTACACCAAGATGCATTTGTGAGGGCATGATGCTTTCCTCCATCAGAGGAGATGGCTGGACTGTGCCCTGGTTTGTTTTCACAGGAATTACGAGCTCTCTCCAGTTATCACCGTGCTTTCTCCCATCAGGCAGAAGCAGCATCCATGTCCCACATGCTGGAGATGAGCTCCAGCCAAGCTGGTCTGGCTGGGAGGGGAAAGAAGGGGGGTGTAGGGGGTTTCAGGGTGAATGGCAGAGCAATACGACTTCATGGTTCTGAGCGTACCTGTTCACCCCGGCAGAGAAAAGCAACTTGACGGTGGATGCGGTGAAGCTGCACAATGAGCTGCAGTCAGGGTCCCTGCGTTTGGAGCGGCCGGGTGACAGTGCTCAGCTCCGTATGGAGGAGGACGATGCTGGGGAGACCGCCACAGAGAAGTCCTCCGGCACCTTCCTGAGCGGGCTGAGCGACTGCACCAACGTCACCTTCAGCAAGGTGCAGCGCTTCTGGGAGTCCAATTCTGCCGCTCACAAAGAGGTACGGGCAAGAGCAGGGCTGGGGGGGCGTCCGGTGGGGATGGCCCCCCCAGATGTCAGGCTGAGGGTGCTGACCTGCTCCGCTTGCTGCTCATAGATCTGTGCTGTCCTGGCGGCCGTGACGGAGGTGATCCGCTCACGGGGGGGCAAGGAGAGCGAGACGGAGTACTTTGCTGCGCTGGTGAGTGATGGTCGTGGGGAAAAGGCAAGAGGGAGCTGGGTGTCCTTCTCCAGCAGAGATGCTGTGGGGCTGCTCCTGGTTTCTCTGCCCCTGTCCCCAACGGTTGGGGTTGGGGAAGGGCTGGCCTGGTGTGAACCCTCGCTCACCCCTCCTCTGTTCCCAGATGACCACACTGGAGGCAGTGGAGTCCCCCGAGTCACTGGCTGCTGTCGCCTACCTGCTCAACCTCGTCCTAAAGCGGTGAGCGACTGGTAGAGGAGCAGGGAGAGCTGTCCAGGCCCATCATGGAAGAGGGGTTGGCACTGTCTCCCACAACGGGCTGGGGAAATGACCCATCCAGGACGGGCTGGGGATGTGGTTCCCTGCGAGACTGCCGTTGGCTGCCTGCTTCTCGCACGGCCAACACACCCCCTTCTCCCGGCAGGGTCCCAAGTCCTGTGCTCATAAAAAAGTTCTCAGACGCCTCAAAAGCCTTCATGGGTATCATCTCGTCGCAGGCCTGCAGCAGCTCCACCTCTGCCCTGCGATGGGTGAGTAGCCGAGGCGCAGCTGGTGGTGCCAGCTCTGGCCAGGGGTCTGCTGAGAGCTGGGGTCGAGCTGCTGCGTAGGGTGGTGCTGGGTGCTCAGCCTGAGGCTGCTGCAATGAGGGGGGTCTCTGTGGGGTGATGCTAACATCCCTGCTGCTCCCTTTTTGTAGGTCCTCTCTTGCCTGGCCACGCTGCTGCGGAAGCAGGACTTTGCAGCCTGGAGCTACCCCATCACTCTCCAGGTCTATCACGGCTTGCTGAGCTTCTGCGTTCATACCAAGCCCAAGGTAAGTGCCCAGTGCCCCTGATGAAGGATGACGCTGCCTCTGGGGCTCGTTTCTGGGGCTGGCTGCGCCCCTCGGGTACGTGGGTCCTACCCACCCAGGCTCTCCTTCCTCCAGGTGCGGAAAGCAGCACAGTACGGCGTGTGCTCTGTCCTGAGGGGCAGTGAGTTCATGTTTGGAGATGCGGCCCCTGACCATCATCCAGCAGGACCCTCCACCGCCAAGTTCTGCGTGCAGGAGATCGAAAAAGCTGGAGGTGTGGGGCACTGGAGCAAGGGATATGCAGCTGAGTGTGGGGGACCCTGCAGCCCTGGGAGAATAAGGACTTGAAGGGAAAAGGGGAGGGTATGAGGCATTGCTGGGGCACCTTAAGCGTTTTGGAGGGCCCCCAGCCAGTTGCTCTGCTCTTCCCAGAGGTTGTGGGGGTGTATTCACCCCAGCTCCGTGGGTGAGCCCCAGTGCAGTCACAAGGGCTTTGCCTCGGGCAGGGCTTTGCCATGGGTTGCCACAGGCTCAGGCGCTGCTCTGCTCCTGCAGGCGCCAAGGAGGCGACCACCACCCTGCACGTCCTCGCCCTGCTGCGGGACCTGCTGCCCTGCTTCCCTGCAGCTGTGGTGAAGACCTGCTGCGAGACCTTGCTCCGAGTCATGACCCTCAGCCACGTGGTGAGTGTCCCTGTGCCGGGGATGGCGAGAGCAGCCCCTTTCCCCCTTGGCTGCGCCCTGGAAGGGCTAAAACCCCCCTCGGCTGCTGGCTGGGAGCCTGGAAATGTAGGATGCAAATGCAGAGGAGATGGGGCAGCTGGTGCTTGCTGTCCTGCCTGCTTGTGGAAGAGGGAGGCTAAAGAAGGGGAGCAGTCACAGCAGTGCTGGGCTTCCCTGGGCAGAGCCTGTTTTGGGGTAGGGGGGCAGAGGGTGTGAAGGGGTGCTACCTGCTGTGGAGCCCCCATCCTGATGTCATATCCTTCGCAGCTGGTGACGGCATGTGCCATGCAAGCCTTCCACAGCCTCTTCAACGCCCAGGCCAGTGTGGCCTGCCTGCCGGCCGAGCTCAATGCCCAAATCATCACCGTGAGTGTGGGGTGCCAGTGTGGGGAGGGACAGGGCTGGCAGTGCTGTGGCACCCACCCACCCACCCTCTGTTTCCCCAGGCCCTCTATGACTATGTGCCCAGCACGAGTGACCTGCAGCCACTACTGACCTGGCTGTCCACCATGGAGCGGGCACACATCAACCTGGGCAGGTGCGGGCAGGGGCCATGGCTGGGCAGGGGGAGAGGCTGTGGGTCAGTCTCTCACTCGTCTGATCTCCCTTCTCCAGGCTGCAGAAGGACCTGTGCTGGGCTCACCTCCCCCGGCTCTTCTCGGCTGCCATGAACTGCTTCCTCTCACCGCACTCCCAGGTGGTGGCGGCAGCAGCGCAGACCCTGGAGGTACTGTGCATGGTACCTGCTTGGCTGTCCTGGTCCTCATGGAGGGCTCTGCCCGGGGATTTGGGGCTTGCTGGGTGCCCCCCTGCACCTGCCAGGGCGGGGGGTCCAAGGTCCACTGCTGCCCTATTTTTCCTGTTTGTCCTTGCAGACCCTCCTGAGCGAATGCGTCGCTCCTCACATGGATGACCTGGGCACCGTCTCTGCGTCTGCCCCAGCCCCTGCTGCCTACCTGTGCAAGATGTTCAGGTGAGGAGCGGTGGTGTGGGTAGGCTGTCCCCGTGGGTCTGGCTGAACTCTGGGCTCAGCCCACACTCTGGGTTGGTCCCTGCCAGCATGACCGTCTCCTCTCTCCTCTGCAGATCGGTGGAGGAGGGCCTGACATATCGTTTCCACGCAGCATGGGATGAGGTGCTGCGGGTGCTGGAGGTCTTCTTCGAGACGTGTGGGAAGCAGTGCCACCCCATCATGAGGAAGGTGAGCCAGGCTGGGAGGGTGTCAGGCTGATCCACGGAGGCAGGTGGGGTGACCATGCTGCTGCCTGGGCTGCATTGCCCTCTCCAGCTGCAGAGCGGGGCCATCCCAGTGCCCTGTGCGTGGGCAGGGTCTGTGCAGCTCTGGGACTCAGCATGGGGACATGCAGGGCAGCTGGCATCCCTGGGCAGGAACAGTGAGTGACACGTGCTGGACCTGCCTCCATGGCTCCTCTGTGACCATCCTGCCCTGTCCCCACAGTGTCTCCGGTCCCTGTGTGACCTACGTCTCTCCCCACACTTCCCCTACACCGCTGAAGTGGACCAGGCGGTGGGGGCTGCCGTGAGTGCCATGGGCCCCGAGGTGCTGCTGGAAGCCGTGCCCCTGGAGATTGACGGCAAGGAGTGAGTACAGTTGTGGAGTAGCGGGTCCTGCACCCACTCTCAGCAGCGGAGGACACTGGTCTCCAGCTGAGAACCCATTTTTCTCTTGCACCTTTCTCATCTGCACTTTCTCTGACCTCTCCATGAGCCAGTACAAATGACCAGGGCTCCCAGCACCCTTAGCGGAGTGCTATCCCTTTGCTTTCTTTGGCTTCGTCTCTCCCCAGTTCTTGTACTGGGAGATGACCAGCTGCCAGTCTGTCCTTGATGGTGGCAATTTTGCAGCTGTTTGTTACATTCGTGTTCAGTCTCCACACGGTGCCGGAGGTGTTTGGCTCTTGCAGAGCCTCCCTGTGCCCGGCTTTGGGGCTGGGCGGAGGTGCCCCATGCCCAGGGGCTGATGCCAGCAGTGCCCCATGCTCCCCTGACCCATGCCTTCCCTCCCCAGGGAGACGCTGGATTTCCCCCGCAGCTGGCTCCTGCCAGTACTGCGGGACTACGTGCAGGGCGCGCGGCTCGGCTTCTTCACCAGCTACTTCTTGCCCTTGGCAGCCGCCCTGAAAAGCAGAGGTGAGGAGGGTGGCATGGCAGGAGTCCCAGCGGGTGCAGTCCTGGGCTCCTGGGAGCCCCAGGGTGCTTCATGGGACCACCTCCCTTCCCTCCCCTGGGGTGGAGCAGGGCTTTGCCACCTCTGCTGCTCTGCTCATCTCCCCCTTCTCTTCTGCAGCCGTGGAGTTTACCCAGGCTGGGAAGAGCGTGGAGGCCAAGATCTATGACACGCTGCAGTGGCAGGTAACAAGGAGTGCCTGGGAGCCCTGCCGTGGGTGCCAGGCTGGGGAGTGGTGACTTGGGTGAAGGGTGCTGGCTTCCCACCTCTCCCTTTGCCTTCCAGGTCTGGACCCTGCTGCCCGGCTTCTGCACCCACCCCACAGATGTGCTGGGGGCCTTCAAGGGGCTGGCACGCACCCTGGGCATGGCCATCAGCGAGCGCCCGGACCTGCGCCCCACCGTGTGCCAGGCCTTGCGCACCCTCATCCACAAAGGATGCGAGACAGGTTGCAGGGGGGACAGATTCTCGTGATAAGTCCCTGTCCCCTGCGATTACCCGGAAAGGGGAGATGCTGATCCATTTGTCATCCTCTCCCTAGATGCGGAGCGGGCAGAAGTGGGTCGCTTTGCCAAAAATTTCTTGCCCATCCTATTCAATGTGTACAGCCAGCCTGAGGAGGAGGGTGGCAGCAGCGCTCAGCGCCGCTCTGTGCTGGACACTGTCCGTGCTTACCTGACCATCACCGAGCCCCAGGTGAGGGGACCCTGGGGCAGTGGGGCAGGCTGTGCTGTCTCGGGCCAGCATCTCCCAGCTGGACCCAGTTTGATGGGGCTGTGGTAGGTGTCTGACGGGAGAGGACAGGAAGAGAGAAGCTGGGCAGAGAGCAGCCCTTCCCTGCCCTCCGGGGGAGGGAGCCCTTCCCAGCCAGCAGTCTGGGATTTCCTAATCTTGCAGCCACACCTGGTGCATCATGCGTGAGCCCTTTGGGAATTTGCTCAGCTCTTTTTGGACCCGCTGGTGCTTCTGGTCTCCATAAAGTCCTGTGGCAAGGCGTTTGCCAGGTGGATTGCAAACTCCTGAAAAAGCGCTCCCTTCAGTCAGTTCTGATCCTGCTTTGTGTGCCTGCCTTGCAGATGGTGTGCGGGTTTCTGCAGAAAGCCAGCGAGAAGTTGACCAGTCCCGAGAGCTCCGAGTTTGCCAGGTAATACACAGGGTAATGGGTAAAGCTGCCAGCTTCCTCCTGGTGAGCTGTGCTAGGGCACTTGTACTGTCCTGTGTGAGATGTGCTACTCTCATGCATCTGATAAGACTCGCGGCCAGAGTCCCAGCTTGGCCGAGCAGTGTTAGTGATGCTGCAGTTACCCACCTGCGTGTTCTTCTCTGCTGCAGACTCTCCATCCTGGACCTGGTGGTGGCAATGGCACCCTACGCTGATGAGCAGTCCCTGGGCTCCCTGTACCACACCATCCAGCCTTCCCTCCAGGTGAGTCGGCTCCCAGATGGAACAGGCGCAGGGGGTGCAGTGGGGCACCTTCTGCTTGCTGCCAGCTTGGACCCACGCTTTGGGGGGCTGAGCAGCTGCTATAGGGGACAGGTCTCTGCTGGGTGGTGTGGGGTGCTGTGGGGGTCCCTTCAGACACCATGGCGAGGGGCTGCCCTGACTGCGGGGGTGCGTTGACTGTCCCTGCAGAGCAAGGAGCACAGCATGCAGAAGAAGGCGTACCGCGTGCTGGAGGAGGTGTGTGCCGCTCCCCATGCCCCCTGCCAGGCCTTCGTCCGCTCCCACCTGCAGGATCTGCAGGCAGCACTGCTGGACTCGCTCAAGAGCGCGGCATCCCCAGCCAAAAGGGTGAGAGCAAGGGCTGCGGCAGCCGAGCTCGGCCCCTGCCAGAAGGGGACGGGGTAGGGGCAGCCAGATGT
The DNA here is from genome assembly GCA_013400755.1 of Pelecanoides urinatrix. Lineage (NCBI taxonomy): Eukaryota > Metazoa > Chordata > Aves > Procellariiformes > Procellariidae > Pelecanoides > Pelecanoides urinatrix. The sequence goes on from VZTQ01001663.1 coordinate 103,654, forward strand.
GCGTCCCTGGGTGTACCAGCGCTGGGCTGTTTCTTTCCCCAGCCCCGGCTGAAATGCCTGTTCCACATCGTGAAGCAGCTCTCCGCGGAGCATGAGCCTTTCGTCACCGCCCTGGTCCCAGAGGTGAGCGTGGTCCCCAGGGGGACCCAGCTGATTCTGGCTGTGGAGGGGACAGCAGCGTTGTGACACGCCCATGTGCCTCCAGGTCATCCTCTGCACCAAGGAGGTGTCGGTGGGTGCCCGCAAGAACGCCTTCGTGCTGCTCGTGGAGATGGGGCATGCCTTCATCCGCTTCGGGCCCACCCCCCAAGGTGAGTTCCTGCTCCGCTTACTCAGCCCTACGGCTGCTCCGGGCCCAGGGGGATTGGACCCATGCCCGGCACCCCTCTGAAATGGGCCAGGGATGCTGCTGGGCAGGGGGCGAGTGGGGCCCTGAGTCATTCCCCTCCTGCAGAGGCCATGCAGCGGTTTCTGCTCCTGGTCTACGTGGGGCTCACGGGCTCGGTCACCATGATCAGCTGCACGGTGCTGGCGCTGACCCGCCTGTTCTTCGAGTTCAAAGGTAAGTGGGAGCAGGAGGGCTGGGGGGACGGGGGCAGCACCGGGGGATGAGGCAGCACCGTCTGGTGAAGGCGGGTGCTGGGAGGAGGCTGGCTGTGGCTGAGCCCTGCCGCGGTTGCAGATCACCTGGAGCTGAGTGTGGTGGAGCAGCTCCTGCAGAACGTCTGCCTGCTGCTGGCCTCCCGCACGCGGGACGTGGTGAAGGCAGCCCTGGGCTTCCTCAAAGTCACAGTGCTGCTGGTGGACACCAAGCTGCTGGCCAAGCACGTCCAGACGATGGTGAGATCCCGTGCAGGGTGCCCTGAGGAGGGTGGTGGGGCAGTAGCTGGGGCTGCCTTGGGCAGCCGGGGGGCATCTCCAGCTGCACCCTACTTCTGCCCAGGAGCCAGGGGCACAATTTTGATCTCAGTGGCTGAGAAGGCAGTGAGGAGGTCCCTCTCCTGAATGCTGGCATGGGCCTGCCAGAGAATGCCTATGAACCAGGCCCTGCCAAGCAGGGAGACCTCCCCACGGTCCTGCCTGGGGCGGGCGTGGGGAGACGGCAGCAGGGTAAGCAAGGTGGCCGTGCAAGGGAAGGATGGGAGGCTGGGTGCCCAGGGCAGGGGTGCTTTGGTCTTGAGGGTCTCTGTCCTGGCAGCTGGAGGCCGTGGGGAACCTTTCGGATGACATGAGACGCCACTTCCGTATGAAGCTGCGAAACCTCTTAACCAAGTTCATCCGCAAGTTCGGGTGAGCCTGGGTCGCGCTGGAGCTGTGCTGGGGCAGCGAGGGAGCTCCCTGGGAAGCGGTGCGGGAGGAGGTGGGCACTGACCGCTCTCTGTGCGCTCTTCAGCTTCGAGCTGGTGAAGGGGCTGCTGCCAGACGAGTACCACAAGGTGCTGGTGAATATCCGCAAGGCAGAAGCTCGGAACCGCAAGCAGCGTGCCCTGAGACAGGCAGCTGCAGATACGGATGAAGAGGAGGCACCACCAGCACAGCCCAGAGGAGACAGGTAAAGATGGGCCGGGGTGAAGAAGGAGCAGCCCTGTTGGATCTGGGGATGGGGACATCTCCGGCACTGGGGTTGCTCTGTGCTGTGGGGCAAGCTGGGGTCTGCACCCTTGGGCTTACTCCATTTCCATCATCCTCTGTCTTTTCACCAGCATGGAGGAGATCCTGGCTGACTCGGAGGATGAGGAGGAGGAAGAGGAGGAACGGCAGCAGAGCAAGGAGTGGAGGAAGCAAGCATGGCAGAAGGGCCAGGCCTGGCTGAAGGAAGGGGAAGAGGATGAGCCTCTCAACTTCCTGGACCCCAACGTGTCCCAGCGGGTGCTGGGTGAGGAGTGGAGCTTTGGATGTGGCTGGGATGGGATGGACGGGGCAGGAGCTGGTGTGATGCATAGGGGCCCTGGGGGTACGGGTGCTCCCAGGAGCAGGTCCTTCCCCAGGCCCTGACCCACCTCTCTGTGAGCAGCCACCAAGCCAGGCCCCAAGCGGTCCAGAGGAGTGAGCCACGACTTCCAGGTGTCTGAGGATGGGCGCCTGATCATCCACGAAGAGGAGGAGGAGGTGGATGATGATGAAGCCAAAGGTATGGGCTGGGCTGGCAGGGGGACATGCTAAACTTGCTTTGGTACCCCGAATGGTTTTCTTCCTGCCACCTGTGTGTGGGAGCTTGAGGAGGGATGTGGGTGGAAGCAGCAGGGGTTGTTGTGGCCTTGTGTCACACCCAGTGGCTCTCAACTGGGCCACTGCCACCAAGGGGAGGGGGGCTGGAAGGGGACATGGCCACCAGTGCCAGTTCAGCAGGGGCACCCTGCTCCTGCAGCCCGCTCTGGGGGCTAGCACAGTACAGGGGCTCTCCTGCGCCCGCATCCTGCACTGACCCTCTTGTCCTGTGCCGTAGGAGTGGACGAGGAGGTGGCAGATGTGCTGCAAGATGTGGGTCTCCGCAGTGTGAGTATGGGGCTCAGGATCCTGAGGAGATGCTGGGAGAACTCGGCTGTGTCAAACCCTTGCCTGTGCTGCGGCAGCTGCAGCTCTGCCCAAGAGGCCAGTGGGGACATGGGGCATGTGCCAGCTGCTTGGAGGAGTGCGGGAGACTGCTGGGGTAGGGGACGTGCGCAGGCAGTCTGGAAGGTCTCTAGGCCCCCGTGGGAGGAAGCAGGAGGTCAGGGGTCCATGGGAGAGCAGAACTGTAAGGATGAGCCAGCTGCAGCATCCCCGCTACCTTCTTCTGCAGAAGAAAAGCCAGAAGCGTCGGTTCAGAGAGGAGCCAGATGATGAGGAACCCGAGGCCGGGACCTACCCTCAGTACAGAGGTAAGTCCTTTGCCTGTGCCTGGTGTGGGGATCCCCAGCGGGCCAGAGCCACGTACCTGTCTTACTGGGCAGCTGGAGCAGAGATCTTTGCTCATGGGGAATGGTCACCCTTCTCTGCTGTCCTCACACCCAAGAGCTAGAGGCAAAAACAGGAAGAGTTTCCCCAGCCCTGGTGCACTCTAGCATAGGAAATGGGAAGGGGGAGCCTCGGGACCCCATTTAAACACACATTCCCTGTTTTGCAGCTGGAGGCTCTGGGATCCACCGGCAGCTGGGCAAGGAGCCAGCCTTCGGTGCGGAGTACAGATCCAAGGTGAGGGACCTGGGCGGTCGGAGGGTTTGGGTGGGGAGATGCCTGGGGCTCTGCGGGGGCAGGGTTGCTGCTGGCCTCGGGGCAGGAAGCACCGCGTGTTTGCTGAGGCTGGTCCAGCAGTGCTAAGGTTGAGGGGGGTAAATCTCTGCTCCAAGAGGAGCTGCCAAACACTCAATACCTGTGAATATTTCCAGCCCATTTTTGAGTCCTGGTCCTGCCCTTGCCGTGGCCAGTTGCTGCTCACTGCTTAAAGCAGGTGTCTGTAGCATCATCTGGGTGGGAAATCAGCTCCAAGAGCTGTGTGCTCAGCTGGCACCCCGCTGCAACATAGTCTTTGGGGTGGCCAGGTGCCAGAGTTGCACCAGAACAGGACACATGCATCTCCCCTGATGCTGCATCTTCTCCCTTGTCACTATCTCCCACAGAAAGGCAAAGGTGACGTGAAGAAGAAGGGCCAGCTCGACCCCTATGCCTACATCCCCCTGAACAGAGCTAGACTCAACAGAAGGTGAGACTAGCTGGGAAGGGCACAGGGTAGGGAATGGGGTCAGAACACGGGTTTGATCCTGCTTTTTGTTGTTACATTTTTTTGTGGGTCTAGGAACTCCCTGCCAGCCACTGCACCACTCCTTGCGGAGCTTGGAGCATCCCTGTGCATCGGCTGTGCCCAGTGCCCGTGCTAACCCAGGCTCCTGCTCTTTCCTCCCTCCAGGAAGCGGGCGAAAATGCAGGGCCAGTTCAAGGGCCTGATGAAGGGTGCCCAGCGTGGAGCCAAGGCTGGCCGCAGGAACCGTCTGAAGGCCCAGCGCCCCTGAGGAGCCTCGGGTGCTCTGCCTGCACCTGCCTAAGGACGGACAACACCCTGTGGCCTCTGGGCACCGGGGGACGGGGAGTGGAACAGGGGGGACGCCTCTGCAGGAGATGGCCTGCATCTGTCTGAGACTCGCTGGGAAGCCACTCCATCGTATTACAGACTCTTGGCCCAAGCTCTGCCCTCCTGTGCCCGGAGGAAGGTGCTGGATGCCTGGTGCAGGGGTGGGTGGGTGTGTGTGTGTGTGTGAGAGCAAAGTACACGTAATGAATTCTCTATATTGATAAATTCCCACTGTTCCTACCCAGCCCAGATTCATCTTCTCCTTCCCTTAAGAGCTGTGCACACCATGTCCCCCATGCTCTGCCTGCTGCCCCAGTGCAGCAGGTCCTTCTGCCGCTGCAGCACTGCACCCCACGGGGCTCACGCCTGCATCAGCCTGGGACCTGGGGCCGGAGCCCTCTGCCCCGCGGGGGGCTTGCTTCGGGGCTGCCAGGAGCAACGCTGCGGTACAGAGCAGCGAGGCACTGCCCATGTCCTGTGCCCTCCTGGCAGACATGCAGTAGGGCTGAGTCGTGGAGTTGGCCAAAGAAAGAAGCCAGATGGTGAAACCAGCTTTGCTACGACCAGCTTCCTTATACAAACTCCCTCTTGGCAGCATCTTCTCCAGGATGAACAGGGTCTCAGCCTGGGGATCTGTGCCATGGGGGGAGTGTCTGCCATTTGGCTGCCACTGTTTTTGGTCCTGCCTCTTGCTTTTCTTGTATCAGCCATGCCTGGTTGTGGGGCAGAATAGTTTGCTGCAAATTTCTTCATATTGGCTGGAAAACTGCTACTGCAAATGTCTGTGCCGTGCCCTTTCCCTTACCCACGAGAGCTGAGAACAGCCCTTTCCTCTGCTCTGACCACCTCCTGCCAGCAAGGCCTGAGCAGCACAAAAAATCCTCAACGTTTTTAGCTGCCCAGCTATCTCAGGTTGGCCTGAATATCTGTTTTTGCCCAGACACTTCTGCACTGAGCCCAAAAGATGGTGTGTGGCCAAAGCATGCTGAATAGAATGGAGCTGAGGGTATGGATACAAGTCCCATTGCTCACACTGCAAAGAACAGGTATTAGTGAACATAGCTGGCTTTCCCTTCCTCTTATATATTAAAAAGCCTTTAGTCCTTTGTCATTTCCTACTGTGGTAGCTTACATGCTGGAATTGCAACAATTCTCAGTCTCCTAATAAGCCAAAGGGATTGTGCTTGTTCAGCTTCTTACTGCAGGCTTCTTTCTGGAGGCTGCAAATCCAGTTTTGTGGCTCTCTTATGTGCTTTTTGTTTTTTTCCTAAGATCCTTTTAAAAGCCTGGGGGTGGAGGAGGAGATCTTGTACTGGTATTGGTCCTGCATTGTCAGGAGGACTGTCCTCTTCCTGCTTCCCCACCCAGGGCTCTCACTTGGACCCTTGAGCCCCAGAGCCACATTGAGGTGCTGCTGCTCTAATCCTGCCAGAAGGGAGCCCACAGCCTGGCTTACGGGACAGGTATCTCTAGCAGCACCTCCTGACCATGTTCAGTCAGCAGGAGCTACATCCATCTTCCACCGCTGCCTGTAGCCTTGGCCTGATGCTCTCCCTCCCCTGAGGGCAGGACTGGGGGAGACAGGCAGCAGTCACTTTCCAAGCCCTCAACACCTGTAACATGTGGCTCCAGGCCCACGAGATCTATCTGTCTTTCTGCTTTCTCTCTTTGGAGACAGGGCCTGGAGAAGGCTGTAGCTAGTTTGTTTAAAGACTCCAAAATTCTATCTGTATTGTTCTTCATTTGCATGTTGTTGCTTAAATTAGCGCATGCCTGTGTGGAACAGAAGAGTTTCATTAGCACAGAGGATGGTGTTTGCCTGAGCTGGTGTCCAGAGAACAGATTCTTCTGCAACATCTTGTTAATCAGCTAATTAATCATGTAACGCAATAGAAACCCTTGGAGAGGAGACGTCATCCTGCCCCGGGAGGCTGGCTGCGAGTCAAGCCTGCTCCCCACCAGCAGCTGTCCCTGGCAGGAGCAGAGCTGTGTCTCGTGGGCCCGCAGGAGGCTGAGCACAGCTCTCTGCTATGGGGCACGGTGAGGGTGATGTGGGGTCCTGCCTCCTGCAGATGCCAGCCACAAATAGTTTGCAGTTACTTGCAGAGAAGCTCAAGATGGGGACCTGGAGCGATGCTTGGCATTCGTTGCTCGAGCTGGGAGGTGGCTGGAAGCTATTTCTTCACCCAGCATGCTGTTAAACTATGCAATTCCTTTCTGCAGGCTACAGCTGGCACTGACAGTGTACCCGTGTTCCGCTATGCTTGCGCAGGACATTGTTATGAAGGATTCTTAACCTTGCAGATACCAGCTGCAAAGCTGGGAGGTCTCAGAGTTGTGGGCTGCAGGCGTACTAGGCACACTTGAGGAGAGGCTGACAGGACTAACAGGTTGTCCCCAGCACTGGCTGGGTGGCCTCTGGACTGGCTGGGACAGTTGCAGATGCCCACATTGAGTTTTAAGGCTTAAAATCAGGAGGAGAAGGAAAGCATCATCATTTCCTTACCCTAGAAGCTGCCTGCCTGGGTTGTGTCCACTGTGGCATGGTGCTGAGAGGGACAGATGTGCCCCATGGGGCACACGCAGCTGGACCACCACCTCCTCCAAGCATGCTGCAGCGCTGTTGGGGCTCCCCACAGGCACACCTGGGTCTCCCCAGTTCAAAGTCAGGATTTGGCACACACCAGGTGCAGGGATAGGAAAACCCTCCTGGGGGCAGCAGTATAAGAGGAACCTTGGTGTTTATGCTAAAATGATTTGCAGTAAGATAATTAAGTGTTGAGGTTTAAAATGCCAAGAGACCACTCCAGATGAAATCTAGTAAATTTAAAAAAAGTCAGATTAATTCCTAGTTCCCTCAGCATTCTGATCTACAGTTTCACTTATTGTTTCTAAAAAGTTGTCTTTCTTTTCTAGGTTGCTACCTGAAAGCTCCGTGCAAACCTAGGTGCAGCAAGTGTCCAGGGGCACAGGGACAGCTATGGGCAGGGCAGGTGCTTCCACACACAAAGGGAAAAAACCAAATAAAAAGCAAAGAAATAAAACTGCTTTCCTAGTGTCTCTGTTCCTCTAATTCCTCCTTGATGGTGAGCAAAGATAAAAAATATTCAAGCCGAGATGTGATTTGAGGTTTATGGTGTAACGCATGCTTCTTGGAGCACTTTGTGTGGTCTCTGTGGGCTCAGGCAGACCCTGCTGTGTCAGTTACACATAAGCCACATTTTAAAAGTTTCCTTGAAATAAAATGGCTGCGACTTCTACTCTTCTATTGAATATTAAGCCTTGGGGTGTCAGGTATGCACAAGACTGAAAGACAGCGCCACAAGAAATTCCACAGCTCCGTGCTGGTGCTGCGCACAGGCCCACAGCTCACGTCGTGTGCTGGTCATGCAAGCGTTGGCCGTTATCCTCTCCCCCACCGGGAGCTGTGGTGGCTCCTACCACGGGAAGGATGCTCAAGCGTAGGCAAAATGGCACACGTGCCTTCTTGCCCCCTTCGCCCCCCAGCAGTGGGAGCTTGCCAACCAGGCCCCGGATGCTTCTGGCTCCTGGGCCACTGCCACAGCTCACAGGCAGCTGACGCCGGGGACGGCTGGGGCAGGCTGGCCGGTCGCCGGCGTGCCTCGGGCCCGTTGCGGGGTCTCCCCGCGCACCGAGGGGGTCTGCAAGCCGCGCCCTGCCCCGGCACCCGGGCCCCGCCGAGCCCACCGCCCGCCTACAACTCCCAGCATGCCACGCGCGGCAGGGCGGCCATTCCCCACCACCAGCCGTCGTGCGCGCGGATCGGCAGTTGCCCGTTCGAACCGGCCAATGGCGACGGGGTGGTGCCGGCTGCAGCCAATGGCCATGCGCGTCCCGGACGGGGCGGGGCCGAGGAGGGGTGGTGCGGAGGACCAATGGGGAGGCGGAGCGGCAGGTATGAGATGGCGGCGGAAGCACCGGCGCCCGGCGGGCGGCGCGGCGGAAGGTAGGAGCGGGGCGCCCTGGGGGCTGGCACCCCTTCACCCCCTCCCCGGTCCCCCGCCGCTTCACGGGTTGCTGCCCGGCCGGTCCCGCCCGCTGCAGGTACCCCGCAGCGCGCTGCTGGCGGACAGGCGCCGGCCGGCGCAGCTCGGCCTCGGCCCGCCCATTGCGGCGCCTCCGTTGCGAGTCGGGCTCTCGCCGTTCCTGCTGCGGCGGGGCAGCAGCTCCCCCGGCCGGGGTCCCTGAGCCCCTGCCCGCTGCTCCAGGTGGTCCCACGGCGCTCGGCCGTGCCGCCGGGCAGGCCCGCGGGACAGGGGGGATGGAGGTGGCACCCTGCGGGCACCTCCGTGTTGGTTTGCTGCGGTCCCCCCCGTACCCGTGGGTTCAGCCTCAGCGGCTGGGGAGCGCTCCCTGCAGCGTCCCTGTGCTGCATTGCAGGGGAAGTACCGCCCGCTCCTCCTGCAAGGGGAGAGATCCAGCTCTTAACCACCCGCCCTCGGGCAGGCGGACTATTCCGTAGGGAAGCGTGTCCCTGCACTCAAGTTAGCAAAGATAAGTGCCCGCCTTGCAGTTCTGCCCCTGCTCTGGCGCAGCCGCTCGCTGCCTGCAGAGGTACGAGGCGTGCTGTGGCTAGGCTGGCTCGCTTCTGCACCGCAGAGTGAGACCCAATACCGAGCACTTGGCAGTTGCAGGGTTTGGTAGGGTGATGGCACTATATAGACTTGCTTTGCGTCCAGCCCTTTCTCCCTTGCTTTGTCCACTCTACATGCATTATTCTTGCTTTCTAAATATGTGTACACTGTAAGCTTCATATAATTAATCTTTAGCACATACTTTTATATGCATAACCGTTCTGTGACTGCTGCCAATGAAATAGTGGAGACTGTATGAGCATCTCACTGGAACAGTGTTTTTGGATTACTGCTAAAAAGCTGTAATATCTCTTCCTCTTTTTCTTCCCCCCCCCCCCCCCCGCATGTATGGTGTGGAGCTGCAAACTGAGTATCCTTTGAGTGGTGATTCTTGTGGACTTGCAGAATAAATACAGTTGAGGGCTGGTGCCTCGTACCCACCCTGATTCACAGTGGTGCTGTCCCAGTCTCTGCTGAGTGGGACCCATCCTCTTGGCACTTGCTGTGCTTACCTGGCGGAACTGCTGTGGTGCCTGGGTTGGGGCAGAGCGTTGCTCTGGAAGGAGGGATGAAGAGATGGTAGTTAGTGTGGCACGTCTGAGCAGGGAGTGCCTAAAATGCTGGATGAGCATCCCTGGTAAAGGGATGAGTATGCTCTGTGCAACTGATACTTACAGCATACTTTTGGATAAAACATTTTAAATGTGGCCTGGATCAGTCCAAATGACTGAATTTATTTGTTGTATGTTGACAGTTGTGCTTAGGATGTAATCCCCCAGCTCTTTACCCACCCTACTGCTGCCCCCTCCCCGCCCCCCCAAGTGATTGCCTTAAAACAAAGCCTGAAGTGTAAGTTTTACTCCAACACTTCCTGGCGCCCACAGGTAGTGCTGGCAAATCGATCTCTTGCTTTGCAGGTCTGTCACCATAACACTTGCTTTTTTTTTAAGTGTGCTCCACAACCGAGCTTTTGCCCCTATTTCCTCTCATCTGGAGAGAAATGTAAGTTAGCTAGTAAAGCTTGCATGCTGTGCGTGTGGTCTTACAGCATGCTGACTTAAAGATTGGAAATGAAAGCTGGTTGTCTTAACCTCCTTACCAAATGTTACTGAACATGACAAAAGATGATTTGTGTGGGTCTCTCTTCTGTTTGTGGTCTCTCTAACCTCTGCCTGGCTCTTCATAACTGAGAATGATGATTGCAGTGTGCCTGAGTGCTCAATTTCAAAAGAGAAACATCTGTCTGTTTAATGAATGCATTTAATGTTCGTTTCAAGCAGTGCCTAAACGCTTTGCCAGGCACTCAGTGTTCATGTCGGCCATTTGATATGGCAGGGTGGGATGAGTGGAAAGGAAAAAGCCATGGGCCTGGAAGGCAGGATGATCTGAAAAAAAGGCATAAAGCATCTTGCTAAAATGGCTTTGTAGAGCGTCACTGCAAAACTGGACATCAAGAGCTCATGTCGTAAACAGGCAATTAAAGGAGACACAATTGCCATCTATGTTTTACTGCAAATAGGAAAGCGTTCACTGTAAACATGAGTTAATGGCAAAAAGTCAAAGTGACTTGCTGAGGGTCATGCAGAAAAAATGGTTATTTCAGATTTAAAGCCAAGTCTGAACGCATGGCTACTTTTCTCTGAAGATAGCCTGGAGCAGGGGACAATCTTATTCAAACATTCCCTTCGCCATAGCTAGCGCTAAAGTCTTTGAGACCTAGACTTGTGTTTAACCCCCTACTCAGTCCAAGCCCTATCAGGCACACATCCAGACCAGAACTCAAGGCTGTGTTGCATTTGCAGTATTTTTGTATGTTTGCACGTAACACCCTGTCCTGTTCTCATCCAGGGCCTGGAATGGGCTTGGACAACAGGATCCTTGTTCTGCTACGCTTCAGTTTATTGTCTGTTTGCATGAAGGGGGAGCATTGCTTGCCCACATAGCCCTAAGCAGCGTCTGGGTCTCCTTGCCAGACTAGTCATTGCCTTGTTGCTGTGTGCACATTTACATGCATACGAAAATGTCACCAGCCTTTGTTAACGCTCTTTTAAAGGTGCCTGGGCACACAGTTCAGTCTGAAACTGAAGAGCTGAGTGCTGGACACTGTGCTGGGAAATCAAATTCCTTGTCCTAAAGGTCAACAGTCTTCAGTGTGTGTTGGTTTAATAAGTGGCATGAACAGATGGGAAGGAGACAGGGCAGCATGGAAATGTTGGCTAATATCTAATGATTGCACTGAAGTCAAGTTCCTCTTGGAAATACTGTCCCTCTGTAAGCTGCATTAGGCTCCTGGTCACAGCTGAGGCCTTGTATTTTCCACTTGTTTCAGAGTTAGCTCTTTCTGTAGGATGTCATTTTCACTTGTTCCCTAGCTGGAGGCAAGAACAGGGAGCCAAGGCCTTTTCTTTAGCCTGTGCTCTGCCAGGTTCAGGCACGGACCTGCTGAGCTGCTTTTGTGCAGAAGTAGCAGGCTCTCACCAAACCTGCACCGTGATCCTGGGGACTGACACTGTGGGTTCCTGTGGTCCCAAGTCACAGGGGTCTTGGAGCCAGCTTGGGGAGAGAAATGGGGAACGCAGCGCCACGGTGTGATAAATTTGGCCAACCCTTTGTTTCAGAGCTTCACAGGTCTGGTGTGTTCCCAGCCTCTTATCCCAGTAATGCATTACACTTACTGTTGTGTCTGACAAGAGCATTGGGCCCTTTTCTTTGAGATGCAACAGCCTCACTCCCTGGCTCTTGGCCTTTCTCACCTCTATGCTAGGTAATTGCAATTAAGCTATCTAGAGTTTCCTCATAAATTTTTTCAGAAACTGTAGATAATGGAGAATGTGATAAGCTGCTTAAATAATTGCCTGCCAGCTGGCTTATGAGAACTTTTAATGTGTTTGCCTTTGGCCTATAAAGCTCTAACAATTTGGAGTCCAGCCAAAACATCCTTTCTTCTTGAGTAGTAATGCGGCAGCTCTGATTTTCAGAGGCAGGAAGTTCTCGGGGGAGCCGGCATTAGTTTCCCTTTTTGTTTTGCTGGAATTCAGACTCAATGTTGAAACGCAGCTTTATGGTTTGGGAGTTCCATATGGGCCTTCCTATAGCCCTGCAAGCTGTCATATAGCAGGACACAAGCACACTACGGCTGGCTGCGCACTGGAGAGCGGGAAGCCTTTTAGGGAACATCCTTCACAAGCTCTCAGGGGTGCCTGGAGCTCTCTTCTCACGCACGTGTCACTCCGCATCCTCCGGAGCGGCCCACGGAGCATCACATAAATAAATAACTGCTCCCTGGGCTTTGCAGAGAAACCGGGTGAATCCAGAGAAGGATGACCTGTCAGGCAGGATGGGAAGAGAAGCAGTTTCTGATCAGTATGGGAGAGTTGCATAAAGTGATAGTATAGGTTATTGTCATATGAATTCTGGTATCTGTGTACAATATTCCAGTTTTTTACATCCTAGCTTGCCCAAATCCCCTTCAAAAGCACTAGGCCCCCATTCTGTTCAATTTGGTGAGTTAATTGGGCTGCTTTGTGCATCTCCGTCTCTCTGGTACTGCATGCTGTGCTGCTCTGCGGCTGGCCTAGCCTGTTTATCTGTGTGCCTTGGCAGCCCTGACCAGATGTCACCAGCTTATTTAAATGCTGGCATGCATCCAGGTGTGCCTCATTGCAATTCCAGCTTGTGAGAGTTTACACATCTGGAACATGGGATGTGGCCTCTGACATACTCAGTGGTGGCTGCAGAGGATTGCTGGTGAGAAGGGATTTGATGTGCTCTCATCCTTTGCAGACGCCACTATGATACAAATTACAGATGGAAGCACGCCGCTTGCCCATTGCACCTCCAGAGCTAAAAAGCGTGGAGTTAAAAAAATGTAACGAACAAAAACAAGAGCTGTGACTTCCCGAGTACCTTTGTTCTCTGTATTTGTCAGGCTATGACCACAAAACCTCACCCGACAGCACTGCTGGGGGCTGGTTGTGGGTCCTGACCCAGGTCTTGGTATCCCCTTGGTCCAGGAAAAAAAACAGGAGTCAAGCGAACCTGTGACTGCTATAGCACACTGTACTCAAATTGCGATGCTTTGCTCCAGCGCTGACAGTTGATGGTGGGATGGGATTCCCAAATGTGTTCTGGGTGCCAGTTGGTGCTATCAATTTTGGGTGATTATCATCTTGTGGGAGGGCTGGAGGAAAATATCCTTCCTTCCTTGCTGGGTTGCTCTGAGTTTCCAGACTAGTTGCTACAATAGCTTGTTAATTTTGCTGTGCTGTTTTTGTGTGATTGCTTGAATTTTTCATGTCAGAAGTAAACCTGATTGTTGTGGGGCTCCTCTTTATAGATGGTAATTCTGCTCTGACCGGGACACTAGCTTGGAGCTACTAGACTGAGAAGCATCTACATGGTGTATCTTTGCTAGTCTCTGAACTGCATTTTTCCCTGCCTCTGAAGAATGCCTTAGGGCTCTTATCTTCAAGTGTAAGGGTGACAGTCAGAGGTGCATGCAGCAATTTGAGTGCTAGACACGAAGGAGGTAAAGGTGGGACTGAGTCATGCCTCTTACTGACTTCTAGTACACTCAAAATGGGGAAGTAAAGAAGTTAAAGACATTTTAAAATGAGGAGAGTAAGGGAATGCTATCATTGTTGGCAACTAGAAAGTACCCATGCACACTTTGAGGATACAGCAGATGTGGACCTTGCAGTCCACCCAGCTAAGGACCAAACAGACAAAAGTGAGAAGAAACTTCCTACCTGGGATATGAATGAAGCTGAAGAGAAGTCAGTTGGTGAGAGTCCATGGACAGACATTCAGTAAAGAATTTTAGATTACACAAGAAAGGTGTTAAGGTTCATGGAAAGAGGAGGTGTCCTTGCAGTTTGTTAGTTTGACTTGTAGTCAAAGGTTGTGGTGGGCAATTCTGCACTGCATGGGGAGAAAAGGCGCAGAATCCCTGTCCTAGACATGGGGGACAGCATTCAGGGCAGATACCACCTGGCCCCACAGGGCACCTCAGATCTATGGTACGTTATTCACAAAGCAAATGGCTTAAATTAGTAAAATAAAGTAAAAAGGTCTATTGTTTTGTCATGATTATGACTGTATGACTGGGGCAGGGAAAACTACATCAATACAGTTTCTATACAGACTAGCCCCAGGCCCTGGTGACCACCTCCTGAGGTAGGCAGCATGCCTGCCCGGCATGTTCTGGGTGGTGGGAGGTGGCTGCAGGGCTTCCTCAGGCTGTGACCCTCTCGCCCTTGTGCGGGGATCTGGATGTGGCCAGTGGATCTGCAGTGCCCTGCAGTGCTGCCAGGCTCCTCCGACTCCCCGGCGCTGCTGGCCTGTTGTTTCTGCCTCGCCAGCGGCTCCTGGCCAGCGCCTGGAGCTCAGCTCTTGCCTTCTCAGCCCCACGTCCTCGCCGTCCCTGCCTGATAGCTTTCAAACCAGCTCCTTTGTGCTCAGTCCCACGTCGCCCCTTGTGCAGGAGCTGGATTTCTTCTAAATGTCTGCAGTGTGACCTGATTATTTTTCCTGTCCTTCCTCGCCCTCCTTTTTAATAGTGTCTACAGAAAAGCTGGCAGAGTTCAGTTATATCAGTCATGCTGACTGATAGTGCTGCCTCTTCTCTTGGGATTCCTCCTCTTTTCTGTCCCTCCAGCATTCATTTCAGATTTAGCTATCAGCCCTCTAAAGACAGGGTATTGCCTTTGTTCTGTGTTTGTACAGCATGGAGTACATTGGAGTCCCCAGCTGTGACCAAGGTTCCCAATGCCACAGTGATAAAAGTGAATAGATCAGTAATGAGAAGAGGCAGCTGCTGCCATCTAAAAAGATTCAGTTTTGGTGCTGGTTTCAGTGAAATCAGGATTGGATCTAAGGCTCCTCTTCTATTGCTTTTCCCAGTAGGGGTTTATATTAAAATAAAGATACAAACTTTAGACTGCATTGAAAGTCATGAAAATCGGAGAGGCATTGCTATTTAATGCTGTTAGACTGTGTTATTCTGATGTTAAGGCAGGCATATGAGATCTTTAATGTAAAATTAGTGGGTTTCTGGTAGTAGCTGTGTTTCTGCATTTATTACAGAGCCTTGGGTAGGAGGCTGAGCCATCGCACAGCGTGGGTTCATCCAGAGCTGTGGTGGTGGCGCTGGGAAGGAGACTTGGTGAGGAGCACCGCAGGGAACATGCGGGTCCTCTCTAAGGCACGTTTTAGTTCTTTTCCTCCTCCTCTCACTAGAAGGCATCTGGATACTCTGATGTTGTGGTGATGGCTGTTTGAAGTACTGCTTTGTTGACTTTAAAATATTCCAGTGGCTATTATTAAAGATATCACAAAAGAATTCACTGAGGTCTTCTCACTTGAGAAATTTCATGCTGAAATGCAAATTTCTTGATGTTTCACATATACCAAGCTGTCTTGCTACTGCAATTTTCTTTGCCACTGGTAATGTGTTGCATTTTGTGTTTCTTCCAAAGCACGCTTTCCGCCCAGCCTCTTCCAACCCTTTTATCTTCCCAGATAGGTCCGTCTTCAGGTTCACATCACAGATGTGTAGCTGCTGTTGCCGAGGTTTGCTTTGAGTCCTTTCCTGAGACAGAATTTGAATTCATAGATTATAGCAGTGACTTGGATATCCAGTTTACTCAAAAGATGGCCAGGTCCAAAAGATGGCCAGGTGTTACGTTGATTCCAGGTTGTCCAGCACAGGCTGCCATCACATAATAGCAGCTTTCTTCCCCAGCTCCTTGCTTTTTAAATTGTATATTATCTGGTTCCCATAGCCAAAAGGCTGAATCACTCCATGTTAGCTGTTTAAATGTGAAGAAAGCAAAGCAAAAATTAAAAAGGCAGTGTTGTCTAGTATGGCTTACTTGTATTAAGTCTAGAGACACTGGTCAAGGATCAGCACCCACTGTGCTATGCACTGTGTACTCATCACAAAAGGACCTTCTCTGCCCCTAAAGACCTTATGAGTATAACCCTAGGCAAAAATTGCTGCGTGTTTTTCTTGACATTTTTCAGAGGCAAGTCAGTCATCTTATGAAGAGTTACTGTGCTAAATCTGAGGCCTGAATGTGATCTTTGTTACGCTGTCTTAAAAGAATGTCAGCCTGAAGTACAGTCCTCAAAGCAACCTTAACTGTGAAGTCACTTCCAATGTCTCTACAGTCCATTCCCATTAGACTTCTGTTAAATATTTTTTTTTTTTAATCTAGGAAATAATTTGTCTTCTAGTCCTTTTGTACTTAAAATGATGCCACATAATTCCAGTATGGTTCTTTCATCTCTTTGCAAAATCTGGGATGGCTCCTATCTGGCTCTGGAAATACTGTCTTCAGACATCCTCATTAATTGATTCCTTACTCTGGCACAACATAGGAAACGATGCTACTTCTCTCTCCCTGGGGAAATACGAGCCTGTGTGCATCTGTCCCGTCTCCCTTTGTGCTTAGCCAGGCAAAGAATTACTCATGTTTTGTGTTCTTTAGCACTGCCTGCTTATCGCCCTGCTCTCAGTATTTGGTAGTAGCCTGGCTGTTTCTCGCAGTCTAAAGATTTTGTTATTATAGAGGGAGATTTTCTTCCATTATCTGCCTTATTTTCAAAAGCTCTTTAATCCTTTTACTCCTGAATGGTAAGATTCATCTACCGTGGTGTGTCTGAAGTGTTAGCTCTTTAGTGACAACATACAAAGTGTGCAAAATGGCACCAGAGATGGATTTTGCCCACTGAATTAGATACATCAGGCTGCTCTGAAATCTGCAGCTTCCAGCTTTTCCACTTTCCCAGCTAGACAAACACAGCTAGTGCCTTGCCCCAAAGGTACCTCTTCCTTCTCTTTCTTGGCTTACTTGTGTTCTCCTTATGCTCTATTTCATGTTGTTTGAACCTGTTCTGCTTTCACATGGATGGAATTAGAAGAATATAAAATCTGTAAAAGCCACTAGAACAGTTAGGTCTCACCTATGTGAATGCAAGCTTGCTGCCATATGAGCTAATCTGCCTGCTTGCACAGCTCTTGCACCACAGGTTCAATCACCAGGTTTTGCCAGTTAAAGTCTCTTTTTTGCCCTAGTTTCCAAGGGATTTCTCTGGCCTGGATCTAGTTACCTTAGGGATTAATTGATCCATCATGATTTTGACCTCCTGCACCATCCACTCCCCATGAAATGATGGGGCTGTCATGCCTGAAGCAAGAATGTTGTGTGTGACAGACAGCTTGCTTTGTGACTTGGCTGGGATCACAGGCTTTGCTCCTAAAAGGTACTAGAATGGCAAGAATCTCAGCACAATATGGGACCCATTTTTTTTTAATCTGCTGTCGTGATCACAACCCTATTAGTACAAGGATTTATTATTCATTGGGATTTGATTTTATTCATGGGATCGGAGAGGAAGCCATTTATTTTGTCATCTTTTGATGTGTCGTAAAAAGATCTGAGATCACAGCATATAGAAAATATAACTCTAATTGCAAGCAAAGCAAAAAAAAAAGGCAATAAACTCCCTGAATACATATGTCTCCCCTTTGCTGCTGTTATATAAACTGTGGGTGTAGGTAGAGTACATCCATCTTCCTTTTTTAACATGGAAACAGCAGATGGGGCACATGGCTTTTTCTGAAGGTTGCAGTGTGTGCAGCAGTGAGGATTGGCAGGGTTATTGTGTGTAAAGCCAGTGGGGGCTTTATCTTTGCTCAGAAATAGAGGTTTGCTTCACATTTCCATTTTGATTAGCAATAATGATACAAAGGCAAATTTTCTGTGCTAATAAAGTGACCTTTCAAAATTAAGTAGCTCATTGAAGTGCCATACCACAATAAGAGTATACAAGGCTGGTCCCAGCTGTGGCAGGCGGGGAAACTGGATGGGAATCCAGAGAAATGTGGAATGGGAAACCTGAAGTGGATGAACAGTATGTGGTGGCACAGTAATGGTAGCAAAGAGCAATGGCCAGGTGCTGTTTCCAGCTCTGGAGAGGCAGATCTATGTGCTTTGTCTTTGAAAGGATCTAAAAGTGTGAAAGGCAGGGGCAGAGAGTGTTTCTAGCAAGGTTTCTGGGGATGGGGTTGTGCAGTTAAGGGACTTGATTATTGTCCTGCCAGTGCCGTAACATCGGTTGTGCTCGGATGCCGTTGGGAATGTGTTTGCATGGCTTTACTCATGGTAAACACAGGGTAGATTTGGGGCTATTTTGTGGATTCCTCTTGGATACAGGTGGAGAGCACTTAATACCACGCTGGTCCTAATTCAAAACCCTGGTTTCTATGTAGGAATTATTTGCCGTTAAACTCCAGCTACGCAGCCTTTGGCAAGAGACATGAATCAATTTGTCCAGCTTTTCTTTTCTGTTTTGTCTCTGTGTGAAGGCTGATGCCCAGTGTGTGCCAAGGGGGCCTTTCAGACCCAATAATGCGCCCTTGTGTCTCGTAGCATGTGTGGAATTTGCATAGGCTGTGCTGGGACAGGCAGGTTTCTTTTGTTGCTGGAAACAAGGAGCAAGTTCTTTTCCCTGTCTCTGCTTCCTAATGCCTCTCCAACAGCTCTCAGCACTCATGTAAGAAATTTACTTTTTTCTATTTATTTTTGCATTAAATGTTGTTAAACTTTGTGCAACTTGTAACACTGGCTGTGCGGAGAAGTCATGTCAGTCAGTTCTAGTTGACAAAATTGTTTAATTTTCTTTCTCTGAATCTAGATATCTAATTGTCAGAGGGAGCAGATAATCTGTGATGCTTGATGTAACTGCTGCAAAGTATTTGCATATCTTCTCTGTGGGGAAACAAAACTGCTAGTGAGTGAATAACAGTGCACGGATCATTGCAGGCAGGGTCACTGGGCCTATACACTTGCTATTAACCCTTCTCAGGATCTGTATTGCCACAGAATGAGTTGTCATGGGTTTCAGGCAAAGGGCTTGCTCCACATTATGAGCAGAGCTGGCACTTGTTTGAGCATTTGTCGCCCTGTGCAATGAAATACGAATATGATCAGATCGATTGGCAGTTGCTTTTTGGCAGCTAATACCGAGTTGTTGTGTTTCGGTCTTGATTTATTGCAGATAACAAACTGCTGAAAAACAGACTGGGAGGTACTCAGAAAAATATGGCGTCCATTTGGAGTTGACAGCATGCTCGCTAGGCCACTCTGAACGATGCAGCTGGGAGCCTTTAAGAGCTTTCTAAAATTTTAGATGACTTGGCAGATTGCCTTGCAGTCTGCCTTGCAGGCCTTCCTCCTCTCCATCCTCTTGAAGGAGTCTTTGACATCCGTGGAGAGCAGTGGCAAGGGGAGAGGGTTTCATATGGATTCTCACGACACAAGTGTTGCTGAGAACCTGGTTTCCTTTGATTTCAGCAAGTATCCTTCTCCTTGTGTAGCCTGAGTCCCAGCTTTTATTCTCTTATTCTGATTGTGCATCCTGGAAGTCACACCAAGATGGTCTTTCAGGTCAAAGATGTACAGCAGTATATGTACAGATGTACACCCTACAGCTAACTGTTGGGTTCACAGATAATGCATGGAGGTGGGCTGGACTTCAGTGACTTGCCAGTATGTGCTTTGATATCCTCCCCTTCGTTAGCTACTGTCGCTTTATGTCAGAACAGTAAGTTGCTCAGACTTCTGAACTAGTAGCTGAAGTGCTCTGTTGCTTGAACCAGTGGATGTAAAGTACCGCGGGTTGCAAACACCCTCCCTTTCGGTGGCAGGCATGCTGAGCAGTGAGCACAGATGCCCAGCGTGGTCCCGAACACAGTGACATGGCCTCCACTCCTCAGCAGAGACTAGAGGAAGGGCAGGGTGCTCTGGTCTTCTGTGGGAGAGCCTGCTTTGGAGGTAAAGCCTTTGGTGGCCTCGGGGGTGATCAGCAGAGCACGTGCTTCCCCCCGGGTGCCACACCACACCTAAGGGACTGACGCGATCCCTGGTGCACCAACACAGCATTTCTATTACCTGTGCACTTGGCAGCTGCTGTTGGAAAACGGCGCTCAGTAAGTGCTCACAGCTGAGGAGGGATGTTGAAACAGTGGAAAGGAAAGTATTATCTAAGAGCCCAAGAATGATTAAAGGACTGGGGAATGTCACGCGGTGAAAGCACGTAGTGTGTGCAAGCTGAGTGGGTAGGCAACTTCCACCCAGAGCCCTGGAAGAACTGGCAAACCAACACGCAGGGCCAAGCTAGCACTTTATAGCAGAGTATGACATCGGGCAGTGGCTTGTGACTGGAGAATGACACTAATCTTCACATTTAAGTAAAAGAGGGGCAGGAGAAGCAAGCTAGGCAACCCTAGCCTGTGAGCTTGACTTCAGAAGCATGCAAGTGTTTGAAACGGTGGTGGGAAGATGGTAATGGAAGACCTAGGGGTACATGGAAATTGGGATAAGCTTTAAGTGTGAGCATTAAGAGCATGGATTAACCTGAGGTCTCTCTTTGATAACTCTTTATTTTTATTTTAGACATGGTAAATGTAGCTTACCTAACCTCTGGTAGAGCTAAGTATCTGTTACAGATAACCCTTAGCAGGGCAGTGTCTCAGATGCATCCCTTTTCCCATGCCACATGAGAAGCTATGAAACAGAGAAAGTAGGCGTCAGTAGAGAATAGGGAGGTCGGATAAAGCGCAGCCTGAAGAAGAGGCAAGAACTGGATGAGCCAAAAAGAGATGT
The DNA here is from genome assembly GCA_013400755.1 of Pelecanoides urinatrix. NCBI lineage: Eukaryota > Metazoa > Chordata > Aves > Procellariiformes > Procellariidae > Pelecanoides > Pelecanoides urinatrix. The sequence continues at coordinate 123,966 of VZTQ01001663.1, forward strand.
TCTAGGAGGAAGGTTACTAAGGGTTCCTCAAGGACTGATCTTGTGTGGCTTCTGCTAATACTGATGAGTTCCCACTCGCTCCAGACTCAGAGTGCATAGCTAGGCAGTTATCGTAGCTGGCAGAGAGCAGTAACCCAGAGTTGGCAGCTTGTCACCTGAGAGTGTTTGACTACATCCCGAGGAGAACTGCGGGTCAGTGTTGTTGCATGCTTATGACCTTAAAAACAAAGTCCCAGGGCATGGGAACTTTCTATTTGTTGATAGGAAGGTAGTGATGGTGGAACAGCAATGGGAACTGATGAGTGTAAGCTGGCCATGGAAAAAAGATTGGGATTTAGACTTTCAGGCCACAGGGAGTGAATTTCTTGGGAGGAAAGGAGACAGAACCAAACATATTTATGGCTGAGAGTGGTAAGTTAATGTAAAATATTGGATGTCATAGCTGCCTGAGCTAGTAGGATGTAGATAACAGTGAAAGTTTTAGTTGGGTGTTGTCATGTGTTGCATATGTTACCATCACGTTATGGAGTGCTAGTCTGGGGCTGTGTTGTACAAACAGGCCAGAAATGTTTTTGCTCCAAAGAGAAACGTAACTGCACTATGCTGAACACTCACCAAAGACAGACAAGTGCCGATGGTGTAGACTGGTAGCTCCTGTGTCAGCAGATGTCTCCTTCAGGGCAGACCAGCTGGCTGTAAAAAACAAAGCAATGAGGAGTTACTGTACTTTTTTTCTCCTTCCCTTTTTTCCAGTGATGCCATCTGCAGTTTTGTCATTTGCAATGACTCCTCCCTCCGCAGCCAGCCGATCATCTTCAATCCTGACTTCTTTGTGGAAAAGCTGCGCCATGAAAAACCAGAGGTGTTCACAGAGCTCGTTGTCAGCAACATTACCAGGCTCATTGACTTGCCTGGGGCAGAGCTGGCCCAGCTAATGGGAGAGGAGGACCCAAAGCTGCCTGGGGCAAACAACACAGCCTCTGGATTTTTTCGTTCTCTGATGTCTCTGAAGCGCAAGGGTGAGTATGGCATGAGGTCTGGTGCCCACCTTTAGGGTGGTGCTGACTGTCATCTGTTACACGTAGTTTACAAAACTTTCATATATAGGCCTGTTGTTTTGAGCTTGTGCTGAATGCTTAATCCTGTAGGTTTGTAATCTCTGGGGATTACTCTAGAAAGGAGCAAAGCAGAGGCCAGGAGGTTCATCCCAGAAATGACCTGCCACTTCTGGACTACCCTTCTTCTGGGGATTATTGCTGCGGTTTATGTCAGGTTGCTCGGTGGGTCTGCTGCTTGCTGTGCTCAGTGCAGCACAAACCACAGAGATACAGCTTTGGTCCCTGAGTGTTTGTGGTCTGGCTCTGTGGATAGCGCTGAGCTGGAGAGGGGTTCCTGAACAAGCTGCAGGTTCTTCCAGTACAGGAAAGTGGTGTTGTCTCTCTGCTTGTTTGTTTCCATGGTAGTCCATGGTCTGTTTTCCTTAGCTTGTTAGCTTTCCTCACTAGTGGTGGAATATCAGTAAGGGCTGAGAGCATCAGGTTCCATGAAGAAAAATAACACCCAGGTTTTCCAGGCCACTGACTTCATTCAGGGCCCAATGTCTCCTTCCGTTGCTGTCCCAGCTCTCTGGAAGGTCTCGTCTGTGCAGCTCAGAAATCTGTAAGCACCTCCCATCCAAAAGCCAGTGCCGCTCTGATCCACATCCCAATCCAGTGAGTCAGTGACAAAGCTCTGCAGACTGACTCTGCTCAAGCACAGATTCAACCCCAGGAGATGACATATTTCTCTTTGAGACAAGCATTCAGCTGGAGTTCTCTTCTGGTAGACTGACTGTTCTTATCTTCTCTTTTCAGTTCAGCTGTCTTGGTTATGAAACATTAGCCCCAGGCCCCTTCTCAGAAGTCTGAGATTTGCTTTTAAGCACAGTTGTGTTCAGATCCTCTCCTCTTCACTGCCTGGCATTTACCACTCTGTTTTGTTGTAACTAAAAGGGTGTTTTAAGTGTGTGTGTGCCTTCTCCCACCTCTGCCCATACTCAAGAGGAGCCTGGTTTTCCTGATAAGTTCAGTTAAACCTTCTCACTCATCTAGACAGAAACTGCCTCCATCTGGGCACCTCTCACATCCCTCACCAGCTCTGGTTTCCTAGCTAGACTGGCTGTCTGCTGGCAGAGAAGCTGTGGGTAGCTGCCTTCAGATGTTGGCAGGCTGAGGTTGAACACTTGTAGTTAGTCTTCCCCTTTGAGCAATTCTATTGTGAGTACCTCTGAGAAGGGAGCTATCACTATGTCCGAATATGGCTTTTTTTTTTCTTCAACCTTTATATAATTTCTATAAGTGTTTTTGATTCTTCCAAACCTATTCCTCCATTGTGTTTCATAAGGACAAGCTCTGCAGCCCCATTGCTCACGCTGAATTTTCTGGTGCTCGCTTCAGCCCTCCACTCCTGGCTCACTCAGTGGGAACCCTGGTAGATACACTCACCTGGGCTGGACAGCACTGCAGGGGAAAATCAAGTACTGCAAATCAAGTCCTTTAGCATCCTTAGGTGAGAATTACTCAATATTGTGATGACTTACCTCGCTGCTCCATAATAACAGGTCTTCACACTGTCCCCAAACTGCAGTTAGACTGTTACTGCTCCTGCCTCTGTTCCAGGAGAGTAGTGGGACACCTTAAATTCAGACACTTGCCACTTGACAAACAGAAGCGAGTGAGTAACCAAGTTGAAAGTGTTTTCTTAGTGTGTTTGGAAACTTCCCTGTTCTTGTCAAAACCTTCTAGCAGGGGCTTGTGAGCCTTCTCTAGCTCGTTTTTTAAAATTATCTATACTCCGCTGGAGCACTGCTCTTATCAGACCTGATGTCTCCCACTAGCTCTCTTCCCCAAGAGCCCGCCTTCCCCCATTCAGATGTCTCCATGGCCATGTGTCTCACTACAGCTATAGCTAGCAGATGTTTCCAAGTCTGCTGGCTGCACTCCCAGGCTGCAATGGCAGTGTCTCCCTGCATTGACAGGCACTGTCTGTGAACTCCTTGGCCAAACTCTGAGAAAAAGTAGTTTGTGCCTACAGAGAAAATCAGCTTCATGTACTGCATGTTTCATCTTGGAGCCATCATTTGTTTTTCTTCATGTTATAGACCAGCTAGAACAAACAGGTTTTATTTCTTCAAAGCCGGAGGCCAAGGTCCATAGAGCTCAGAGCTGATCAAACTGCAAATACTTACAACTCCTTTGAGCATTAGGAAACTCAATCTCCTGCTGCTTCTTAGTTTCAGAAGCAATAGTACAATAACATCTAAGCCTTCATAACTCAGCATCCATTCTCCAGACACTTCTTTCAAGTTTCTTTGAGAATCAAATTCTCATTCAGATATCAACTTCTGACTTCAAAAGTAGATTGAATTTGTCAGGGCCTGCATGTCTCAAAGATGTATTTTCCTCTTCCCTTCCTGGCTGCTATTGATTCTATCTGTTGAATGTCTAATGAGTTTAATTTTCTTCAAGGACAAGAATCTTTTGCCAACCGTTGTCTCCCTTTGCACTCAAGCCTTTCAGACCTTACATGTGGATCAAGAGGTCACATTGCCCTCCTTTCTCCCACAAAACTGAAGCATGCGCTTTATCAGAGGGAGATCAGAAAGTTCTTGATTTAACGGGAGGCTGGAGTTCCTGGTGGCTTACCATGTATTTCAGAAGTCCTGGAAGAAAATGGAACATTCTTCAGGCGGAATAAATTTAGTTGCACAGGAAGGCTGCTAGAGAAGTGCACAGGGTTAACCAGGTCTTTCCCACATGCTGTGAGCATCAGCACCACAGAACGGTAAGATCTGTAGTACAACAGACCAAAAGCTAGTAAAATCAAAATGTGCTGTGAGGGGAGAAAAAAAAAAAGGCAAGAGAAAGCTTGTGGGGGAGATAACTTTTATTAGACCAGCCAATGCACTGCTTGGATTGCTGGACTATCAGCTGTAACAATAAGGAGAGAAACCTTCAGCCACAGACAGCTGGGGTGCAAATGCCCAGCGTGCCCTCAGAAGTGGCCCATACTCCTGGCAGTCTGGTCATGGAGAAGGGAGGAATATTCTTTTCTTAAATCTGTTGGCTCTTTGAAGCCTAAGTGCAAGGGCAGGACAAACCAGCTCCGTACCTGGTTCCAGTTCTCAGTCCCAGTCAGCATGTTATGGTATGGTCTATCCAGCATCTTGTCTCTAGCTGCAGTCAAAACCTACATGCATCTGAGGGAAGAAGTGGTGCTCAGGGTGCTGCTTGCTGCCAGGGAAGCCTGTTGAAGTTGCCTCAGCTTTCTGAGGGACAGAGCTTGCTGGCTGTGTGTGTCTGATGGAAAAAGCCGCTCACCAGCAAGACTCTATTTATTAGAAAATACTGTCCTGCTGGATAACCACTCTCTTACCTGGGAAGTCCCTCTCTGGACAAAAACAGTATTCTGCATTAGTTCAACAAGTACCTTTCAGTTAAATGGGCTTCTCCTCTAATGTTTCCTTCCATGCAAGGATCTCCTTCCTTTCAGCTCAGGTGCTTCTGTCGTCTTTTGGGGCTGTAGCCTGTGTTGAATGGAGTTCTGGAGCTGGCAGCTCATGCCTGATCTGTAACAGCCCCATGAGATGAAAGCAAACTCCAAGAGTGAGAGGAGCTGTCAGTGCTCCATATGGAAAAGGGCCCAGCTCGTTGCTTTGCTACTTTCCTTTTTTTTTCTAGCTCTTCCTTTTTCAGCTTTCTGATACTTCATACTCAAGCAGCTGACATGGCAGAGATTCACTGGAATTGGGAATTCCAGGAATTACTCATCCCTGAAAAGGAGGCCAGCGTGAGCCAGTTGGATCATATCTGCTCTCCCCACTAGTGCTTGTTTCCCTCTCCCATACTCTCATAGCTGCACCTCTTCTTTCTGCTCCACTCCATGTCAAGCCACAGTGAGGATTAATCTGGACATTCTTTCGCAGGTGTGGAGTGTGCAAATGTGTCAGGCACCTGGACAGTCCAGGCTGTCACATCTGCCCTTTCCACTTTGCTGTTTCCATAAGGTCCAGGCTTGCAGCTGATATGCCCTTTAAAACTGAAGCATCTGTTCTGGTGGTGTTTTCTTTTCAGGAGCTAAAGAATGTTTGCTTTAGCTGATAAAAATTGTAATTAAGCTGAGGTAAGAAGCAGGATGATGAAGCCTTTGTAAGTACAGCATGGTGAGATGAAGTGACTTATTTGGGAGTGCTTGTGATATCTTGCATCTGTGGGAGTCCTTGTGACCTTCACCCTTAGCGTTTTGGGGCACTGGTCTTTGCATGCTGAGATCCTGTTCTTTGGGGACCACTAATCTCTGTGGCTGTTGGGGTTTGAGCTTCTGAACATGTTATCTTCTGTTCTGCAGAGAAAGGGGTGGTGTTTGGCTCACCGCTGACAGAAGAAGGCATTGCACAAGTCTCTCAGCTAATTGAGTATCTGCACAAAAGTAAGTGACTCTGTCTTGCTGTCTTCCTATCCCAAGGGGTATCTGTCTGGCCCACCTCAGGTCTCTGGTGCAGACACAGTGAAAAGCTCTGAGCTCTCCAGCAGCAGGAGTTTGGGACCGGACTAGATGACTATTCCCCAGAATTGCCTAGCAGATATGTTAATCTCTTTCCCTCTGTGCATGGACTTTTTCTACTGATGGGAGACAGCTTGAAGTCGTGTCTCTGAATGCAGCTCATTGAGGTTTGCTGTCAAGCTCTGGAAAGGGAAGGGAACTGCTTTAGTAAGAAGATGGAAGTCAGCCTCTGATTAATCAGTGGCCTTTTTTCTCCCCTCTGCTGAGCAGATCTAAGAGCAGAAGGCTTGTTTCGGGTGCCAGGCAACAGCATCAGGCAACAGATCCTAAAGGATGCTCTGAACAGTGGTACAGATATTGACCTGGACTCTGGGGAGTTTCATTCCAACGATGTGGCCACCTTGCTTAAGATGTTCCTGGGTGAATTACCAGAGCCACTGCTGACACACAAGCACTTCCATGCCCACCTCAAAATTGCCGGTGAGTGAGCAACAAGAGGCAATGATGAGCAGAGGGAACCGAGCCAGCCTCCTAGAAAGCTGGTAATGCTACAGAGCTGCACACTAGGCTGCGGAAGTGTAATCCTTAGAGGCAGGGTAAGAAGGAGTCTTCCTGCCATCTCAGCCTAATGGTGGAAAGACTAGAACTGAAAATTCTAAGGAATCAGACCAAGTCTATCTAGCCCAGTCTTCTCTCTCCAGCAATAAACAGATACTCTACCGTAGCAGAGCCCACATTGATAATCTGGGTCTCCATCTGTTTTAAGTCTGGGGGTCTCCTAAGGAAGGAGTGGTTTCTATGTACTTAATAACTGTTATCAAACTACCTTATGTGAACTTCCTCCATCTTGCCTTCAACCCGTCACCACTCTTAGCAACTGTATGGTCCTGTGGAGGAGTACTACAGATTAATACATCAGGTGGGGAGCTTGGGAGCTGGTGGGAGAGAGACGGAGGGCAAAGAACTGTGCAGGAATATGGAGGAGATCTGCATGTGAAGAGGGAAGGGTAAGCGGTTGCAATAGGCCTGCTGTTAGGGAAGGTAATGTATGTCCTTCATGTTCTGCCTTGTGATTTGGCAGACTTGACGCTGTTTGATGAGAAGGGGAATAAGACCAGCACTCCAGACAAAGAGCGCCAAATTGAAGCCCTCCAGCTGCTGTTTTTGATCCTTCCCGCACCCAACCGCAGTCTGCTCAAACTGCTGCTGGACTTGCTCTACCAGACCGCCAAGAAGCAGGACAAGAACAAGATGTCTGCCCACAATCTTGCCCTCATGTTTGCACCCCACATCCTATGGCCCAGAAATGTGAGCAATGCCTCAGTATCTGCGGGTGGGATATTGCAAGGTAGAAAGCAGAGGCTTGGCAGGGCTACAGGGGAAGAACCAAGATGGGAAGATTAAGTATCCATACAGTGATGTGAGGGTTGGAGGCTGGGATGGTGAGGTAGAGCTTCCTGGCAGGACTCAGTCCTAGTGTTCAGTCCAGACCTGCTGTAGGTCTCATTTGCAACTGATGCTTCATCTTTTTCAGTAAAATTGAAAGCAGAGCACAGTCCTGCTCCTTTAAGAATGACAACTCCTGACAAACCTTGCAGATCTCTCTGCAAAGTTTCTTGTGCTGCTGGTGAGCTGTTTGGCTCCAGAGTTGTCTAGTTCTCCTCCTCTCAGAGCAGCTTTGGCTCTGTGAGCTCTGCTTGTTGGTGTGCTGTGAGCCCTGCCTGCCTGTGTCCTCCAGGTCTCCTGCTGAGGCACTGTGTGTGCCTATGTCCCAGAAACAGCAAGGGCAGCAGAGACCCTTCCTTTTCCCCTTCTAACTGCTGCGCCTTTGGCTGTGTCCCCTTGCCAGGTGACAGCAAATGACCTTCAGGAGAATATCACGAAGCTAAACAATGGCGTGACCTTCATGATCAAACACTCTCAGAAACTCTTCAAGGTAAGTGTGCTTTGGGGTCTTGTTCTCCCTGGCCCTTCAGCAGGAGACTGAATGCCCCTTGTCCAGACAGGTCCCAGGTGTCAAGTGTATATTCTGGGTGCTCTCTTCTGCGGTAGGAGAAGGAGGATTTCTACAAGAAACTGTTCCTTTAGTGACTAGGAAGGAGGTCTTTGCTGGGCAGGCAGCCCAGGAGGAAGACAGCCCCGGAGGTGGCTTTGTGCCTGGGCAGGTCAGAAGCACCGTGCAGTGTAATACCACCCTCTGCTGGACACCCAGCACCCGCTGCCCGGCTGGGAGACCTGCTTCCTGGGGACAGGTAGCGAGCGGGCTCCTCTCAGGTTCTGACAGGGTAAGGAAACTGAAGGGACTTGTCCTGGATGAGTGCTGCCAAAAGCTGAATCCCTAATACAGCGGGTCATTCTATTGTGAACTTCTCTGCAAGTGGTAGTCAACCCATGGCTGTTACAAGCACAGCTTGCCATCTCGGGTCTCTGTCTAGCTCAGAGTGGGGTGCTGTCGGAGTGTGGGGCTGTCTGCAGGTTCCTCCAATGAAGTGTTTCTGCAACAGGCAATCTCTTGACTTCTCAGGACCTTCCTGGTCACTGTAGGCATCTGCTCTCTGCAAAGAATCCTCCCATAGAAAGTTCCCCTTCTCCCCTCTTTGTCAGGCCCGTTTGCCCAGCTCAGAGCTGGGGAAAAGTTCCTGTGGAACCCTGCTCTTACTCTGCGTTCCACTTGTGCTGGTTGCCTGCATTGAAAGGAAACTGGGAACAGGGACTGCGCTGGGGACATGAAGTCCCATTGCTTTGTCTGCCCTAAATGGCTGAGTCTTGAAGGAAGTGCCTTGTTGAAGAGCAGCTCTTGCTGGAGCCACTCTTGCCGCAGGGCCAAAAATACTAAACATATGTTTGGCCTTTTCTCTGCTTATTGTCACAGGCCCCAGCGTACATCCGGGAGTGTGCCAGGCTGCACTATCTGGGATCCAGAGCCCACACATCGAAGGTAAGGCCAGCAAATGCAGTGCCTGCCCTGCATGAAAGGGCAGAGGCTATGGTACTATGAAGGGATCCTTGTGAGTGAAAGAAGCTGAAAACAAACCAAGTCATGAAAGAGGATCTGACAGAGAGCAGGAGTGAGGGACCATATGGTGCGGTGGTGCAGGCGGCTGCATTAGGGAAATTGGGCAGAGTTGAAGCATCTGTTAATCAAAAGCACAGGGAAAGCTACCAGCCCCTGTTTAGCAGCAAACCTGCTCCCTGTGCCCAATACATGCAGCACCTGCTCCTTCATGGGGTTGTGCCTTCCAAACAGACAGACGCGCCTGCTGCCATGGCCAGGCTGCTTGGAAGAGGTGCGGGGATAAAGGCTACTTGCTGCCACTGGGACAAGATTTGTCTGTCATGCCAGCAAATGCTTCCCTGCCTCGTATAGCTGCAGAAGAGGGAAGATGCATTGCAAGGAGCTGCACTGACCCTTCTCAAGCCTGGAAGGGCTTCTGCAGCTGCCATCCAGGAGGGGAAGGAAGAAGCAATGGGGTCACCTTTGTGTTGCTGTCTCCTCTTCCTGGCACAGGGCCTGCTGGTGCAGTGCTGCTGCAGAGGGGTAGGGAAAACACAGCCCTGTGCATTCACTGGGGTTGAGGCAGCTCACGAGATTCTTCCCAGCGTGGCTCAGATGGGTGGCTCGTTTGGATTAAAGCATGGCAAGCGACTGCTGTCTCCACTTTCCCAGGACGACCTGGATTTGCTGACGTCTCCTGGCTCCAAGGAGCTGCAGCCCCTCAAGTCTCAGAAGCGAAGCCGGCTGGACACTTGCCATCAGGAGGAGACCCAGCAGCGCACAGAGGAGGCACTGAAGGAGCTCTTCCGCCATGTCCACAATATGCCTGACTCTGCAAAGAAAAAGAAGCTTATCCGGCAGGTAGTGTGGGGAGAAAAGATATCTTTGGGGCATGCTTTTCAGCACAATGCTGTGCACAGGGCTAAAGGCAGGGCCTGCTTGAGAGCTGCTCCTAGTCCTGGGCAGGCTGGGAGAGTGGGCTTTGGGCTGTGTAAGGGGCAGAGTTGTAAGAAGGCAGGGGAGGAGGAGGCCTGTCCTGGATGTGGCTGACGATGGAGCTTGCTGTACCAAGCTGTGCTTTGAGCTCTCTGTTTTCCAAGCCAGGGACTTGCCAGCCAGCAGTGCCCCAGTCCTGATCATGGCCTTGTTGAGCTTCCTCCCTCAGAAAGAGAAAAGTCCTGTCCCCTCTTGCCTGCGGAGAGTGGGCAAACTGGTCTCCTCTCAGCCCAGTGAGCATTCCCAGCCAACCTGCTGCTCCAGAGAGACTGGGCGGCACGGTCAGCACCAGTCCTGCCTGCCAGCCTCCAGCTGCTGCCCAAACCCCTTTCTGCTCCAACAGCTGCTGCTTTTGGCTAACCTGGTAGCCAGCACAAAGCAACCTCATGCCCAAGATCACTGTAATCCTGGGTGGGAGATGTGGCCTTCCTCTGCTTTCTTATCCCTGCAGGTCTGAGCTGCTCCTCCATTTTGGGGTGCAGAAGAGACAAACTGAGTTCTAGGCAGAGGGCAGCAGGTAGAGCAGCACACAGCGGCAAGGTGCTGGTGTAACTGTAACATTAACTGTGCTAATGTACTGCCCTCATGTTTCCTCCTAGTTTAATAAGCATCCTACAGCTCTCACTCCTGGCTCTGATGTACCCACATCCCCAGCACCGCGACGTACCCGTTCACGCTCCTTCAGCGGCCTCATTAAGGTAAAGGCAGCCTCTGACCTATGCTCTCTGCTGTGAGTTTCTGATATTGCTCTCTGCTTCTGCCTTGCCCTGGCTTGAATGAGGCCCTCAAAGGGTAGGGGCGGTTCAAAGTATTGGCTGCCAAAGAACACAGATCCACTGAGGACAGAAAAGGCAGCACAGTGACAATAAGCCTTGTTGGTATAAAGTGTAATTATCTATGAAATGCATGGCTGTAGGATCTATGCCTCTTTCTGAAGGATTGGTTGCTTCTGAGATGAGATGAGGACTGACAGGGAGCTGGTCATGTAGTCTAACCTGTTAGTACAGGTATTAGCATGCTGTAGGCTGCCCCACAGCAGCATGTACCTGCTTCTGACAGGCTGGGCTCCTGGCCAGGCTTCAGGTCAGCTCCCAGACCCTTTACAATCAGGCAGTGTCAGCCTAGTGGCATAGTATTTCAGGTGGTTCTGCTTTGCAATCTTTGTCCCAGCTTGGCTTCCTTTTTTCTTTCCCAGCACCCAACTGCTTACCAGCAATGCATCCTGCTCCTTCTCTTTCTTTTTCACTTTGCACTCTAAGCACTAGCCAACAGCCCTCTCTTCTTACGGCAGCGGAAAGTTTTGGGAACCCCCGTTATCCTGGAGAGGAAGAGCAGGGATACCACGCCAGAGCCTGAGCGAGTCAGCAAAGAGAATGTCCACCTGGTAAGAGCTGCTCCCAGCACCGCTGAAGCTGCTGGTGGGGGAGCATGTGAGGGGAGTTTGAGTGCAACTTGGGCACTCATTTCAGCGATCCTTGAGGGTCTGCTTGCTGTTTTATGTCCAGGAGGTGGTTTCCAAGTTTCTTCTGTATGATCAAATAAGGTCTTAGGAAGCTGCTGTGAGGAGAGCAGAGCAGATGGCGAGGGGTGACTGCACTGGGCCTCCACTCCAGTCTTGTCCCTCTGTCTGTGTTCCTGCCCTGGGGCGTTGGCTTGTGCCTCTCTCCCGTCCTCCACAAGTTGTACAGAGCCTGCTGCCTATGGGCAGTAGGGCTGTCTCATGGCCCAGACAAACCAAGCGTGGACTTGGGTGGTAGCTGCTCTCTGGTGGTACAGGCTGCTCCCAGGGAAGGCTGTAGATACCACTTCATTCCCCAGCTCTCTACTTCTATTCCCCTCTCTTGTCCAGTTACAGAAATGTGGATCTCCAGCTCACATGTCCCAAGCGAAGCTGAAATCTTTGGAGGGACGGAAAGAGGTGAGACACACACACACGCTCATTCTCCTTCCTGTGGGGAAGCTGGCCTGCTGGGCTCTGACACCTGCAGAGGTGATGGCGTGCACGCAAGGCACTGTGACAGCTGCGATCCCCTGGCTTGTAGCAGTCTGCTCCACGCAGAGCTGCAGGTAGTTGGCACGCTGGAAGCCAGGCCTTGAAGGGTTTCACCCAAGCAGGTGTGTACAGCCCTTCTACCTGTGAGCTGGCAAGCTGGCTGTCAGAGGAAGCAGAGGGAAGCTGGCAGCACAGGGTAGTGCTAACAGCCTGTCAGGGTGGCAGTGGGACCAGAGGTTGGTACAGCCCAAGACCGACTGCTGTGTTTGTCCCTGTCTACTCACTGCCTCTTGTCTAGTGCTCTGCTTTGGTAAAAGGCGTGGGAGGCAGACTCCCCGGAGGGGAGTCCTTGTAGGGGGAGGACAGCATGTCAACCTTTTCTTGCATGGCATTCTGTGTCTCAAGCATTCAATTGCTCTAATTCTCTGTTCCAGGAATCCTGTAGACGCATGCGAGCCCATCTGCTTTCCAAGGATTCGTCATCTCTCTGAATCACCTCACACCAACCATGGGTGGGGAATGCCCAGCCTCACAAGCTGTGAATAATGTGCTGCACTGAGGGGAGTGCTGCAGGCTCATGGCAACTCTCACCAACATTGCAGTGCTCTTGAAACTGGACCTTTGCAAAGACTGCAGGGACTTGTTTCTTTCTGTATATAAATTATAATTAATTCTACTATGGGGCAAACCACTATCTAACCAAAACTTGTGCAGCATGTCTGACCTGCTGGCTCTGGGAAGAGCTGGAGTGCTTGCTTACAAGGAGAGCCCTGTGCATTGTGGGGCCCTCTGTACACTCCCAGCTTTCTCTGCAGTGTTGCCAGGCTGTAATTTTTTTTGCTTTTCTGCTCTGAGTTTTTAACGCATTGGCTTGTTTTTGCTCCCTCCCCTCTGTTAGCAGTGAGAACGATGGACTCCAACCTTCACCCACATCCTGACAGCTAACCTCACCTCCAGGCCTCCTCTGGAGCCATGCGCTCCTCTGCTTCCTCTGCTGTCCCTGAGGGCTGGAGTGCACAAACGGTACAGAGCACAGGGTAGGCCTGGGAGAAGAAGAGAGGTTCTGGATGCCATCATTTCAAGTGGAGCCAGGGGAAAGCAGCTTCCCCAATAAACTCATCCCTCTGTTTCAGCTTGAGCTGGAGGTAGCCCTTGTTCACTGCCTTCATGTTTCCGTGGCACAGCTCTGCCTGGTGAGCAAGGAGTGTCTCTGTTTTGTATTCCCCCAGGGAGGCTAAGCTGAGTGGGGCAGGAGGCTGGCAAAGGCTGTCTGGGGCAGGACAGCCCAGTCTTTGGAAGCTAGGGTGTCTGGGGCAGGCAGAGCCTGGCATCTGTGTGCAGCATAGGAAAAGCATCAGCAGTATGAGAGATGAGGGAGGGCTCCAGCCATTTGTGATCTGCTGCAAATGGCGCCAAAGGCTTTGGCTCAATATCTGGATGGCTGGTCAGGCAACTGGCTGATTAGTCATTAAGCTGGGGAGAAAGGGCTGGAGCTGGGTTCAGCTCTTTGGCCTGAGCTGCAGAAATGAGATGAAACCATATAGATACAGGATAAACCCCCATCACAGCTGGCCAGTGTCAGCTGCCTTGTTAAGCTAAAGTGCTCCAATAAGCCAATCTTGCCAAGTACCTGTCTGCAAGCACTCTGGGGTAGGAAACACACAGGGTTGCTACTGTGAAATAAAGATTTAATCAGCTGGGCAACCATCTAAACACTTCTCAGCCCTTCTCAGTGAAGAAAATAATCTCTGGAATCCAATTAAAATTGTCTTCTAATCTTTAAGAGCCAGCAGCTGGGAGGAGTTAGAGCTCTGTCCTTGACAGCTTTCTGAGACAAATTGTGGCAGGGGGTGTGAATATCAGGATGTGAGCAGGGTCTGGCTAGAGCTGTCAAAACAGGGCATTGGAGCCCTGTGCAGCTTAGCTGGAATTTGTCACTGTTTTACTGTAATTTTATTTTTTTGGGGAGGGAATACAAAGCTATGTGCCTCGTGCTGCTCTGTCTAAAGGGATGTTCCTGGTACTTTATCGGGGGTGCCTGTCCCCAGTCTGACCCCAAATTGGAGGACCTGCCTTGAAAATATAGGGGGTAGTGGGACTGTAGATGTGTGAGTTGGGAGTTGCTGGTGTTAGGAGCCTCTGTCACAGCAAAGAAAGCTCTGGTTCTTCAGGTACAGGGCGGGCAAGGATGCTGTGAGGAAGGGCAGAGGCTGTTTGCTGTAGTAGTAGTATGTGCTTTTTGGATGTGTCTATAATCATTCTCTCTGGAGGCTGAAGCTGTCTATGTGCTCTTCTCTGAAGGGCACAGTGTGTTTTGCTGACTGCACTTTTACCCTGCCCCTGCAGTCCACTGTTAGTGGAGACCTGGGGATCTTGGCTTTGCCTCTGAATAGAGATGAGGCAGAGGCGAAGGTCAAGCAGCAGCACATGGAGAGCTCGGTCTGGTCTTGCTATGTCTGCTCTTACTTGCATTGGGGGCAGTTGCTGGGTGAAGCATTTGTTCATTCCACCCCTCCTCTTCTCTTTGCCCCTAGCTTACTTGGGCACCATCTCTGTATGGGTGTCTGCTTGGCAAGGCAGTCTTGTCCTAAGACTAAATACACTGCTCCTGTATAGATGAGAGGAATGTAACTCTTCTTTCCACTGTCTCTTCTTACTGATGGCTCTAGCTCGGGGACTCTGGCTTTTGGCACAGCTGAGATTTGCTTAGCTCTAAAAAATTATCTATGGGGCATCAGTCTGGTGTTCTGCATGTCTCAGATGCCTTCCCTGCCAAAGGGGCAGGTGCAGCCTCCAAACAGGCAGTCCCAGGAAGGATTCAGTGCCCGTGGTGCTGTCCTCCTTGTGCTGAGGATGGTGGTGGCTAACAGATTCAGCCTCTAGGACCCTTGGCTATTGCAGTCCCAATGTGTTCACACTGTCTCACAGGCGAGGGGGAGTTTTCGTCATGCTTGGATGTGTCTCATTTGTTTGCCCTGTGCAATGACTCACAAGCATGCTTCCTCCCAGAGCAGCCACTAACTGTTCCCAGAGTCTGTCGTTTCCAAAGTATTTTTAATCTTTGTCCTTATTTATATATGCTATGTATGTACTGTTTCAGACTGTTGCCTTTCTGTGTGTTCATGTGAAAACCCCATATTAAATGCTTTTATTTTTAGTGGTTTTGCTCAGTGGCTTAAGCAGTTTCATTGAGACAGCGAGGACTTGGTGGTGCATCCACCTTCAAAAGGAAGGAAACATCTGCTCAGAACCCCAGAGCTCCTACCCTTAAGCGCAGGGTGCTTGGTGAGGTGCTGCCCACCTGCAGGGACGGCACTGGCCTCCCATGGCACTAGGGCTTGCTTGTTCCTTTTCTGGGATTCTGGTGCGATGCAGGGTGCCCAGACAGGCTGTCTTTCCCTTGGAGGTATGAAGTTGGACCTCTTCTTTTCCTGTCTTAGCCCTGCTGTCATCCAGGGTGATGGGAAATCAGGTTTACAAAGAGCACTTTATATAAATAATGGATCAAATGAATACATTTTTTTCTGTAGAACCATTCTTCTCTTGCCACTCTTGGCTGCCGAGGAAGGATGGTTTCTGCTTGCATTTTCTTTTCGTCCTTCTTAATAATGGCGTCTCAGATTTTATGCAGATTATTTCTCTGTGAAGTTCTTCCACGTTTGAAATGCCCTGGGCTTGCCTGCCGTGGCTCAGACACTCATTAACATCCTCGCCATGCAATTGAAAAACAAGCAGGCGAAGCAAGCGGCACAGTACGTTTGAAACCAGAGCTGCCTAGCTGCCTTCCTGCAGGGTGAGCTTCAAGCGGGTGTCAGTCGGGTGTCATGGGACGGGAGTGCCCCATCTCCCCGGAGCTCAGGGAGCGGGAGGGGATGGGCCTCTGTGCATTTGAAAGTGGGCATGGGAGTCCAGAGAGACATTTCTGTTCTTGAAAATGTTGAACAAAGAAATGCAAAAACTCACAATAGCTATTTTGAATTCTGCAAACCCAAATATCACCTCCCTGATAAGCTGTGATTCAAAGTGACAGCTTTATATGGCTTACATATTTTAAAAAATGAATAGCTTTTAGCCCCTGAAGCTACAACCCAAGCACTTAACGCGTGGCTGCAAGTGAAGGGGCAGCAGCCAGTGGGACCAAACACTGGGTGAAGGTACATATTTAGAGGGGGATCACTCAGCTTTCAGTGTGTTTGCTTTGGCCTGTTGGTATTCCTGCACAGCAGTGGTGTTACAAAGCAAACAAGCAGCGTTCATCCTTCATTTCATTAAACAGGTTTTATCTCAAATTGCACAGCACAGACTTGCAAATAAGTTCTGCAGAGTGTCACTGCTATCTAAATCAATTTTTGCAAGTTGTCTTGATTTTTTTTTTAAACTGTTCTGCCCTGGTTCGGAGTTGAAATAAGATATTTTTTTCTCTCTTAAATTATCATGTGTGGCTGTGAGCTGTCATGCTGCTGCTGCATCTCACTGCCTAGGGCAACAGTGTAGACAAAAAACATGAGCACTGCTAGTGATAGATGTTGGCACCAGCCAGACCAGTTATCATGCTTTACAATCTCATTGGCTTGGATTAACTAATATTTTTTTCATGGAATGAATAAATTACCATGTTTAATTCTGTTTGCTCATCCCTTCAGCGAGGGTTTCGTGCTGCAGCTCATAAATTGTGCAGGCACGTAGATGCCAAGATCTCTGTGCTGGGTCCCACACTGACCTCCCGCTTGTGCAGTGGACCAGGGTGGGATCACCACTGGCACCAGCTCTCCAGCCCCATCCTGCTCCAGAGCAGCTTTGTTCCTGAGAAGTGCCCACGCATGAGGAATGCGATGGGGTTGTTTCTGGGCTCCTGTGTCTTGATGCAAGGAGAAGCTGTCCCCAGCTCTACATCATGGGGAGAGGTTCAGATACTTCCCAGCACCAGTTTTGAGATGCTGATTTCATTCCGGGTTGGGAGGAACAGAGCTTTCCTTTCCCTGCTGAGTCCCAGCTGGAGTGGGCATTACTGTGTTCTCCTCCTCCATCCCACCTCTCCCGGATTAAACCAGGCTCCTCTCCCAGGCTAAACCAGCCTCCCCTGCTTTGCTGCTGGGAAGGATTGACAAATGCACCACCCAGCCCTCCCGTGGGATGCCTTACATGATTTTAAGCCTGGCTCCTTTTGCACCAGAGAAGAGGACTGGGTCCCACTTCATCCTCTCTGCTTCTGGCTGAAGTTCCTGTGCTGCTGGGGCTGAGAATTGGGATGAATGGAGGTGCAAACCTGCCTTAGCCATTGTGGCTGTGTGTAACTGGGTGGATGCACAGGTCTATGATGTGGGAGCGTCTGTGTTGGCCTGAGGTTGTTTTAGGGTTTGTTTCTTCCAACCTTTTTGTTTACAAAGCCTAAGCCTTGCTC
The DNA here is from genome assembly GCA_013400755.1 of Pelecanoides urinatrix. Lineage (NCBI taxonomy): Eukaryota > Metazoa > Chordata > Aves > Procellariiformes > Procellariidae > Pelecanoides > Pelecanoides urinatrix. The sequence continues at coordinate 140,892 of VZTQ01001663.1, forward strand.
TCCTGGGGCAGGAGCAGGATCTCAGCAACCTCTTGCACAAAAGCCTCTGATTCCATTGTGCCTTGCCAAGGTCATTCTGCAGCAGCAGCGCAAGAGGGGGCTGGCAGCACGTGCTCTGGGACCGGACCCCCTGCCCATCCCGCAGTGTTGGGGGGGCCAGATGTGCCAGGGGTGCCAGGCTTGGCGATGCCTGGTTGTTCCTCCCTGGCTGCATCTGGGGAATGGAGGGGGTGGGAAGCTGGGGTTATAAATAAGGTGAACAAGAACCTAAAGAGCACAGAGAAGGCTGTGCCCCTTGGAAGGGGCTGGGGTGGGATGCCCTCTTACAGAGGACAAAAATCAGCTCTGCAGGTAGCTCCTAGCATGGTCCTCCAGCTCCAGTGAGAGTCCCTGCCCACATGGGGCTGAGCAGAGCTGTCACAAGGCAAGCTAAACCCTTTCTCTCTCCTTTTCAAGTTGTTTTTGGCTACTGGCACCCTCTTTCAGAGCCAGACCTCAGTAGCCAGTCACTTGGGCTCATGCCTCTAAGTCTGTTTCTCCTTTCTGCAGCACCTGCATCCTGAAAGTGCCTCCTCTACACTGTGGGAATTTGGGTGATGGAAGAAAAGTGGGGCTGGCACCAGATCCCCCATCCCACGTTGTGCAGGATCTGACTTTCTTCCAGCCAGCAGTAGCTTGTAACTCTCTAAGGGCTGGGGGAGGAGGAGTGAGGATGCGGAGACACACACTCACAACTGTGGGACCGGCAAGGCACAGAAAAGCTGCCTGCGACTGTGGAAGCACAATGAGCCCAAGTGGGCATGCAGCTTATTGATTACAGCCCAGCGTGGGATCGGCTGCCAGCTAGCCATAAATATGGAGCAGAGGCAAGCTCGTCTGCACCCAGAACATCTTCACTAATAAAATCAGAACAGAGCCTCTGCCTCCCTCAATCATCAGGCTGAGGCGCTCCTTATTTCTCAGGTTAGATGGCTTCCCAGCTCAGGGGTGTCAGTGCAACAGGGATTGCAATAAGGCAGAAGGGGTTGGTGGGAACAAGCCCTGTTCCTCCAAAAACAAAGCCCAATGTCTCTGCTCGCCCCATGGCCAAGGTCATCAGCTGAATCCTGAAAACCCACCTGCTCCTACTGGGAGGCAGGGTTTTATAGCAGAGGAGCTGCAGTTTATGGCACCGTGGAGAAATATGTTGGATGCGCTTGGCAACAGCAAATGGAAAGTTAGTCTATTAAACAGTAAATTATCCCTCCAATGCATCTTCATTGAGGAGGGTTAATGAGTGGCTCCAGGCAGAGCGAGCAGGGAAAAGTGTGCGTGTACGTGCAGCGCGGATGTGGAACAATTGCTACATCTGGGGACCCCCAAGTCCCCAATCCCACGCTGCACCAACAATAGCGTTTCCATGTGCGAGGCGCTTCACAAACACCTCCTCGCATGTGGTTTATTCAAACCAGCTTGTGCTGCGCCGCAGAGCTCCCAGGCGGTTGGTGTGTCCAGCCGCGCTGGGAACAGCTTCTCTCCATCTGCATCTGGGCTGCTCGGCGCAAATGTTTTCCTTGTGGACTAGAGCTGGTTTTGGGAACCCAGGGTGCCAGGCTCAGCCCCTCTGCTCAGCCACGCCATGAAGCAGGGATGTGGTACCTTGCAGACTGTCCCCCTCCTGCTGTTCTGCAATTGTTCAAGGCAGCGGGACAGGCTGGGCTCCCCCAGCTCAGACAGTCCCTGTTGTGTGAGGCTGGGGCCAAATCCACCTGCTTGGGAGCCTCAGCATCTCCCACATCATCCCAGAGGACCCGATGGATGCTGTTCCCTTCACTCGGTCCCAGTGGCGAGGTCCCCAGGCAGCGGAGCTGCCCCCCTTTCCTGCAGTCAGTGGGGCCACGTTCACAGAGCGACGCTGGCTGTTTGCAGGGTGGTGCTGGCACAGGATGATGCTGGCCGTGTTCACAGAGCAGCACTGGCAGCGTTTGCAGGGCGATGCTGGCAGTATTCAGAGGGTGATGCTGGCTGTGTTCACAGGGCAATGCTGGCAGTGTTTGCAAGGTGATGTTGGCGGCGTCTAGAGGGTGATGCTGGCCATGTTCACAGGGCAACACTGGCAGCGTTTGCAGGGCGATGCTGGCCACGTTCACAATGCGATGCTGGCCACATTTGCAGGGCGATGCTTTTGCTGTTTGCCAGTGAGATAGAGCTTGTCCCTGGAGAGATGCCAGAAAGAGCGCATCCCAGCCCTGCCTGCCGCTGCTGCTAACCAGGCGAGATTTACTGTGATCCCAGACGGCCCCTGGCTGCCCACAACACTCCATAATAGACCCATCAAGGGCATTGTCGTGCTGCACAAGCCCAACAGGTGCCCTAAGGGGCCCGACACGCCGGCCCGCTCCCACACAATGCCTCATTCTCAGAAGCTGACAGAAGCTGAGCGTGTCCGGCGGGACAAAGGCAGCCTGGCCTCCCAGCACGAGCCGGGCTGGCCAGGCGTGACAGATGTGGCCCCAGCAAGTGGAGGGGCAGCCCAGCAGCCCGCCTCGCGTGGGGTCTCTGGGGGATGCCGGGCAGCTGGAGGTCATGGCCACTCTGCCCCGATACATCTCCAGCTGGGTCTTGTGACCACTGCTCCCAAACCAGGTGTGTTTTAGCGGTGTTGCTGATAGGAGGAAGGGTTCGAAGCACAGCCCTGGTACAAGGGGAGCTGGGTCCTGCTGTTGGCAATGCTCCTCGACAGGGGAGTTGGAGCGGGCACTGTGCATGCATGCTATTGCCTGCGTTTCAAACGCTTCTGCTCTGCACCAGTGCTTGGTCCTACCCTGAGAAGGGCTGAGCACTGCTGTGCACTAGTGACAGCCGTGGCATGGCTTCGAAGCATAGCATAAATGCTGTAGAAAGCACGGGCTGAGACATGCCGCCTCCTCCCCTGCGTGCCAAGACGCAGGGTGCAGCGGTGCAGCATGGCTGCCTTGAAGCCCTGTCGTGCTGGAAGGTGCTAACGGCTGCCGGTGGCTCCGGCAGGGACCCAGCACCAGCCCAGACCGCGGGAGAGCTGACGGGGACTGGCTGCGGCCTGTCCCGGGGTGGGTGGAAGTGCCTGGATGCTGCCCTGGGGGGCTTGGCTTAAAACTGGCAGCAATTTTTGTTTGAAGCTTTGTAGCTGCTTCGCATTTCTTTGCACGACAGGTCTGGCGCGTACCCTGGAATCCTTCCCTGGATCTTCCTATGAAAACTCTTCTCTTGCAAAAAAAGCTTTTGCTTCATTTTAACCAAACCCAGAGCCCATCAGACAATCCAGATGGTCTCTCTCTCTATCATGCAGTTTGGCCCAAATCCCAGTGGCAGACGGCAGGACCAGGCCTCCCCCAATAAAGAAAAGTTTGGGTTTTATTTTTCTCCCTGCTCCTCATCCATATTCAGAAGCATCCTGGGCCTTTCCCGGGCAGCTGTTGCTCTCTGAGGCTCACGCCACCCCATACAGGGTGCCTGGGCAATTTAGGATCGCCCAAATGCACCAGGGGCTGAGGTGCGGGAGGGGGGGGTCTTGCTGCACAGCCCGTTCCCCCACCTTGCCCTCCCGCCTCGCCAGGCTCAATCGGTCAACCAGAGCAGTTGCAAAAGGGTCGGCCGTGGCCGGCAGCCCAGCTCAGTGGGATGCTCCGTGGTGCCGGGACATGGGGTGCTGGCTGCGTGGCAGGCGGTGGCAATAAGCTCCCACAGGAGAGCAGGAGTTGAGGTATCCACAGGAGAAAATGTGGATGTTGGCCTGAAATGGTGTTTTCAGCATCCCAGCCCCATACTCCCACTGGAACTGGGGCAGGTGATGGTGGCCTCCAGGCAGGCCCCTGCCGGCTACTCCCTCTGCTGAGACCACAGCCCGGCTGTAAAGCAACCCAGTGTTGCTGCAGCTGGACACAGAGACGGAGGGAGCCTATTTATTCTGCAGATCACGAGAATTTGCCTGGGGCAAGTGCCTGCAAAAGGGAAGAAACAAGATCCCTCTCCCATTCCTGCCTTCCTGCCAGCGTCAGAGGTAAAGGGCAGGTTAGGAAGACCTGGCTCTGCTTTGCTGGCCCAGGGGTGAGGGGGAGTTCAGGAGGAAAGAAGGGGGTCACCGGCATCACACCAGTAGCAGTCAGACTTGGGGAACGCTGAGCCACTATGAAACAACCTTCACCCCCAGAAATCCAGCCAAAGTGTTCAGCACTGGGCCCCTTCGGATGCTCTGTGGTGCCACTGCCACCAGGGTCTCCCCGGGAGCCCCAGGGTGGGCTGCAGGGCCACCTCTGCTGAAGCCGTGCCAGCGAGGGGTCGGCTCCCAGAGTCCTGGGAAGCAGCTCATCTTCCTCGCAGTCAGGGCTGCTGGGTAGCAACGAGGAACAAACTCCTTTCATCCATCTCGGGCACAGCTTCCTCCCGGGATTGGGGCCAGAGGAAGGAGATGTCACGAAAATGCAGACAGATGATGGGAGCCTGCATTCGGGATGGGAAAGGGCTGCTCATCTGGGCCAAGCTGGTGCAACCCTGTGTGTGTGTGAGGTGGCCCTCACCAGAGCGAGACCCTGTGCAGACACCTCCCTCTCACCCTGATTAAGGAGGTTGTGGAGCTCCATATGCAGAGGGCATTGATTTAAGAGGCACTCCTGCCCCTGGGACCTACCACCATCCCTGCAAATATCCTGCTGACTGGAGAGTGTGCAGTGGGGTGTCCATTCTCACACACCTCTCCTCCAGCTGCCAGAGCAACGCGACAGGCTCCCACCTCCCTTCCTTCCATGCGTTTCCTCTCCGAGGAGGACATTTGCAGTGATTGCTGCCAAGCAGCCAGGGCTCTGTTGGGCATCTCAAAATGCCTGTTGTTTTTCTTAAGTACTCAGCTGTTGGAGCCATGGGGTTACAAGTGTTTCAGGTGTCATTAATAAAACAGGTGACCAGCCCTCCTGGTTACACCCTTCTGCTTTGCACTTGCAGACCTCAGGGAAGAAAATGGAAGGTAATAAATTGAATGCAATGCTCACGTTTCTGAGATGTCAACGATTTGGGGCCAAGCTCACAGGATTTCTCAGCTTCACTTCTTTTTGCATTGAAATAGGTATATATTGCCTCTTTCTTCCTGGTGGATTGGTCACAAAGATATTGTGGTTACTTTATTTCTTAAGATTTCCCCCTGGAGTGGGAAAGGACATAGCTAATGCCACAGCCAGGACTTTTGGATTTGCTGTCTGTGTGTGGGGCAAAGAGCAAAGTGGAGATGCATGCCCAAGTTCTCCCTGCATGCTGGGGTCCTTGGCCACAGGGTTCCCACGAGCAGAGCGGGTCCCATCCTGGCTGATGAGCACCAGCCCGCTGTGTGGTCTCCGTGGACTGCCTGGTCCCTGCGCCTCGCCTGAGCTCTGGACGATGGGGATGGGGCTCTGGGCTGCCGGGTGGGAGACAGGCCAGGGGTGCCTGGAGCACACCGGGGGATGTGAAAGCTTTTGGCACCCCCACAGGAGAGGTGGGAATGCCCTGCCTGCCGCCGCTCGGCTCGCAGGCTGCTTCTCCGGTCTCCGTCAGACCCCGAGGTGCCTCTGCCCGCTCGCCTTGCTGCACCCCGGCATCCCGCAGCATCTCACGGGGAGGTCGGCTGCCCCGCGGGCCAATCCCGCTGTCCCGGCTGGGGGCACCGAGCCGGAGCCCACCTTGCTGCACGGCCGGCGCGGTGCAGAGCCCCGACGGCTGCGGGTGCCGGTGCCCTGCCCGGCCAGCAACCGCTCCCACCCCCGCCGGTGCCGGGGCGCGGGGAGGGNTCTGCGCCTGCAGCGGCACCACGGTGGACTGCCACGGCACGGCCCTGCGCGCCGTGCCCAAGAGCATCCCCCGCGGCACCGAGCGCCTGTGAGTACCGCCGGGCTTTGTCCGGCCCGGCGCGGGTGGGAGCGGCCGGCGCGGGTGGGTGCGCAACGGCCCGTGTCGGGGTGCGGGCGTGTTCGAGAGCCCGGCAGGGTGCTGGGGCCAAGTGCTTGTCCCGGGGAGGTGCGCGTTCACAAGCGTGTGGGGAGTGCGTGCTAGAGCCCGGGGGGGGATACATGTTTAAGAGCCTGTCAGGAGCGTGTGCAGGAGCCCGTCAGGGGATGCACGTGCGGGAGTCTGTCCGTGGGGTGTGTGTGCAACAGCCTGTCGGGGAGGGGGGGGGGGGCGCAAGTGCCCGTCCAAGGGGGGTGCATATGTCTGTTAAGGGGAGTACTTGTGCAAACGTCCGGGGCGGCATGTGCAAACGCCTGCCTAAAAGGTGCGTGTGCAAGAACCTGGTGGGGTGGGCGCAGCGTCCCGTTCAGCAGGGGGGTGGTCTGTGTGTAAAAGTGCCTGTCCGGGGGATGCGTGTGCAAGAGCCTGTCGGGTGGGTGCATGTGCATCGTCCCCTCCGTGAGGGGGGTGCAATAGCCTGTCGAGGTGGGGAACGATGTGTGTGCAAGAGCCCGCTGGGGTAGGGTGCGTGTGCAACCCTTCGTCTATTGGAGGGATGTGCAAGGGGTCCTGCATGTGCAAGAGCCTGCGTGTGCCAGTGCAAGCACGCAGAGCGGGGTTGGGATTACAGCTGTGCCTGAGGGGTGGGTTGCTCCAGGGGGGCATTTGCACTGGGGCAGCCTGGAATGGGCTGCGTGTGTGGAGCTGCACGCCCCATGGCACCCACACACAGGCGTGTGGCCGCTCCTGCTGTGACTTGTCATGAGGCACCCACACAGCCGGAGGGGTTGCCCGCAGATCCCTGCTACCCTGAGCCCCCACCCGTGCTGGGCACCGCTTTGTCCCCGGGGAGCCCTCCTGGGGAAGCTGTGCTGCGGATCAGGCCCCGTTCCCCTGGTCTCCCCTTGGGTCCCCGTGGTGTGACCAGCTTACAGCCGTGCGCACAGCTCGCCCAGCCCTGCCAGTCCCCTGTGCCCGCATCTCCCTGCTCATCAAAGCCCCTGCCACATCCCCAGGGGCGCCAGGGCTGGTCCCTGGGTCTCTCGGCTGGACCCCATAAGGAACGCTTTTCTTCCATGCAGCATAGTCGCAGTCCAGCCGGCTGCGGGGATCCTGCAGTGCCCGCTGAGCTCCCTGAGCAGGGTGTCCCTTTGCCGCTGCGCCCGGCTGGGCAGGTCTCTGTGCGGCTGCAGTGGGTCCCCGCTCCGGGGAGAGGGACATGAGCTGAATGTGTCCAACCCGCTGCTGGTGGCAGGTTCCCAGTGTGCAGGTGTCCCCAGTCCCGGCAGGAGAGCAGGACTGTCCCCAGCCTCTCCCCTCTACTCGGGGGCAGCGGGTGCCCGGTCCCAGGGGCTGCGGTGGAGCCTGGTGGCACAGTAGCCCCCCCCAGCTCCAGCCGTGGGGCCAGCCTGCCCCGATATCCCCCTTGCAGCGCAGGGAAGCGTCGGGCTGGATGAGTTCCGAGACAGCCACGCACCCGGGGCTCCTCCTGCCCCTGTGCTGCGCTGCCTCCGGTTGCTGGAGTGTGAATGTGCCCTTTGCCTGCAGCCGGGGAGAGACCCCGCAGGCAGGACTGCAGGCAGCCTGGCAGCCGCCGGGGCTGCACCCAGCGTGTGGCACTGGGAGCTCTGCGGGATGCTGCTTCAGTGGAGTTTTCTCTTCTCCCGCCGTAATTCCCTCATACAAATGATTATTACCCAGCACAGCAACCAGGCTTCTGTGAGCTGCAGTCCCATAGAGCCAGTTTGTGAGCTCCGAGACAGGATCCTCCTTTCCTTCGCGCCCGGGGCAGAGGGGAAGGTTTGCACACAGCCGCTCCTGCCTGCACCAGCCCTTTCCGCCCCTCGTGGAGCTCAGTGGGCTCTGCAACATCTGCTCTGCACGCACCTGGGTGCAGGGGGAATGCAGGCAGCGAGCCCCTGCCTCTACCACCAGGCAGGTGCTCAGCACCGCTCAGAAAAGACAATGCTGGAGTGGGCTGAAGGAGGATGCCCTTGGGTGGGTGTCTTGCTCCTGCCCTGCAGGGCATCTCGCCCCTGCTCTGGCAGCAGGTCCTGTTTGCTGTGTCCTGTTCTGCCTTCACTGACCCAGTCTTCTGTGGCAGTCGCTGCACAGCGACATTGGGTGTTCTGTATATTCATGCAGCTGCTGGTGCTGGATCAGCTGGCTGGGTTGCGCTAGACATGCTGCTTTCTCATGGGTGTTGTCTGCTGGATAACTACTTCCCAGTCTGTTGCACGCCCTTGCAGGTGTTTGAGGGTGTCTGTGCAGAGCAGGTCTATCTCCGAGCAGTGAATTCCTGCTGTTACAGATCATAAGTGAGTTCGAGTTGCCCGTAGAGAGGCTGCAATCTCGCAGGCTCAAACTTCTCACCACTTGATGGAGCGGGGTCAGCTAGCAACGGCAGGGTCTGTGCTCGGGACTCGCTGTCTCCACGGGCTAGTTTTCTTTGGTAAGCCAGCAACTCCTTACTGGTGCCCTCCACTGCCTGCTGCTTTTCCCAAACCCCGGGATGCACAGTGTGAGCCGTGCCAACCTCGCCATGTGTCCCACAGTGCTGCTGAGCAGTGGTGTCTCTACTGTCGTGTTGCCTGCCTGTTGCATGCCCACAGCCTTGCAGGGCAGCCCAGCGTGGTGTTTGGAGGCTCCAGGCTTTCTCCAGCCTCTCAGCTGGCTAAGCCCCATGGTGGCATGGGTCAAACTCCTGGTCAGGGCAATGCTGCCACTGCAGCCACACGTGCTGGCACTGCCAAAGCCGTCATGGGGACTCAAACAGCAGCGTCCTGTCATAAGGTCTGAGCGCCTTCGCTTTTGAAACACACCCTTTTCCTTTGAAGAAGGGGGAATTATTTGCCTCCCAGTCACTGCAACTTTGGGGAATCACGGGCTGGGGAGAATTGTCTTGTCTGCTGCTTGAAGGTTTCCCATGATGTCTGCCCAGTGGCAGTGCCATGCTGGTGGTGCAGGGTAAGGGCTGGAGACGTGTCCAGGAAAGAGCATGAGTGGTGGCTGCATGGGGGGACAGGGGACCCTTCTTTCCTTGCACCAAGGCACAGCACATTGCTCCCTAAGTGCCTTTTAGTCTGCAACTCGATCGAAACGTCAAGCGGTGCCTCCCTTTCACCCCGCCTGGAGCGAGCACCAAGCGGGGAGGCTTATGCTGCAACAAGGGGGGAAGCAGCAAAATCTCTGGGTGCTTTGCACGGCTGCTTGTGCTCCTGTCTACGCCGCTGGCAAGCACGATAGAGCAGGTCCTGGAAGCATCATAGGCTGGACGGGGGCAATAATCCTCCAGCACTACCGTATGATCTGCTCCCAGGAATCCCTTGGGTCTCAGCTGCCAGAGGAGAGCTGTGGGAGAAGGGCACGGTTCCCTTCCCCGATTGCTTGCTTTTCTTTCTTTCTTTCCTTGAAAGCGCCTCTGAGGAAGAGACTGCCCTGTTGGGGAGCTGGGTCACTCTCCCTGTGCCAGCAGGATCAGTGCAAATTTGCTGCTGTCAAATGGCTGCTTCCAGCCCAGCTCTTTGCTCATTGAGCCTCATGGTGTTGTGCTCACTCCTGCTTTTGAAGTTTTCAGCTGACAGCTGAGAATTACCCCACTCACCCCTTTCGCCTCCTCTCTGGTGGGCTGAATGCACCCCATCTCGCTGTCGGCTGTGCCGTGCCCCTCTCCCCCAGTGTGGGGGGCAGCAGAGCTGGGTTTGGGGGCCCCTATCACTGCTTCCCCTTGGCTCCCTTTTCTCCCTCCCAGGGTCCCTGGCCTCAACATTGCATGGGGCTCCCATTTGCCTTGATCCCCAACTTGGGATTTGCCTGTGCTGAAATGGGCCCCATCCAGACTGCAGCCAGCTCTGCCGTCTCCCCTGTCTGCCTGTTCTTCCACCCAGTTTGTTGGCGGAGGGGAGGGGTGCTGAGCTCCAGCCCTTGGCTTCATGCCAGGGCGGCCACACCTGAGGCATGCTTGTGCACTGCCTAACCATCCCCTGCCAAAATTACAGCAGCGAGCTCTTGTTCAGTGTGTGTTTAATTCATGCACACGCGCCTCCCTCTAGCCAGTTAATCAAAATGTCTTGCAGCGGCAGGGCCGGTGTATCGCAGCAGCGCTCGTGTATTCGACACCGGTCGTTGTGCTGTGTCTCCTTGGGGTGCTTTGGGGAACGTTAATTCTTAGGTAGCACCTTGGGGGGGTCAACCGCTCCCTTTCCTGGGGTGCCTGCGCAAGTTTTTGGTGTTGCAGCTGAGCAGTCTGGTTGCAGGGGCAGCGAGGGAGGACACAGGTTCTGCAGAGCTTGGGGGCGGGATGCAGGACCGATTTCCAGCCAGGGCAGTGCTTGGCCGGTCCCGCTGCCCTCGGCTCTCGGGAGAGCCAGTGCTGGGCACGGGGAGGATGCAGGCTGGCTGGAGAAGGCAGCCTGTTCAGCCCGCTCAGCCTGCTGCGGTGGCTTCCTTGGGAGCCTTCCTGGACAGAGGAAATTTGCAATTCTATTCCAATTTCTCCCTTCAGCTACGTCCAAGGCAGATGCTGTCTATATATCGCCATGGTAACGCTGCGTTCTTGCTCTCCATGGAATTGCATGCTGGAAAAATATTAGTTTAAAAAACTATGTCGTGTTTGTATTGACTGGAGCTGAGGCTGATAGTGGAGGATCTATTGTCCCCTGGTTGGGAAAAGTCACCGGTAACAGGCAATAAAGCCAGGCGGATTGGCCTCTGGTGGCCACTTCTCACCCCGCACGGCAATTGCTTCCCTATAAACCTTTCGCTGGCTCTGTTTTATTGCATCCTTTAAAATAGATATTTTTGCCTTAAATGTGCTGCCACTCTGCTCCTCCGGGGTGATGCATTGTGCCGCTGGCAATTCCTCGCTGCTGAGGTGGGAGCAAGGAGGGGGAATTGTTCCTGGCTTTAATTGTGGGTCTCTCGTGTGCACCTTCAAACGCCGTTGCTGCTGCTGCTGCGTGCTGGGCTCGGCGGCAGCGGTGCCGGTGCAGGATAACACCCCGTGCACACACACGCACAGAAACCATCTAGCTGGCTCATTACGGGATGTGCATTTGCTTTGAGTTTCATGCTCCCCTACTTCATTGTTTCCTACTGAACCTCCAGCCAGCAGAAAAGCGAGGCAGCTATAAAATGCAAAGGATGCTCGAGAGACCCCTGCGGGGGAGCAGAGCCCGCAGCCCAGGGGAACAGGGGGGACTCGGGGTGCCACCAAGGCAGGTGCGGGCAGGGAAAGGGTGTCCCGTCTGGGGGAAGGTGTACGAGCCCATGACCCCATGTTAAGAGGGGCCTTTCCTCCATCCTTGCTCTGGTTTGATCCCCAGGGAGCTGGTGCGGGTGGGTGAGGTGAGCGCTGGAGCAGGACATGTGCATGTGTGCATGCACAGGAGGGCAAGGTGGGCAACCAAGGAGCCTGTCTTTGTCTTGCATCCGAGTCCTTCATGGTTCCCTGCCCACTCCAGAGGTACTTAGTGCTGCGAACGCATCGCCTTTATCTTTATTGCTACCGAAATAACCTTTCATAAAACCTGAAAGGCAAAACGATGTTTCTGTGTTTTTTTGAAACACAGTAAAAACCAGTTGTGCGTTAGCAAATGACCCCGTCCCAGGGGATGTCGGACCCAGATCACTGCTCCCCAGCAGGCTTCCAGCACGAGTAGCTCCAAGGCCAGCTCCAGTGGCTGGCCCCTGTCCTCTGTCCCCACTCAGGGGACAGCCAGGGACGGCTGTAGTGGCAGCAGCAGCGAGGGAGGTTTTCCTGCTGTACAGCGCCAGGCTGCAATTAGCAATGTGGGCAGCGAGAGGGGATGGTTTGCATCCTGGTCATTAGGGTCGTGGCACTGCTGGAAGCAGGAAGGGAATGAGATGGGATGGGAGCAACCTCTCCGTGGCATTGGTGCAGGATCGGTGCCAGGGTGTCCCCTCCGGGAGGTCTCAAGCCTCCCTGCCACAAACAGGCTCTGAAGCTGTGTGGAGTATCTGCTTTCCTGGCGTGCATTTTGGATGTGTTTGCTGCTCAAAATAGCAGAGGCAAGTGTCCTATGGGGGAGAGAGGCTGCTAGGAGGAGGAAGATCAGAAAAAGGAGAAGATTAATTTTTCAAGCGATGCAGCCGAGGAGCAGCCCTGGGCACCAAGAGTGGGAGAGATGCAAGCTCCTGGCCCTGGATATTTCTCAGTAGGAGGAAGCCCCAGCTCCAAACTGGGATGCTCCAGGAGACCCAGCTGGTCTGGGGTTGAGCAGGCACCCATAACCGAGCAGTTCGGATGCACTTGTCTTCCCGTCCCTGCTGTGAGCTGCTGCAGGAGGGATGAACAAAGGGGGTTTCCAGAGAAAGATGCAGGGTGGATTGGACCTTGATCTGCTGAGTGGCAGGACGAAGCCTGAGGGCTGGGCTGCCTCCCCTGCCCTGGGAAGCAGAGGAGCCACGGGAGCAGCAATACTCCTCGCCAGGCTAGTCAGCGCAGCACAAAAAGCCCAATTTTGAGGGTATATAGGTAAATCTGAGCCTCAGTTTCCCTGTTTATGAAACAGAAACAACCTGCTGCCTTTTCTCTCTCACACTGGGATTGAGTGAGGTTATTTATTTATTTTTAACCTGGAGGTGACACACCACGATGCTGCGTCAGTGTAAAGCGCTCCCTGACTGTGAGCAGCTAATGGCTGTGGTGTGAAAACCCCAGAGAGAAGTTAGGAATAGCAGAAAGCCTTCCGGATCCTCACCGTTACTCACACAATCAATGCTGTTTGTAACACTTAAAAATTTATTGTGATGCTAACCTGCTTTAATATCTCATAAAAGCTTACAGAGCCTCTCGTAGTCTGGGGGCCAACACCGTGCTTGGGGTTGGGTTCCCTTTCAGCTAAGGGCAGTTATTCTGAGATGAGCCCAAATAGCACATAGCTGCTCTTGGAGCTCTCCTCTTTGGGCACATCACCCAGGCATCTTGTGGAGGGGGTGGGCAAGGCATTCGCCCTGGGGTGTATGGCACCCTTAAAGGGACTTTGATGAACCCTGTGGGCACCTTTGCTCTTCCTTGAGGGGTCTGGTCAGGGCAGGGATGGGAAGGAAAATGAGGAGAAGGTGCTGAGCCCCTTGCATAGCTGTGTCAGCCCAGGGCGTGGGTGCCCCGTGGCCCCTCCCCGAGCAGCAGGCAGCAGCACCCTGTACCCCCCTTGCACCTTGGAGGGGATGGGGTTAGCACCCAGCCGTGCCCCCATGGGCTGCAGGGAGCTGGTGGATGTGGTGAGCATCCTTCCGTGGGATCCCTCCATCCCTCCAGCTCTCCCAGGACTGGGAAGGGCTCTGCCCTGCCTTTCGCGGCTTGGGCAGCTCAGCAAGCCCGTGCTGGGACTCAATTACATTCAAGCAGCTGGGTGAAATCTTAAGAAGACTTGAAAAATGCAATAAAAGTATAGGATGAAAGGTTGCAGCTGCTCTGTCCTGCAGAGCTGAGCGCAGGGGTCAGTCCAGGGTCTGAGCCTTTCCATTAGCAGTCTGTGTGATGGGACATGAGCTGCTTATGACATTTGCAGGTGCCACTGGGCTGGGAGAGATGCACGAGGGCTGGAGGGCAGGTTGAGATTTCAAAGAGGGCTTGGTGAACAGGAGGAATGGGCTGACAAAAAGGATGCTGTTGCCTGGTGACTCAAGGAAGGTGTTTGGTGGGAGGGAATCACCAACAGCACAGACATGGGATGGGAGCACGAGCTGAACGGGTCCTGTCCCTGCAAGGCAGAGAGGCCCTGAGGGAGGGCTGGGGCTGGGGGCTTGTTGGGAGGAACGGGGCTGGGAGCGGGGACCTGCGTGGGCAAGGGAGCGGCCTGGGCTCCGCACCGTGGTGGCTGGGGCAGGCAGGGATGGGGTTCATCTGTAGCGAGAGGGGTTCAGGTCAGAGTTTTGGAAATGGTCCTTGAGGCAGGAGTGGTGACTTGCTGGAATAGGGCACTGGGGAGCGTCAATCCCTGTCCCTCAAGGAACCGCGTACGTGTCTGTCAGGATTGATGGAGGGCTGTAGAGATACTGCTGTGGAGTGTGTGACCTTGCAGCCTTTGCTTCTGCGCTTCCCTGATTATTATCTGGCACTGCCGACTCCAGCTGGGGTCAGGGCTCTGGGATGAGGGCTACAGAGCCACTGGGAGGGGAGCCGAGTCCCTCAGGGCAGAAATGGCAGGCGATGAGGACCATGGATGAATCACACCAACAAAGCAACTGCTGGCCTCACCGGGCAGCGGGGCAGTGGTGGCCCTCCGAGCGGGGACCGCAGGAGCACAGCTGGCTGCAGGCGTTGCTGGCACGGACCCCTCTCTGCCAGCCCCTGCAGTCGCTGCCCGGGCGCTGTGTATGCCCACTCTGTGCTGGCACCGACAGGGCTGGGACACGTTTCTCCGCTTGTGGGTACAAATGCAGGATTTCGTGTCGCAGGTTTTCCCTCTGCCTTCTCAAAAGCAGGGGTCTGGGGAGTGCAGCAGTTAGGATTTCTGCCTCGGTGGGAAAGCAGAGCTGAACTGAGCACAAGGACAGGAGTCACATGTGTGCCGAATAACTGATGCTTTGCAGCGGAGTATGGATAGTGGGATTGCGCTGTCTGCTCCTTCCCCTTCCCACTCCTGATAAATCAGTGCCCAGGGAAATATCACTCATGTTGGCTGTATTTAATAAATTACCTCTCAGCATTTGCACTCTCTGAGGTTGTTACCGAGTTAGTGTAGCTCCAAACCCTGAAAAAGGGAAAAGATGCATCAGACCCCCTGGGAGTGGAATAAGCCATCCAAAGCTAGAAACCAAATATAAACCCAGACTATGCAAATCCAGTCTAAGGAACCCTACTGCAACACAGACATCCCATCTGGGAGTGGGATGATCCACAAGCAACATAGCAAAGGGACTCCTTGTTTTAATGACTTTCCTCTTCCCAGGGAGAAATGGGAAGGGGGTTCTGTAACTTGAAGGTTGCAAATAAAAATTTGCTGCCTCTCCAGTGGCAGTGCGAGATTTGGGGTGCTGGGAGGCAGAGGAGAGCAGCCTGGATCAACGTGATGATGCTTTCTGGCATTAAACCCTATGGATTAATGGCAAAAGAGCACACCCTGCATCTCTGCTTTCAAATCAGTCCAGAAATGCAACCAATCTGCCAGGCAGCTCCCCAGACACATCAGTCCTTATCGAAGCTCTGCTGTATGGGGCAGGGCAGGGTGTTTCGCTTCACTAGGAAAGGGCATGGAGGCAGCGGGTGAGCAGCTGAGCAGCGGGGATCCGGCTTTCTGGGCACAGCAGACTGTAATTTATCTCCATGAGGAACTGAAGGGGATTTAGAGGGGAAAAAATGGCATGAAGTTAAATAGCAGTGTTGCCTCGGCATCCTTACAAATAAGCTTTACCTGCTGTTCGTTCCCATCTTGGTTGCAAAGGCCATCATTTACCCGAACAAAGGCAAGGGGGGATGCTGAGAGCAGTTGTCAGGGAGCACGCAGAGCCAGTCCCCGAGGGAGCAGGGCTATGAAGGGGCCCTGCGACACTGCCCTGCTCAGGGACCGCCACCGGCCCCAGTCCCGCAGCACCCTGAGAATGCTCAGCGAGCACACAGGTAGCGGAGGCTGGTGTGGGCTGGGTGGGCAGCACAGTTGCCCCCCAGCGTGGCCTGTCCCCAGGCACTGCCCCAGGGCAGTGCATCCTGCCTGTGCCTCCTTGTGTTGAAAAGTCTTTGGGTTCAGGCTGCGCTATCCCAGAAGGTGCCTGGGT
This sequence comes from Pelecanoides urinatrix, assembly GCA_013400755.1. Taxonomy (NCBI): domain Eukaryota; kingdom Metazoa; phylum Chordata; class Aves; order Procellariiformes; family Procellariidae; genus Pelecanoides; species Pelecanoides urinatrix. The sequence continues at coordinate 156,564 of VZTQ01001663.1, forward strand.
GAAAGGGCAGAGCCTGGTTTTGGCATGTGGAGGGACTGACCGTGTCCAGTCCATGGCTCTTTGGTGTTTCCGCGTGTCTCCGCGCTGCTCTGCCTGTGCTCTGCCTCTGGCTGAGGCTCTGGGGTGCTGGTGCTCAGAGGACCCCAGAGGTGTCCAAGCCCTCCTTGGGCTTTGCAGGCTGAGGTGTAAGTCTTGGCTTTCAGATTGAGCAGTTTTAAAATCAAGCGCCTCTGCTCTCTCTGCTGTACTGGAGATTTTCTAACTTCCACTTACGCATTGCAATCAGGGTAATGTTAGGTATGTTTAAAAGAAGGTGACATGGGAGTGCTGCTGGGGACGCTCCCTCACCAGGAGCTTGGATGGGTGCTGTTACCTCCAGGTTGGCTTCCAGCCCGGCCCAGGGAGCTTCCCAGGCAATCTGCTTTGGCAAGGACCCTTTAGGACACTGGAGAAAACCACTCCTGAAGCCCGGGTTTCTCCCTGCCCCTTAGCTGGCCCCAAAGCTGTGGTCCATCAGGAGGTGGACGTACCGAGCCACCCGTCCTGCGGTGACAGATGTCCCTAAAACGCATGACCCACCCCAGCGCCTCGTGCCTGGGACTTACAGCCTGGCCGTGGGTTTTGCTCCGGGGAGAGGGGCAGGACCGAGCCCTGCAGGGTGCAACCTTGCGGGTTGGACCCGGTCCCGGGGAGCCAGCTATGCGTGCTGTGCGCTGGCCGGAGGGGAGCCGGGCGAGCCGGGGGGCTGCACGGCCCGAGTGTGGGTTTCAGTTTAATCGCCGGGGTTGGGAAACCTCTATTCATTCCCCGCTTGCATTCATCTGTGTCCTAGTAACGTGCTCTCCCCACCTCCTTCCCAACACAGACACACACGGCTGGGTAATGGCAGGAGCCCGGCAATCTCGGGCGCTGAATAGCGGTGTAATTATGAGGCTATAACGGCGAGCTGGAACTCATTAGCCATTATCAGCCGTTTCAGTAGGACAATGGCAGCACCCCGGGGTGCGCGGCTGCGCTGGCTGTACCCGGCGGCCGTACACGCTGCTCGGCGGCTCCGGGGCCAGCTCAGCGCTGACCTCGGCCCCTCGCATGGCCGCAGAGCCCGGTGGAGGGAGGCTTTGCCTCTGGATGGAAATGATGGACTTTGTATTCAGCTCCTCATGTGGCATAGGGCATCCCTGCTCCCTGGTCCCGCTGCCGGGGCTGGGGGGTTATAGAGCCCCGGGTGCTGGGGTCCTGTCCGGGCACTGCAGCCTGCTCTGGGGTGTCACCCTCCTGCCTCTCCCCTGCCCTGGCTCCAGCAGCTTGCCCTTCCCTTGACTGTCTCCCCCTCCTGTAGTTTATTTGTTTCCTCTTTATTTCCACGTCTGTATTCAGTGCAGGCAGCGTGGGAGCCCTCCCCGGGCTGTGTGTTCGCGTGGGTATCCTCCGTCCCCAGGGCATGCCATGGGCAGACCGGCTGCCTGGTGAGGAGCAAACACTGCCGTGCTCTGCACTGCCGAGGGGGGAGGCTCTCTCCTGCCCTTGGGGTGCTGCACAGGGACCCCCAGCTCTGTAGGCTGTGGGTCCCAGGGGTGGCAGTCCCTGTCTCTCCCTGCAGTGCTCACAGCCCATAATGCAGAAACACACTGGAAAGCTGAGACTGCGAGGCACAAATCTCTGCAGTTCCAGGCTCAATGTGTTCTAAAGCAGAATAATCATAGCAGGGGCAACTGGAGAACGTGGCAGGGGAGAACTGGGGAGGTGTAGCTGGCAGGCTGGGAGCAGAGCCCTGCCACGTGTGGGTCTGGCAGTGGGGCACACCTTGCCTGTGTGCTCAGCAGAGCCTGGGCAGGGCAGGAGCCATGGGGTGGGTGCAGGCACCCCACGGGCCACCCCCTCCCCTTTTTTCCACCAGCAGGGCGAGCAAGCTGGGATAGTGTCTCCCCTCTGGCTGGGGTGCCTGTCCCTGCGCTCACCCAGGGCTTTTGCACAAGGGAGCGATGCCAGGAGAAGCAGCCGGTCCCTTGCAAGTATCTCTTGGCAGGTGAAACTTGAAGTGTGGCTTATTCTCCGGGCAGATCTTTCAGAGATGGCACAGGGCAGAGGAAGGTGTGAGGTGTTGAGCACTGCACCAGTTGTGATGCATGTGGGTGACCTGCAGCTGGATGTTTGGAAGGGTCCTGCTTTTCTGGGGGATCATTGTTCACTTTCTTATTACCCTTGCCCTCTCTAAGCCGCTCTGTGTGTTTGGGATGACCCTACCAGGTGTTTGCTATATTGCCATAGGGGGGTGATGTACATCCAGCCAGGCGGCTGCTGGCGTCACTGGGCTGCTTGTTGCATTGCTGATGGCTCTGGGGCTTCTGTCCCCAGGGGGGCATCCAGTGTGGGGACAGGGAGGTGGGGGGAGCTGGACAGCAAGCTTACACGCTCCTGGCCAGCCAGGCTTCTGTGAGCCTAGCTCTGCTGGCCGATGAGGATGAGGGTCCTCTCTGGAGCCAGCAGCCAGCCCTGCCGTTCCCAGCAGGAAGCACATAATGCAGTGGCCACTGCTGTCCTTTGGGTCTTCCCTGCCCTTTTTGGGGAGCCACTGGGGAGTCCCAATGCCTGGCTGCCTCCTGAGTGCTCCCCTGCTGACCTCCGCCTCTTCTCTCCGCAGGGAGCTCAATGGCAACAACATCACACGGATCAACAAGAATGACTTTGCTGGCCTGAAGCAGCTCCGTGTCCTGTGAGTTCCCAGCGAGGGGCTGGCTGCCCCGGCCTTGGTGGGCGCCGTGCTGGGCTTATGACCCCTCCTGGGGCTGGTAGAGATGATGCTGAGCCCTTTGGTGGACATCTGCTAGCGGGGCTGGGGGGCATCCGTGTTGGGTTGAGCATGGTGGGCTTCCAGCCAGGAGGGAGTGGGGAGAGAGACCGGGTTGTGTTGAAGGGGTGGTGGGAGGAGGTGGCCCTGGGTCCAGAGGAGCATCGGGAACCCCGCTGGTGAGACTGGCGGCTGGGGACCACCTTTCTGGAAAGCTGACCCTTTCTCTTTGCAGGCAGCTGATGGAAAACCAGATCAGCATGGTGGAGCGTGGGGCGTTCGATGACATGAAGGAGCTGGAGCGGCTGTGAGTGCCCGGGCGCGGAGGCGGGTTGGCGAGGGGCTGCTGGGTTAAGTCACAGAGAGCATCCTTTCCCTTTTGCCATAAACCATTATATCAGTGCCACCTGACTTCAAACAGCTTCTCTGCTGTGTGGCGGCGGTATTTTACAGTGTGGGAAGCAAACCTATTTCTGTTTCTATAGATCTTAAAGTCCTTTCTGACACTTTTGAGGTGAGGGGCAGGTTAAACACAAATCACTCTCACTGTTATCAGCTGTGTCCTGTGTGTTAGTGAGGGAGCTGTAAGTTCCAGTCCAGTACTCAGTAAAATAGCTCAGCAGTTTAAACATCCTGAGCTGCTCGAGCAAATATGAGGAGCTGAGCGAGCAGCAGGTTAACAGTGCAGTTAAGCAGCAATCAGCGGTTAACAGCTTGGAGTCCTGTCTGCATGTAATTACAATATTGTGAGTAAGCCTATTAATGCCCCGTTGGTTGCCCCAGCCTGGGATTGCCATGAGTGGGACAGGGGTGTCCTCGCCAGGTGGGATGCTCTGCTCTAATGGCCCTTCTGAATAAAGCAAAGCACCCCAGCTGTGCCCAGAGCTGCCAGCTGGGTTGCAGGGGGGGTGATTGCTTTGCCCCTGAAACTTTGACCCTTTCCTCCTCCCCTCCAGACGGCTGAACCGCAACCAGCTGCACACCCTGCCCGAGCTCCTCTTCCAGAACAACCAGGCGCTGTCGCGGCTGTAAGTACCCTCCATGCTGGTGGGGCTGCCCTGCCTGGCCATGGCATAGGCTCGCTTGCGGGGCTGCTCGCGGCTGCCATGGGGTTTGGAGCGGCACTGATGCCCCGGGAGGGTGCTGCTTCTGGGGGGTTGTGCTGGTGGTTACCAGTGTCTTGTCCCAGTGGGTGCCCAGCGCGTGGCAGGGGAACGCACCCTGTTTCTGAGTGACCCGAATATGCAGCATGGCAGGGAATCGGCTTTGCCTTGCAGAAGACCTGAGACCTGTTAAAGACTGCATTAAACGTCCTTGCAGTGTATGGAGATGTGGAAGGAGGTGCTGGCAGTTTGGGCTGGCATCACTGAGCTGGGCTGTGCCAGTTGCAGAGGTGCTGCGAGCCGTGCAGCCTCCTCTCTGGGTGCGGATCACAGGCTCTGGAGCGGGGTGCCCTTAAGCCCTATATGAGGTTGTCATGAAGGGAGGGTGAAAGATGTCCCCAAGGGGGTCGCATCCTGCCCAGAGACCTCCAGAGGGCACAGAGAACCCTACAGCCCTGCTCAAGAGCTGCCTTTCTGCTGGTCTCTGGAGCAGCCTGGGGAAGGAGGGGGAAGCCCTGCCCGGGGCAGATCCAGCCCCTCGTGCCTGCTGCCCCCTCCCTGCACAGCCCTGCCTGCCCCCATCCCTGCCTGTCCCTCTGCACCTGCAGGAACAGCCCCAGGGACTGTCTCTTGTCGTGCAAACCCCAGCTCTGCAGACCCCTCTCTTCCTCCTCCCTCTGTGTAGCAGCAGGCTGCCTGGGGAGGGCTGCTGGGGTTTTGATGTTCTTTTTTCCATGTGGGCTTTCCCTTGCCTAGGGCTGTTTTGCTTGGGCAACGGTGCCCTCCACAGTGCCAGCATTGTTCAAACTGCAGGAAATTGTCTTAACAAAGCATTTACCAGCTCTCAGCTATGTCAGGCACCATGTACATTGGGAAGGGGGCTGTGAGGAGGAGAGGGTGCGTGCCAAACTGGGGCTGGGTGCTTTCCATCACTTGGAGAAGATGCCTACACCCCGTGGCTGATTTGCAGTGCATAGGAGCAGGGCAGTTGTGGCTGGGGCATGAGCTCTCTGCTTACTGCATCTTGTATCTCCATTTCTCAGCTGTGAAATGAGGATGCCAGGTCCCCGACGGGGCAGGGTAGGGGTGGATGAAACAACTGAATGGGCTGAGACGTTGCCAGGACAGGCATGGCCGTGTCCAGGGCCAGGCAGCCCTGCCTGCGCAGGCAGGCTGTGGCTGAGCTGTTTTGCTCAGCGGCAATGCCGGTTTCTTCCAACAGTGCCAGGGAGTCAGTCCCGGAGTCCAGCCGGAGGCAGTGTAATGAAGGGTTAAAACACCATGTGGGTTGCCAGCGTGGGATGTGTGAAATGGTGGACCTGTGCCAAAGATGGGCCTAGGTAATGGCAGCTGATAGCACAGGCGTTCAATTAATTATCAAATGGCATTTGTTGAGCTCAGCTGTGCTGTATCGTGGCGCCAGCAAGGGCCCATCCTCCTCCAGCCGCCCATTGCATAACAAAAACACAGTCGAGAGAATTGTTTTACAAACATTAATGTTTCCCTTTTAATCTTCTCTAGATTTTAATACCAGGCTCTTTCAAAAAGCAAACCCCGACAATTCATTGGGGAGGTGCAGAAGGGCAGCCTCCCAGGCGGGCTGCACGGTGTGCCCTGCCATGGCCCCCAGGCTGGCGTGGAGCCGGGGCTGTGCCACGGTGTGCACGGGGCTGTACGTACTGCCATGGGTGAGGAGGGGTGTGCAAGATGCTCCTTGCAGCCACCCCATGTGCAACAGCCTCTTTACTGTTGCTTCCCATGATGTGATGGTTGTTTTGAACCTATTCCCTCCTGCCTGCCTTGAAGCTGTTTTCTGACCATTTCTGCTGTGACAACCACTGCCTGGACGCCAACACCCGGAGCTTTTCTTGTGCAATCTGGGGCTTGCACAAAAAATCTGAGTGGGCTCAGATTTTTAGAGCCCCACAGCTATAGGCGGTGCCATGTCTTGGGGAGCACACTCGGAGCACACTTTGATGCGCACTCGGAGCAGAGGGTCCCCGTGACGTGCTGCGGCATCAGGGAGGGGCGATGCGCTGAGCCGCCGGCTGTTCCTCTCTACAGCATGTTACCCCACACGCTGCCACGTTAGTGAGGGCAGGGATGCAGTGCTGGGGTCTGCCCGGGGAGCGCATCAGGAGCCGCTGCCCTGGAAGAACCTCGGGTGCTGCATTTGGGCAGCAAAGCTCTGCATGCCGGAGGACCTGCTGCTCCCTCTCCTTGTGGCTGCCCATTGCTGAGATGCCCAAGGATGGTTTGGGGGGGACAGCAGAGCAGGGGGTGCCCAGGGCAGAGCTTGTCTAGACGCACCATCACTGCTGCCTTAGCAGGAGGTGGGATCTGGACTAGTGCTAGTCCAGCCAGTGCAGGAGGTCATAAGGACACGCTTAAATTGCTGCAAACCTGGCTCAGGCTACAGGGATACGAGTCAGTGGGAAGCAGATTTAAGCTAAATTGAAATCAGTTTGCCTTGAACTGAAATCGGAGCCTTTCCACCAGGCTTTGTGCTTATTTAACTGTTGAAATGGATCTGGGGTGGCCCTGCAGTTTAGTGTCCCCTCGCTGCCCTGGAGGCAGGCTGGGACCCGTGCTGGTCAGGATGGGATGAGATGGGATGGGAAGACAGGGCTCTTACCAGCACCGTGCTCTTGCAGATCCTGGTCTCCAGACCATTTCCAGCAAACAGTGCCTGTGCAGGTTTACCCATGCCCTGCCTGCTGTGGCCATCCGTGACATGCTCCTCGAGCTCCCGGGGTACCCGTAGCTCCTCATGTCCTCGCACCTTGGTACTGGGAGGTCTTGAATTATCAGAAACTGGCTGAATGAGTTGGGCTGAGATTTGTTTAGATGGGAAATGAAGCTGCCAGGAAGGTGGCAGCTGAGGTAGAAGGGCAGGGGTGGATGCAGGAACCAGTGGGAGTTGCTTAGATGGGTACCTGGGTGCTGGCCTGGATGGTCCAGCCTCTTCTAGCCTTAGTCTTGATGCATCTTCAGCAACACAGCAGTAACACGGCAGCAGGTTAAGGCAAGTCTGTTGAATGTGGGCTATGTGATACCCATAGAGCAGTTTTCCACTGTACTTTGCACCTCATGGAAATATCTCACAAGCACAGAGAGGGGGACCTCAGGCTCGGGTCGGCATGGAGAGCTGTTTGTCCGCCTCCTGGGTCTGAGTGTCAAAGCCTAATCCATGTCGGTGGTGCTTTGTGGTCTCCAAGCCCAGCCTGAGCTGCAATTAGTTACTCGGAGCTGGGCTATAAAGAGCATTTGTGCGTCAGGATAATGGAATGGGTTCGAGTTAAACCTGATCCGTCAGGGCTTAAATAAACTGGGGAATGGCAGGAAAGGGCCAGCGGAAAGCAAACCTCAAACAAGGGCGTGGGGGAGGTGAGACGCCTGGAGAGGAATGTTTTCCCCTTGGTATTTGGGAATATTGAGCTGATGCCTGCCCGGAGTCCGTCTCGGTCTGAGATGGTGGGGTGGGGGGGGCTGTGCCAGTGCCTTGGCAGCAGGGCCGGGAGGCGGGAGGACTCTCCGCATGGCCTCCCTTATTTATATCCGCCGCAATGAGCGGATAACTCATTAAGCAGTCCCGGTGGCTGGAAATGGTGCTGATCTGAGGTTTCGCTGGAGAGCGCCTGACCCCAGCGACCCCATCTCAAACTGGGTTTAATTAAACTGTCAGCACTGGACGGAAGAACAAAGCATCGTGGGCTTGGGAGGGGCTGGGGTCCCCCCCACAGCTTGCTGGGGAAGAGCAGGTCTCCTGCGAGCTGGAGAGCTGATAAAAAATGGATCTTTCCTTCCATCGAGGAAAATTGCCCATGCAAGAAGGTGACCTCTGTTATTGCACTGCCCAGCGCTGGTTCCCAGTGCCCTGCAGCCGCACACATCTTGGCTCAGCACCGGTGCCAGCAGACCTCACTTCAGCATCTCTCCTGAGCTAGCAGGAGGTTTTTTTTCCCCTTGGATTCCCTTGGGAGGGGGGACCGAGTTTCTCTCTGCTCCCTTGGGAGGGATGGGGGAAGGATGGGAGAGGAGTTTTGTAGCCCTGAAGCTCTTTCTAAGCCCCTTTGGGGGTCCTGGGTGGGGGATGCGAGGAGGAGAGAGGAGGTTGGGATGGCCGTAGCAGCAGGGTGAGAACAGAAATGCTGCGGGCGCATTGTCAGGGAGGCAAAGATGTGGGCTGTCGAAATGTGCTAAAGGCAGCCAGGATGGCTATAAATAAATGGTTTTCTCCAAGGGAAGCTGAGCTGGCTCAAGGGAAGTGGGTGCTCAGCTGTGGGGAGCTCTGGGGAGATGCTCCTGCAGGGGAGCAGCAATCCTGGCTGGATGTATCCCCCGGGAGCGGCTGCCCAGAGGTTTCCCTTGCCGAAAGCCGCAGAGTGGGAGCTGAGAGAGGATGAGCAGAGAATAGGGAAAAAAGGTCTTGTCTCCAGAAGGAGGAAGATTTAGGACATGGGCCGCAGCCCACTGGTTCCTGTCGGACCTGTGCCAGCAAAAATGGTGGAGGGGATGCTGCCACGTCCAAGCTGGCAGCCAAGCCCAGGGGGAAGGGCTGGCGGTGCTGCTCTCCCGTCTAAGGGCAAGGGCTCCCTGGAAACAGCATTAACATCTCAGCCGGGACCGGTGGCTTTCTGAGCCGGGGACATGTGAAATGCTGTAGGAGCTGGGGGGATTGTCACACTCCTGTGAGACTCCCCTCGTGCGGCTGGAGCCGGCAGAGGAGTAGCGATGCTCTATGCTTGCTTCTGTCTGGGAGTTGAGACAGAGACCAGGGGCTGATCCAGACCCCCTCTGGACCAGGGGTATCTAAAGATCTGGGTGATGAGGGAGCTGAGTCGCAGAGAGCACCGCAGCTGGGTGTGCTGCCCGGGCAGGAGAGGTTACATTCCGGCGAGGTCTGGGGCAGGTTCCTCACACCATCCCTACACCTGGCCAAACCCAGCCCTAATTGCCTTTAGAAAAGCAGGCAGAGAAAAATGGAGCGGTGCTAAATAACTTGAGAAAATGCAAATGACATCCTTCAAGAAGGAGAGGACCACAACCACGCGGGAGGAAGCTGTGAGCTGAGTAGTAGCAAAACAGGGTGACAAGTGAAAAAGGAGCTGTCGGAGAAAGGAATAACAAAACAGGCCCCGCTCGGATGGGGCTGGCTGCGCGTGGGAGGTGTTGCTTGCGAGACTGTACCAGTGACCGTTCCTCTTGGCGCTGCACCGGGAAAACCCCCGGATAGGAAAGGCAGAGATGGTGAAACGTCGGGACAAAAACGGCGTGCTCGGTGGCGGCTGGGTAGAGGAGCGGTCCCGTGCCCCTGCGGCGGCTGGCCGTGCCGGGTGGGGGGTGTGGGTGTGGGGGGGATGCTGGCCGGGGGATGTGGGTGCCGCAGCTCTGCTCCCCTCCCAGCCGGGGGGACTCGCCTGCCTGAGCCCCGGTTTCGATCTGGTGGGGGATTTTTGGTGCCTGCCTGTGTGTTGGCTCCCTGGAAATCCTGCCGCGGGGGTGGGCTGGCTCTGGCTGCACGCTGGCTCTCCCGTGCCAGACACCCGCCCCGTCCTCCCACGGCTGCTCCTGTGGGGGTTTTGGCTGAGGTTCGCTACCTCCAGCGAGGTTTTGTGCTCCTTCTGCAGCCGGCGAGCTCGGCGTGCGCCTGGGAGCCTGCAGCCGCCGCGTGGGAAGGGGCCTGCGGGCACAGCGTTGTGTTTTCATCTTTCCGTGCTGGAGCACAGTTGCTCCGGGTGCGTGCTCCTTAGCTGCTTTGCTCTTTGCACAGATGAGTACGTGCTGCTGCTTGGTGACTCTGTGCAGAGGTCCGTGGTCCAAGAGCAAGGTGCTGAGGTCGGGAGTAGAGAGCAGCTCCCCCCAGAGCAAACCTCCCCTTCCCCAGCATCTCCTGTTTCTGTCCCAGCTCCCCCCTCCGGCAGCGTGTCCCTCCCCTCACCGGGTGAGGGCCAAGCGTCCCCACTGTCACCGTGCCCACGTTTTGGCTGTTGTCCCCTCGACTCCGGGTACCGTACCCCCTTGCGCTCCCCAACAAAGCCCCTTCTGTCAGGGACAGAGTGGGGCTGGGGGGGGCCGGGCTGGGACATGTCCCCCCGAATACCAATCAGGAGGGGGAGCGTGTTTACACTGGTAGCTGGGGGGTGGCTGCAAGACCACCCCCACCAGCCGGGGGGACGGGGAGGGGGAGGGGGAAGGGAGGCCTTGCCACAGCCCCTGGGAACAAAGAGTCAGTGTGGCTTGTGACAGCTCTAAGGAAACGCAGGGAAACAAATGTGTCACTAATAGGTGGGGAGGTTACCTAGGAAAAGACGCTGCCGGGCGGGCGGCCAGCCAGCCCCCTCCCCGGTGGGCTGGCAGGCGGCGAGGGGCTGGGGCTGGCACCCCCGGGCTCAGGGGGGTTCGGCGGGCAGCAGTGGGGCCAAGCCAAGGCAGGTTTGTGGTCCATGCCTGGCGCAACGTGCCCTCATGCTGCTGTCCCCGTGGGGACAGCATCCTTAGGGGCGCAGTAAGAACATCTCTGGGTTTTTGTGCTGGGTGTCCCCGCTGGAGAAGCGGCACCGTTGTGCAGGGAGCTGCTCGCTGCCTGTTTGCTCTCCGCCTTCTTCCTCCATTGTTAACGTGCCACAGACCTCAGTTCTTTTTTGGGGCCCCAGAAAGACTCCCTGGGGGATCCTGAGTACAGCCAAGTCTCAAAGCCTCACGAATTAAACACTTGTTTAAGACCTTTTTATATTTAAGGGCTTCCATAAGCTTTTTGGGAACCTGACTCACGGTCTGTGGAGGCACAGGAGTGCCAGGGTGAAGGTCACTGCTATACCCTGACCTGCCACCGAGCAGCCTCCCCCTTTGCTTCCCACAAGCCTGGGCCCCCTCCCACTGGGGTGATGGCGCAGACCCTGCTCAGGGGTGCCCCGGCCCCCGACTCTTTTCTGCGCCATTACCTTGCCGGCGAGCCGGGCTGCCAGGAGCAGGCATTGCCAGCCGGCTGCCTGGAGATAATCTGCCCCCTCCCTCCATGCACCCTGTTGTGCTCCTGACTCGTGGCCAACTCTGGATTTGGGGGTGTTGAGCTGCTTCCAAGGTTTCCCTGGCAATGCGCGGGGTCGAGCCCTGCTCCCAGGGCTTCCCTCCTTCAGCCACTGGCTCCACCGGGCGCACCCTCGGTCTTGTTTTGGGTGCAGGCTCGGGTTTGGCTTTCTTAACATTATTAAAGCAAAGAGATCTGGGTCTGTAGTGAGATGCAGCTTCCAACCCCCTGCCCCTTTTGGCAAAGTGCCCCCCTCCATGTGCTATCACCCTGGGTGGAGCATCCCTGCCCACCTCTTGGTGATCCCTACCGCGCTGGCAAATGAGAATTTGCAACCCACAGGAAAAAATGATGGAAAATCAAGTCTTCCTAATGCTGGGCAGCAGTGCTAATTACACAGCTATTAAAACACAGGGGAATTATTTATTCCCTCCCCCCCTCGCAGCTCATTGCCTGCATTGTGCCCCCTTGGCCACCTTTGGTCCCCTAAAAGAGATAAAAGAGCACTAGGAGGAGCTGATCCCTTTGTCCATATGTTTTGGAAGCAGAATAAAGGCTTTTCCTTCCTCCAGTTTTCACAGCTCAGATAGTAGAAAGGTTCAAAGTAATTTTAAAGAATCGTGAGCAGAATTAGCCTCTGGTAATTTGACTTCCAGGATGTGGAAGAAAAGTCTTATGCGGTGATTTTAGGGTAAGTTATAACTTGGTACCTCTGCACGTGTATCCCACAGACATGTTAATGTGCAGAGCCAGATAATTAACCCTCGTTTGCTGGTTGATTCTCCCAAGGGGGGTGCTGGACCCCCTTGTCTCTCCTGCTGGGACTGCCATGCAAATAAGCCGTCAGCAGCTTCTAGCACTGCTTCCGACAGCTGCCTGCAAGGGTGCCTGTGCCGCGTCCCTTCCCTGCTGCTCCCGAGGGGCCCGCGGTGCTGGTGCTGTCGGCATCAGTGCTGGACCACGCAGCCTGCAGCCCTGACACTAGCAGCTCGGCTCGGTGGTCACCGGCACCAGCTTCTTGCCCAAGCAGGCTGCCTGGGCCACTGGGATGCTTTACCCACTGCAGTAGGTGGGTCATTTTCCCTGTGCTAAAGTGCCATAAAGACCAAACGTGAGTGAGTGGGGCAGATGCCCCTTCTCACGCCTGGGGGGTTTCCTGGTGCGGCAGGGCTTGTAGGCATTGCCAAGGGGAAGCTGTCCCCCGCCTGCAGGGATGGGCTGGGGGCATCCCGATTTGGAGAGCCCGTTTCCCTGTGCGTGCCAATCGGGATCCAGGCACAAGCGCAGGGCAGCTGCCTGCGCCAAGAAACCCGGCCGGCAGTGTGTTGGGGGTGGGTTTGGGAGGTGGGAATTCATCTCCCAGATTCTCATCTGTGTTAAATTAATTATCATCCCAGGCTTATCCTCACTTAACCAGCAAGACACAGACATCTGTGGTTGGGACCACCACCACCCTGCCAGAGCTAAGCAGCATATGGATTACGGAGTCTTACCGGCTGCCCCCCCCGGCCCCTCTGTGGTTCTTGCTCCCCCCTTTGCCCGTGGAGGCTTCGGTCCCCATTTGTGTCTGTATTTCCCTTCTGGACAGGAAAAGCTGGATTAATTTTTACCGCTCCCAAGGGAGCTGTTGGTAACCAAAGACGTCTCGCTGTCTTGTTTTCTGTAAACCGGGAGGCAGGAAACCACAGGGATGGTTTAAAATACTTTCCTCGCCCCCCTGCCCCCTTCTCCCTGTCTGGCCCTCGCCGCCCCTCCGATGGGGGATGGTGTTTGGGGCAGAGCTGCTTGGAGAGAAATAAAGTTGCTCAGACTTTTTCCAGGCCCCGGGGCTGGAGGAGAGAGGTTTCTCCAGGAGATGCAGGTGGGAAGAGCTCGAGCATCCTCTTGAGTGTTTGGGGAATGATAATTTCAGGATCCTACAGAGGAGGAGTGAGAGGTGTTAGCCCCGTTGCATGGACAGAGTATTAAATGTGGAAAGCACAGGAAAAGCGCCCAAAAAGTGCCTCTCACCCTGGAGCTGGGAAGTCCTCCATCGCCAGACCCCTCCCATGGCAGAACTGGGAAGGGGACCCAGGAGTCCTGGCCCTGCATCCCCCCAGCCTTCGCATCCCCGGTACGGCACTCAAAGGGGTTTTTGTCCAGTTCCGAGCCCCACAGGTGGGTGGGCTCTTCATCCCCCCCCTCCCTTTTACCCCTGGGCTGGGATGCTTTTTCCCAGGGGCCGCCTTTGGCCTGTCGCTACGCGACGCAGGCTTCCGGGTCACCTCGGCAACGGGAGCCTGGAGATGCGGGTTGGGGATTGACCCCATCATGGGACCCTTTTGGGATGTTTGCCTGGGAGCTGGTGTTCCCGCTTGCCGCGGACGGGCACGTACCCAGCAAAACGCGCGGCCGCGCGTTTTGCTGGGTGTGTGCCGGTCCACGGCAAGCGTGGTGGAAATGCAAAATCACTGCGTGCCGTGCTGGTGCGTGCAGGGTCGGGGTGCAGGTACCTGGCATTGGGGTTTCACTCCAGGGATGCTCCATTGCAGCTCCTCTCCATTGCACAGCCAAGCCATTACTGCCTGGCAATTACTGCCGGCGCTATTAATTACTAATCATGGGGACAAAGTCAGGGCAGTGTAGTGGGGAGGGGATCTGTCCTTGTGGGGTAAATGGGAGAAAGCAAGCGAGGAGCAAACAGGGGGGCTGGCTGCATTCCTGGGACTCGGTGGCATTTCCAGCTCTTGCTGTCCAACCAGAGGCATTTCTACCTCCCGGCGTTGCCGTCCCGCTCCGGCTCGCTTGTTCTCTTCCCCATGGGCGCAGTGTGTTGCTCATTCCTGCATCCTACAATTTCACAGCATCCCTGCAGCCGGGTGTTAATGAGATTAGACCCAAGCTTTAAGATGTCTCTCTCTATCCTTTGCCATCCAATTACACAGCCCGCATGGTATCTGATTGCCTGCGAGTGGGGAGGACTGGGGCTGGCTGGGATGGGAGGATGCAGCTGGTCTCTCTGGGTATCAGTCCCGCCGTGCTGAGTGGTTTTCTTTCTTTTCTTTTCTTTCTTTATTTTTTCTTTTTACTCCCCCCTTGGCTTTGAGCTGCTTCGTTTGGCTTTTTCATCGCTTCTCGACGTGGTGGCTGGGCAGAATTTGTTTAAATTAACTGCTTGAATGGCAGCATTTGTGTGTGTTGGTGGGGGGGAGCTCAGACAGCACCAGAATGGATGAGGGGGATTAAAGGTGCCTAATGGGTTCCAGATGGGCATCCCGGACTGGGAAACACCCCCACAACCCCAACCCCAGCCAGGGGCCACTGGTAAGGAGCTCGGGGCTGGGAGGCTACAGCAGGCGGCTGCCTGGCTTTTCCACAGCAGGGCAGCTGCTCCGAGCATGTGCCCACGGGACCAGGGTGCCCTGAGGCTCTCCGGGTGCTGGCTGCCTCTGTGCTGCCCGGCCGTGCCTGGGGCAATCAGGCAGATGCACCGCAGGAGGCACCTTCCCTGGCTGGCCTGGAGCACAGGGTGCAGCAGGCTCTGTTCTCCCCGCTGCAGACATGGGGCTGGGGACAACCGCTGCGTGAGAGTCCGGCTTTCGGAGGTGCCTCAGCTCCGTCGTTAGCTGACATTGCAAATACAGCCTGCCGCGGCAGCACCACTGGAGCGGCCGTTTCTGCTCAGCAGTCTTGGTTGCAATGTGAGGAATGATAATATTTAGTCTTGGACGCCTTCCCCCTGGGCTCTAGGGTACCTCAGGGCGCTCGCTCAGTCTGACGATCCTGCTGCTGCAGACATCAGCGTATTTTTTCTTATTTACAGGTGGAAAACTGAGTCCCAGAGACAGGAGCAAAACGGCCTGCGTGGCCCTGCCAGTTGCATTTCCCAGACCTGTAGGATTAGAGACATGGTGACAGCCCTCCCCGCCTCTCCAAGGGCTGTGCCTCCCACCAATGGCCAGATTTCTCCTCCAAACGTGCTACATGGTGCCAGGGCTGCATGTTCGCAGCCTGCCTGGTGGCAGTGCCTAGCTTGGAAGCACGTCAGTCCCAAGCAAGAAGAAGTGTGCAGGAGTGAGGGGCTGCTGGGGAGCGGTGTCACTGGCAGGGACTGCAGGGTCATTGCTTTTGAGTTTTATTAATGGCTAAGAGTGGGACATAAGCTGTGAGCTGGCTGGCTGCTGGGAGTATCAACCATGCTGTGGGATGGCTCATCATTTCGCGGGGGATTTAAGCTTCTTAGGGGAGCGGGCTGCAGAAGAGCCCATCAGGTTTAATGGGAGTGAGAATCGAGTGGTGCCTTTTGCTATTGAAAGCTGGAAAAGCCCTGTTCCTGGGGGGAAGGAGCCCACTTGCCCTGCAATGACTTTTTGTGAAGGCAGTGTTTTGCTCCGGTGTGTCCGGCTGCATCCAAGCAGATGGCCGAGCTGGGGGATGAGGCAAGGCACAGGAGAGGAGCCCCATGGCAGCACTCCTGACACAGAAGGGCTGCGGCAGAAGGTGGAGGCTGGGGAGGGTCCAGGCAGAGTGGCAGGGGGGCACGCGGGGCGCTTGGGGAGCACTGGCCGGCCTCCCTCACCCGCCGACCCTTGGCTGACGTGCTGTCTGCCAGCCCTCCTGGCCCTCCTTGGCCCCACGTTCGCCCCCGGCTTTCATTTCCTTCCACAAATATTGAGAAAATAGATAGCATGGCCGAAAGGGGACGTCCCCACATCCCTCTGCACACAACTGCCTCCCCGGGGAGCTGCGCAGGTGGTGACCCCGCATTCCTCGGCCCAAGGGTTAACTGGAGAGAAAGCAAATATTGGCTTCTCCACAGGCTGCCCTAGCCCGTGGCCAGGGCTGCCTCTTGCCTGAGGGAAGGGGCTCGCGGGGCAGGCAGGTCCCCATCCCTGGCAGGGGTGGTTGCACAAACCTGGCTCTTCGCCTGGGTAGTGCGAGGTCCCCGCCATGGTCTGAGCCCGCTCCTCGGGGCAGGAGGTGCCCCGGCACGGCGGGGACTGGTGAAGCCACGAGGGTGACAAGCTGGAGGGTCAGCCTGTGCCGGGCACGGCTGGTGTGCTGCCAGGGCTGCCTGCCCCTCTGCCTCTCGCTGCATCTGCACCCGGGGCGCGCTTCTGTGCCTCGGGAATTGAAGGCAGGTGGCTGGAAAGGACTTGGGGCCGCCCCGCAGGGAGCTCGTGCGTGCAGTGCCGATGGCACGAGCCCAGCGCTGCCAGCTCCCGCTGCCACTGCCTGCCCCTCTCGGCTGGGTGCCTCCCGTCACCCTCCAGCCGTGTGCGTGGTTTTGTGGCCCAGGAGTTGCTCCGTGAAGCATGGGACCCGTGTTGATGCCAGGAGCCTTTGCAAGCCCCCTGCTCCCCGGGGCAGGATCTGGCCTCAGTGGGGTCCAGCAAAGCATATCCTCCCTCTCCCCCATCCTTCTTCACTCCCTCCATCCCGGTCTTGTCTCTTAGCAACTGTCCCTGGCCAGACCCGGGCTGTGCAGGGGGATGTGATGCTTTCCATGCATCAGTCACTTTGCCACCTCGAGAATGACCGCGAGGTCGTTAGCCCCCGCGGCGCTGGTTGGGCCGAGGCGCGGCGAGCAATGATAGAGCATCCCTGCGACGCCTCCGCCCGGGTAGCAACCGGCTGCTCTGCCTCCAGCTTGACACCGATCCCTGCTACAATAATGATACAGGGGGCAATCAGGGAGGAATTAAAGGATAATTAATGCCAATCCACATGGAAAATTGCTCTCGTCAAACAAACCTGATATCATTTTTTTTGATGAGCTGACAAATTGGGTTGATAAGTAGCGACTGTGCTGACATGATATACCGAGACTTCTGCAAGTCATTTTACTCCTGCCTGGAGCATATTGCGATGAAAACATGAATCTTCTGCAAAAATCAGTGTAGCATTTCTGACAATGTGCTTCACTAGTAGACTTCCCAGGGGAATTGCAGCGGTCACCTTTCTGGCAGGGTGCAGCGGGGCTCTGATGATGATGACCTGATGTTCACCATCTCTGCAGAGCCGCGGTGGTCTTGGGATCTTGGGTGGCAACATTGACTTTTGCCAACCTCCGCCTGAGTCTCCTGGCCTCTCGTTGCGTCCTCCTTCTGCCCTGCGCCAGCCGAGGGTGAGCTGGGCAGTAGGTGATGTAGCTGGGGAAAAAGCCACCTGCATCATCATGGAGCTTGGTTTGGAAGGAAGCACGAACTGGTAGGTGAAAGGAGCAGGGCTGGTGCTGCCGGTGGGATGCCGGTCCAGTGGGATGCTCCGCCTGAAACTCCTGTGCTGCAAAACATCCTCGTGCAAGGTTACGCAGCTGGGGAAAAAAAAAATGTAGGTCACAGCTACAAGATGAGGAACAGTGTCTGGGGATGTGGTTACACTGAAAAGGACTTAGCAGCCGTCGCGGCAGCCTGCTTTGGGATGCAGGCTTCCAGCGCTGCAGCTTGGGGGGTGATGGATGACAGAGCAGCTCTGGGTACCAGGGGCTGGGGGTGGGTGCCATTCTGGGGGGCAGCGGGGAGGCCTCCGCTGAGCATTGTTTCTGCTTCGAGGCCCACGGTTTAGAGAGATGTTGGGAAATTAGGAAGTGCTCAGAGATGAAGTGCAGGATAATTGGAGGTCTGGAAAACCTGCCTTCCAGTGGAAAGAATTAAAAAGCTCAGCCTATTTAGCGTATGCAAGAGGAGGTTAGGAGGGGATTTTATCCCTGTGTCTGCGTACCTGCATGGGGAGAAGCCTGATTGTAGGCATCTCATTAATTTTGTAAAAAAAGAAAAAGAAAAAGAGAAAAAGCATAAAATCGTTCAATAGCTGGAGGCTGAAACCAGACAAATTCAGACTAGAATTAAATTTGGCTTTTTCACCATGGAGAGCAATTAACCATTGAACACTCAGCTAGGAAGAGGTGGATTGGATGTCCTTTAAAGTTGCAAAGGAGACCATACTTCTTTCCCTGGTGGTGAAAATGGGAAGGCAGGGTTGGAGCAGAAATCCCAGGGAGAGCTCTGCATCTGGGCCGGATGCACGGAGGCATCCCCGTGATAAAGTGTCCCCTTCTGGGTGATGGATGGCACCCCATCTGCTGTCCCTCTCTGGACTCCGGGAACATCAATCCAGCGCCTCCATCCCAGACCAGGACCTTAATTGCTCGCTAAGCCCCCAAGCATCCCTGCTTTGCCAGGCTGGTGGAGCAAAGCCGGCTGTGGCAGCTCTTTTCCATCAGGGACAAGGCAAAGCGACAACTGAGCAGGCACATCTGCTGGTAGGGACCAGGCTGCCGCAGCCGGGGGGCTGCCGGGGGGGTGCTCCCAGGCTGCCCCCCCTGCTCTCACCCGGGCCAGGGGAGATCCGCTGGCGCCAGTCTTCCCACGCTCTCCCCGGGGGATGCTCAGCCGCGGCCTTCCTGACCCCTGCACTGCAATCCTGTCTGAGCATCTTAGGCGGAGTTATATTTTACTAGCACGGTAAAAGGGAAAGACAACTTTGCTTTAATTTTATGAGCTACAAAGTACCTTGCCTGGTTAGGTACTGGCTGAGCTTTGCAAGGGCTCTGGCTCGGAGATCACAGGGCAAATAGCAGCAGTGGTTGAAGATGCCATCTCTCCCCTACGCCGCTCCCTTGCCCTTCACAACTGCTCTTCCTCCAGTGCCCCCATCTCCGCAGAGCCGGGCAGGATCTGCTCCTCTCCTGTTCCCATCCCTTTGCAGAGGGACACCAGCAGTGACCATGACAGTGAGGCCAAAACGGAGCGCTCCGGGTTGTCCGGCTGCGGGGTTTTCCTGGCTGCCGGTCCCCCAAAATTGTGCCTGGGACAGTGAGAAGGCGAAAGCTGGCTGTAGCTGGGGATGTGACTCTGGGAAAGTCCCACTGTGGCGTGCAGAGTGGTGGGATGCAGCGGGGAGCCATCGGTGCCCCCCGTGAGCAGGGCGGTGTGTGCAAACTCCCGTGTGCCCTCGCAGCCTGCCGACCCCTGATCCCCCGGTTGTAGGAATGTCTTTACATGCTCTGGGAATCTTTGTGCTCCTCTCCTTGCAGCCTGCCACTGCCTGGCCTGGGTTTTGTGCTTTTGCTTCTTTTTTTTTTCCTTTTTTTTCCAACCCCTTTCACAAAGACACCTATTCTCCCCCCGCGCCCTGGGGATTTACACAGAAAGCTCACCCTCAACACAGCAAAAGAAAGGCCCGGGAGAGGAAGCTCACACAAAATGTGGTGTGTGGCTCTTTGTGTCCCCTTTGTAATTCCTCTGCACAATGAACTGCCCCGGCCACCCACCAGCCCAGGGGTACCCCCAGGTGCCCCGTCCGCCGTGCCCCTTTGATGCAGCAGCGGGCAGAGCTGGGGATGCTCTTCACCAGGTGGCCGAGAGCACAGCCTTTTGTGCTTGGGAGAGGGGAAATTTGGGCAGGATGGAGATCACCATGTTCCCGCAGCAGCAAAAAGCCCCCTTGCATCCCCACCAGTGCCTGGGCAGAGCTCTGGGGGGGTCCCTCCAGCAGAGCCCTTCCATCAGCCCTGCTCTGATGGCTTTTAACATGCTAATGACCCTCT
The DNA here is from genome assembly GCA_013400755.1 of Pelecanoides urinatrix. Lineage (NCBI taxonomy): Eukaryota > Metazoa > Chordata > Aves > Procellariiformes > Procellariidae > Pelecanoides > Pelecanoides urinatrix. The sequence continues at coordinate 176,015 of VZTQ01001663.1, forward strand.
CAAGGGCAGGAGCAGCTCTGTGTAAAACCTATGTTCAGCCCTCGGTCATGGACATTTGCTCAGAGACACAGTGTTAAATATTTATCCTCCCCGCCTCCCCCCCGACTTCGCAGGCATTAACAATAGCGATCGCAACCGGCCCCTTCCCCCTCACCAGGAACATGTGGCTCCTGGACCATGACAGCGAACGTTATCGTTTGTACCTGTGAATTATTGATAAGGTATAAGATAGTACTTGCGGTGAAAAAATAATGAGGAGGAGAGGTTGCTTGCAGCCTGGCAGGGCCGGCGCTGCTGCAAACCCTCTTCTCCAGGGGCAAAATGGGTGGTGGGACCCCATTCCTGCCGTCGCCAGCTGACCGTGCCGGCCCTTAGCAGCGTGCAGCCGGCACCGGGCTGCCTTTGTGCACGGCGGCTCCTCTCTCGGCGTGGGTCTGGCTGGCGCCTGTCCCCTCCTGCCTGCCCGCTGCCTTCCCCCGGGGAGGTGGGCAGCTGCCCGACCTCCCCAGCCCCACGCTGCCTGCAGCCTCCCGCGAGCTGGGGGATGCTCGCTCAGGCAGCTGCCTGCAGGTCGCAGAGGTGGGTGGGGATGTCCCAGCTCCGCGGGTGGGCTGCCCGCCCTGCGGTGCCTGGGCGGGAAAGGGGCAGGTATCGCCCGGCCCTGCAGATGCCGTGGCTCCAGCGAGCAGATGGGGTTTAGCCTGGGAGAGCCTTTCAGCTGGCAGGGCTGGGGGACTTGGGAGGTCTCCAGGGGTTGGAGGAGGGAGAACGGTCCTCGGTCCTTGGCTTTATGGCCACCGATGTGCACTGTCCCTGTGCCATAATCTGTCCCTGAAAAAGGGGGATGAGGCTGCCGTGTCCCTGGAAAGCAGGTGGCAGCCCTGGAAGGGGGTTCCCCAGCCTAGGGCTGTCCTGTAGCTGGGAGCTGAACTCAGCGCATCTGTCCCCTGAGCTATGGAGGTGAGAGCCTGTCCCAGAGACCCCCCAGGTCCACCAGCTCTGGCAGGTTTGGCCTTCCTGCACTTTGCGAGGCTCTGGGATGCCACGTGGGAGGGTGCAGATGGCTCAGAGGGATCTTGTCGCCGGTGGTGTGGGCAGCCCGATTAAAATCAGGGTGCCTCTTTAAGCCAGTTCAAAGCCTGGCTTTGATGTACTTAGACCCTCAATCCCACTGCGTTTTGCAGAGAGCATTAGCAGGAGAGCCAAGGCATTAGCATGCAGAGCCTGGCCTGATCTGGGGTTACACATCTGCATCCCTGGGCTGGGTGATGGGGCACCAGGGTGCTGCACCCGCATCGGGGACAGTGAGGGTCTGGGGGGAGCACGGCGGAGATGAGGCACCCTCTTCCCCTGCACAGAGCCCCCCGCCGTGCTCTGGCAGCACCCCTGCTGCCCAGGAAGGGGCTGCCCAGACCTGCCGTGCACCGACATCAGGTGGTGCTTTCCCAGAAATGTGTCTGAATCCAGTGTCCCGGACCCCAGGGATGCAGGATGTGTTGTTATTTCTGAAGATGCAGGAGTGCCTGGGAGGCAGAGCAGCCCCTGCCCATCACCTGCCGCAGCCTGGGCCACAGCCGGGGGCCACCCAGGCAGCACTGCTCCTCACCCCCTGCCCCATTTGTGGCTCCCAGCAGTGGCTATGGGGCTGGGAGGATTCCCATGAGCCGCCCGCCTCCGTGGCTCCTTTGCTGGGTCTCCTGGGGGAAGGTGGAGGTGTGGGGTGCTTGTGAGCACTGTGGGGGGAGGTGGATGTCTCGCGCTGTTCCTCAGCATTGGCACTGCCACTGTCCCTCTCTGTCTGGCCTGAATGGTTTGGATCATGATTTTAATTGCACACTGCAGTAGCAGAATTGCTCCCAGCCTCCAGTTTCTGTCTTCCTCCCTGCCTAACCTCCCCAGAGTGTTCCTTGGGTTGTGTGCCCAAGAAAGTGTTTCTGAGTGAGGAGCATTGCACTGGTCTTTCCACCGGACTCAAAAGATGGGCTGGACTCCTGGAGGGGCCATGTCCCCGCCTCTGCTCCCCAAGGTGCTGCTTTTCCAGGTGTGCTGGTGCAAGGGTGGGTGAAAAAATGACACTGCTGGGGCAAAGGCTTGAAAGTGATAATTAAGGAGTGATTAAGAGAGCACAAGCATGTGCAGCATGTCTGCATGCTGGTGGGTGTGTGGGTGTGATGGAGTGTGCAGAGAGCCCCTGGTCCAAGGGTGCTCCAGCATCAGGCAGCGTTACCCCTGAGTATAAGCTGCAGCATGGGAGCTGTAGCAAGGAAGGGGCCGAGTACGGCTCCTCGCTCCTGCTGCGGCAGAGCATCCCTGAGAAGGTGATTGATCCCAGCATTAAAGGCTCTGGGAGCGTGAGCCCTCGTCTCCCCGCTCACCCTCCTGCTCCCTGACTTGCCTCCAGTCATGCAGCGAATACAGGCCAGGCCACTCGGATATCAACTCTGAAGTGTGAATTTCAAACGCTCCCTCCGTCCTCATCCCCTCTCTGGTGTCTGCTGGGAGGCACGGAGAGCGGCAGGAGCACCAGGCACATGAAACAGCCCCGTTCAAAGCCTGGCACTGCGGCTCCCACTTGCCAGCCGAGTTAAGTTTGCAGGCAATTATCCAGTGGTGTTCCCTGCCTTCGCTCCCAGCCTTTTCCCTTGCAAACCGCCTGCTCTCTGCTTTGCTTTTAGGGGAAGAGCCTGGCACCAGAGCAGATATGAACTGCATCGGGCTGGGCTCCTGCCTGCAGGTCACGGTGGGGGATGCTGCAGCCCTCCTATGCCCCATCCCATGGTTCCCACAGCTCCATCTCAGCGCTGAATTGGGCTCACACCAAGCCGGTGTTGAGGATCAAGTCACAGAAGCTTTCTGTGTGGGGAGCAAAGCAAGGCAGAGGTGCTTTGGCCTCATTCAGGGCTGACACATGAGGACAAGACCAAACCCAAGCCCTTTTCTCTCCAGCTGCTTTCTGGCTAGAGGGGTGCAATGGGGATGGCTCATCCCGTGCTGGATCCCAGGGTGCTGCAGGATGCTCGTGTGCTTGGCTGGAGCTGGGGCTGTGTGTGCGTGGGGAGGATCCAGCCCCTTCCCTGTGTGAGGCAGAGGCAAGACGGTGCGTGTGAACTCGACTTCACAAGACATCAAATGCACTGCAGTCAGATGGAAATTGGCTCTGGGAGCTCCTTTCTTCTGGCACGGAGCAGCTCCCCACTCCTGCTCCCCCCTCGGCGGGTGGATGGGCTGATAACGTGAGGAAGCGCCGGCTCCCCTCCAAGCCGTAGTGCCTGGGATCTCCAGGCTTGCTGACAATTTGCATTAATGTTTACTTAACTAACCGGGAGCCCTCTTACATCCCAACTAACCACCTTTGCTGGGGGGCTCGCATGGCTCGTGGGGGCGGCGGGACCAGCAGAGGCATTTCTGGGCTGCCTCCTTTGTGCTGTGGGAATCTCCAACCCTCAGAAAAAAACCCTCTTTGCCAGAAGAATGGGTCCTTCTCCCAATTTACTTGAAAAGATGTCCCGGATTTCTGCCTAGCCAGGACCCTGCATTGTTCCCAGGCAGGATTTCAGTGGGGGAGCCGGCTAATTTGCAGTATTTTACGTATCTAATATGTTGTCAGAAATGCTTTTAAATCCCTATAATATTTAATTAGGAGGCAGCTTTTGGCGTATTAGGCAGGAACTGGGCTGTCTAATTAGTTATTGGCGATTTCATACCCGTGAAGGTAATTAAGTTAAGTAAAAGCTGGAGGCAAGCTCCCCTGCACGCATCTGCCCCATTTTGGAGCCGCTCTGGGGTGCAGCGGGGTCGATGCTGGTTGTCCGGCCTCAGAGCGGTGTGTACCCATGCAGGGCTGCTGCTGGGCTGTCCCCCTCCGTGGGGCAAGGGACAGCTGTTCCCCATGGCAGGGCCATGCCCAGCCTGCGGTCCCGGCTGGAGCAGGACACCTCCCACCACGGCCGGGTCTCCAGCCCCCTCCGGCAGGGCTCTGACACCTTCTTGGGCCCGTGATGTGCTTGTCTCCCAAACCTGGTATTTTTAATTTCAAAACGAGCTGGAATCTGACAAAATATGAATCATCCAAGAGATGTAAGAGCGGGCAGAGTCCCTGGCAGACTGGGGTGTATTTTTAGCCCACACGTGTTGGAATTTGACTGTTTCTTAAGGAAAAAAAGAGGTTTTCAGATCTGAGTGCCTAGCTCTGGCCATGCTGGGAGCCCTGCTACTGGCTCCGCATTGCACTGCCGGCCTTGCAAATAAAGGTTTATGGCAGCGTGGGAAGGAGGACAAGGATCAGGCTGTGCTGCACAGCCCCTGCTCGCCTCTCCCATCGCAAAGGACCGCGCTGGGGGTCCGAGCCCTGCCCTCTGCCCACCGCTGGGAGTGCAGGGGCACTGGCATGGGCACATGCATGCAACCAGGGGTTGGCTGCTTGCCCTTGCCCAGGCCAGCAGCCAAGGCTCGGGGTAGCAGCACCTGGAGCTGGTCATGGCTGGGGCACTCCCAGGAGCGTGGGTGTCTCTGGGGGCACCAGCACCCAAATTTGCCCCTCTAGCCCGGCCATGCTGTGTGTCCTTGCACACATGCCAGCGACGGATGGCACGTATCCCTCCCCAGGCTGCCCTGAGATGGTTCCCACTGCATCCTGTGGTGGGGTCCCAGCCCGCAATGCCCCCACTGTGAGATGGGGCTCCCCAGCCACCCACCTCCCTCTGAGGGGGCTGATATCTGCCCTGCTGCGCCAGCGTGGGTCTCTCCCCCTCTGTGGGGTTTGCAGCCAGGACCCCACTTGTTCGGGAGATTTCATCCCCCCTTTAATCCTGGCGGTTGGAAGCTGGGGAGCTGATAATGATGAAGGAGTGTAAATGTCAGCAGGAAACCAGCCAGGCCTGCTGCGGCAGGGGTAATCAGCCTCGGCGGCTCCTCTCCCCGGGTCCTGGAGCACAAGCTGCAGCCGCACCGAGCGGTGCCGGGACACTCGAGCAGCCACGCTGGAGGCTGGCTGCAACATTGGCAGATCCAGCCCTGGCCAGCAGCTCCCTTGGAGGAGCCGGCCGGGGCTCAGGGTCCCGTCCCTTCTCCCTGGACGCACCCTGGCTCTCCCCTTAGCTAGAATCCCCACTGCAATCCCAGCTGGGCTTGAGCTGAGTTTTAAATGGAAGAGTGTAGCATGGGAGAGGGGTGCGGAGGTGAGCTGCTCCTGGCGTGCGTGTTTTTTTCTTAGGGATCCCCACGAGCTGCATGCTCTGGAGTAGCATGTGTGATGGTGGTGAGATGCTCAACCTTTGTGAAAACACCTGTGACTGTAGCTACCTCCTGGAAACGCACAGCCTTCCCTTCCCAGCTCAGCTGGGCTGTGGCAGGAGATGTGGACACGCAGGTAACACAGGCCCCAGCTATTCAGGCAGGTCCGCGGGGCAGAGTCAGCTGTGGGCTCTTGGGGTCACAGAGCCGGTGTCCCCACCTGAAGTGAGATGCGTTTGGAGCAGAGACAGGAGTTGCATTGTTAACCTCAAAGATAATTGAGCTCGGGGCAGCTTGCAAAGGGATGTGGGGCTGCTCCATCACTTAAGCTTTAACATAGAGGCTGAAGGTCTGTGCGAGACCCCCAGCCACGCGCGGGCTCAGGGCCGGGGCTCCCCGGTCTGTGCCTTGCGGTCGGGCTCTGCTGCCAGGCTCGCTGCTCCTGCGAGGCTGCATACATGTGTGGATCGGGGAGAGGCAGGAGGAGCACCCAGATGTGCCTCCGGCAACTCATTTCTGCCTCCCCAAAACAAGGAGGAGCTGTTAATCCCCAGCACAGGCGAGGTCCGTGGGCGGCAGTGTTTTATGACCGGGGCCTGCAGCTGTACTAACTGCCTGCAGGCAGAGGCTTCCCCTGACTCGCGGTGTGGTTTCGTGCCGGGGGCTCTTCAAAGAGCTGCTCTGTGGAGGGAAGCCCTGTGGGCTGGGGTGCAGCTCCCTGTGGCACGGCCATGACTGGGTGCTGCTGTCCCAAACCCTCTCGGGAGCGATGTTACTGGGGCAAGGGTGCTGCTGGCTTTGCTGCCCTGCCAGCAGTTTTTATCCTGGCTTTGATGTGTGCCACACAGGATGGAGTCTCTTCATTTGCCTGTTGGGTTTTCCCTGCTGTGTGCCCCTGCACTCGATTCCCATGCTCGGGCGCTCTTGCAGCCTCGCACTCGCTCTGCCCTGTTTCCCACCCTCCTTTCCCGTCGGACTCTTCTCCTATCAGGGCTGTTTCCTCCCAGCCCTGTGTAAAATCACATCTCTTTTTCCAGCTGCTGGGCTGGATTTGAGATGTCCCGCTGGCCCCACCCTGGCTGCCAACGGGGGCTGATGCTTTTTACCCTGCAATGCATCTCCCACCTTACAACCCACCACCGGCTCTGTGGTCGCTCCCAGGTGCTTTCAGGAAGCCAGGCTATGAGATGCAGCTGCTGCTGGAGCACGAGTTTTGCCTGTCTTAGTGCTAGGGCTGAGCGTGAGGAGCCTGAAGGACCCTTGGTCATGCCAGGGCATCTCACAAAGTAATTCCATCTGGGTCTTGCAAGGTTCAGCATCGGTTTCAGAGCATCCTCCAGGCCAGAAGGAGTTTGCTTTAGCCCTTCTCAAAGCTGGGACCAGGGTTTAGAGTTGCTATCCCAGGACCTGCAAAGCTGAGGAGCAGCATTGCATATCCGCAGCATTGCTCCTCGGCTCACCAGCCTGCACCAGATCTGGGACAGCCAGGATGCAATTCTCAGCTTGGCTCAGCCTCATTCACACCTCGGAGGAATCCAGGAGGGCCGGCAGGGCTGGCTTCACACTTATTAGCAATTAAAAGCCTCAGAGCCTGGGAGTCAATTAGCTCTGAGCTCAGCAGTGCTGCAAACCCAGGGGATGAGCCTGCTAACGAGAGCCACAGCCAGCTCCCCACAGGGCTCGGGGCTGGCTCGCCAGAAGAGCTATTTGCTTTTTCATTTACACCTTAGATGAGTGTTGCTGCATTTCGGGGTGTCTTCTTGTGCGCGAGCTGCCAGGCAGGGAGCACACACTGTGTGCTGGAAGGTGCAAGGTTTCCCAGTGCGCAGGGCTGGAGCCTCGCACCTCTCCCGGCATGGCACAGCACCGTCACCCAGCAGGGCACTCCGTGCATGGGGTCATGGAGGGTCTCGCTGTGGCACGCTGCCGTCTGCTGGAGGTAGAGCCACATGTGGTCCAGCAAATCCCCACCGCTAACCCCCAGGTCGCTCTAGCCCAAGCTCTGGAGCTGCTGGGCTGCAGTACCCCGATTTGCTGGGCACCCCAGGACGTGCTGGGTCCGTGAGCACTGGGATGATGCTTTGCCACGGGCCGTGGTTTCCCTCTGCAACAGGAGAGCAGCGGGGCGGTGAGCCGAGGGTGGGTTTGGGGGGAGGCTGGTGGGGCCGTGCAGCCCTGGGGAAAGGGACAGCTCCGTGCCTTTGATTTGCAGTGCGTTGGGAACATTCTGGAAATGAGCTGGGCGATGCAAATGTGAAGCAGGTTGGTGTGCAGGCTGGAGGGTGGCATGGGAGCTGGAAAGAAAACACACCTTGGTGGAGGATTTCACAGGGATTTCCCGCTACTAGAGGGTGAGACAGAAGCAAAAACATGAAAGGAGGGAGGAAAATAGCTTGCTGAACACTAGAGCAAAGGGGACTTGGAAGAGGTGAAAAGCAGGGATGGAGAGAAGCAGGAGGCCATGCAGCAATGGAGCCACCGGCTGGGTGCGGCCGGGTGCCTTGGCTCCCGGTGGCAGTGGGACATGGAGGCTGTGAGCTGGGCAGGTGCTGTTTTAACACCCGGTGTCCAGCCAGACACTTGCTGGAGGGGGTGAGCCCTCATCCAGCGGTCAGTGGGGGTCGGGGGAGACGTGTCAGCCATACAGCAGGTCCCTTTGCAGACAGTGGCAGGTTGGCTGCTCCTGGGTGTGTGCTGCAGGGCACCCCCCTGCCCAGCCCGGCTTCTGCCAGACCATGGGGCACTGGGCACAGCGGGTGCTGTGGCTCTCTTGAGGCACTTCGGGATGCTGGGGAGCTGGTGGCCGTGCCTTAGCCTCGCGTTCGCTCCCGTTCCCGCAGATAACGAGGTGGCAGGAACAAAGGGATAGTGTGGGGAGGGGGCGGTGACAGGCACGCAGGGTTTGCAGCTTGTTATTTCACTTGTGTTTCCATTAAAGCTGTTGCTTTTAACTTGTTTCAATCTCTGAAGAGGCTCCAGGGTGGGTGGCAGATGCTTTATTCCCCCTCCCTCCCACCCTCCCCTCTTTTCCTTGGCCAGCTCCCCTTGTTCCCATAGCATCCCCCTTCCCGCGGAGGCCGAGTCCCGCGGCTCTGGCTTTGCAGCGCAGCCCACGCGGGAGCCGCTCCTTGCCAGAGCTGGACCGGAGCCACCGCACAGGCACTGCCCTGCGCAGAGAGCTGCTCGGCAAAGCCTGGCTCACGCAAATGCCTTCCCTGTGCAGATCATACCGCTCACGATGGATATTGCATGTCCCCGACTTCCCCATCTTCAAACACAGGGCTGCTGGTGTCACCCGCAGTGCATGCACGATGCGCCTCGGCATCCCCGGTGCACACCCTCGGCATACACAGACACTGTGGCGGCACCGCCGGGTGATACCAGCTGGTGTCAGTTGCTGGTGCTCCGGTAAGGACAGCGGCCCGGGTCATGGTGCGGGTCAGCAGTGTCCCTTTGAAGCCACTGAGATTTATGCACTCCCTGACATGTTTTGCTAAATTAGCACCACTGCGTTGGGGCTGGGACTCTTCTCACTAACTGTTGCCATAAGCACATGTTGCATTTTACACATGCTCTGCTCGGCTGTCCAAGCAACAAACCTCTCCAGCTTTAATGTTTTGGGAAGCATCTGCATCTCCTGAGAGGGAAGGGGCGGGGGTCAGAGCCTGGGGTCAGCACAGCACTTTGGGAAGCCTTTCCTGGCAGGGGAGCGGTGTGAAGCATTGCTCCCCAGTCTGGCAGCGTTCACCTTTATTCTTTGCTGTGTGTATATGGTGGAGAGGCAGAATTTGTTGATTGGGCTCATGTTGCTGAGGTCTGTGGTCTGAGACGCTCAGCAAGACATTATGATGTCTAGCAGTGTGTTGCCTTGCTCCAGCAAACTATTGTTTTGTCCTTATATATATGGGCCTGGTAAGGATGAGCTCTGATCCATCGCCTTTGCTGGTGCTGAGATAACAAGAAATATTACTGCAAAAAACCTCAGGTGGGGATGGGGGCAGCTCTCCTAAGGGAAGTGATTATTTATTGTTGCTTGGAGCTTGGTGGACGTGACCTGGTGTGTCATTCTGCCCACCAAGAAGGCTGGACTCTGGTCCCTTCGGGAGGACCGTCCCACAGCCAGGACTCACATCACCCCCCCACGGGTGGTGTGTGTCAGGTGATGGACATGACGGGTACGTGTCCCTTGCACAGGGGAGGGGACCCCCAGGGCCAGGCAGCCTGTGCGACTCAGAGCATGGGGACCCTGCAGCTCGCAGGTGGGGACATGAGCCCCGCTTTCCAGCTGGGCTGGGGTAGAGGCACACATGAATGCATATAGAGGCCAAACTCCCCATGCCACCCAGGAGCAATGAGCCCTGCACAGGGCAGGACAGGCCAGCGGTGGCGTTCAGGCTGCTGTGGAGGCTAGAAGAAGGATGCCTGGACCTCCTCATCTCCAGGGCCCCTGTAGGGACACCTCCCTGCCTTTGCACAGTGCTTCACTGTGCCACAGAGATGTTTCCTGTGCTGAATACAGGTTGCTGCCGCCATCCAAGTCCCCTCTGGCTGTACCATCCCTGCTCCGTGCACCCTGTCCCCAGTACCCATTAAGGCTGTCTGGGTCAGGAGGCAGTTTCTGTGGCTGCAGGTTGTGGCCTCCCCCAGAACGCTGAGGGCTGCAGTGCCGGGAGCCAGGAGGATAATGAGATCTTAATAGTCCAATTATATCCCATCGATTTACTCAGCACGTAATTGCTGGCGGCTGGGGCTGCCTGATGAAGCACTCGCTCCGGCTGCCAGCGGGGAGGGCTGTGCCGCGCTGCCCAGCCTGCGATGCTCCTCGCAGCAACAGCTGTTCCCCCTTGAACTGCGGTAGGAGCAGCCCCCCCACCTCGCTGCCCCCCGCCCCCAGGAGGGGCAGGGACAAGAGTGGCAGGCAGAGACTGGAGCAGGGACCCTGGCACCCTGCCCTGGCTGGGCGGCGGGTGCCAGCATCGGGCTGACCCCAGGTTGACATCCCCCATGCTGCTCTGGGGAGCAGAAGGGTTGTACATCTCCGCCTCCCACTAAAACAGGCTGAGAGGAGAAGTGACTCCTGCCGGGTGACAGTCCCTGCCGGCTGAGCGGCATCTGAGCGATCGGCTGTGCCTGGCAGCCTGCACCGGGCAGTGTGGTGCCCACCAGAGGTGTGCCCAGCGGGTCTCCTGGCAGCAGAAGCCGGCTCCTGAGCATCCACCTGCAGGTGTTCCTCGCGGCAGCACGGCATTGCACGTGCATCTCTGCACTTTTCTTCGATTCATTTCCCTTTTGAGCTGGTTGTGGCTGGGAGTCCCATGGACTAACAACGCCTGCTTTGGAGGAGTCACTCTTAGCTGTGATTTTAAGCCTGGCTTTGTGATTGTGCCAGTCATCCCTTGTTCTGGTGTTGTGAAAAGCAGCAAATGATGTTCCCTTTCCCCCTCGCCGTGCTGCTTTGGACCCTGTCCCATCCCCTCCCATTTCCCTTTCTGGCCTGTGTTAAGGTGCCTTTTCCACAGACCCCACAATCTCTTTCCTGAGTGGCAGGGGCTCATGCTGAGCCCACCATGCTGCACCCTGGCTTGTTTGCACCCATGCATCAGGCTCTGCCATCCCACCTTGTCCTGCGCAAACGCCATCAGCCCCAGGGGCCAGGGTCGCAGCGGGTAGCAGGCAGCAGCAGGCAGCGCGCAGGCTCCCCATGACCTTGGGGCTGTCAGAGGGAGGCAGGGGTGGAGGGGGTGGGAGGTCTGTCTCATCCCCCTCGGCCAGGATGGAGCGGTGCTGGCAGCTGGGCCAGCGGAGCCCATTAAAAATCAAACAGCCTGATGTAATGCTGGGGGCATGCTGCGGGAGCCTGAACTTGAGACAGGGCTGCGGGCCACTGCTCACGCTGCCGCTGGGGACTGGGGCAGGTGACACGGTGAACAAAACCCTGCCTCATTACCCCGGCACCCTGCTAATGCAGCAGCAGGGCAGCTGCCCCCAACCTCCAAGCAAGCAGCTCCTCCCTGGGACACCCCTCTTTGGGCGCTGGGTCCTTGCAGCACTGGGGACTCATGTCCATCACCTCGAGTGGGTTGTGCAGCTGGGACACATGGGTGACACTTGTTTTCCCCAGCGCAGGGCTGTGGGTGCCGATGCCATCACAAGCAGTGGGTACAGCCGCTCCTCCCCTGCAGCGAGAAACGGGGGTGCAAAACCGCCGGGGGGACTCTGGGCTGTTGGACACTAATGGGAGCGCTGATTAGTCTATCGATCTTGCATAATGCGGGAGTCTTTCTGTCCCTTCATGCTCGCCCTTGTCACCTGTCAGGTGGTGGAGGGTGGTGTGAACAGCTGTGCTGGTGGGGCAGCCCTGGCTCTGCCCGTCCCTCTGCCCTGGGCAGGCTGTGCTGGGACAAACAGCATGTGTGGGGTGACCCGAGGGACACCGGGCTGCTTAATAGCTGCTGGTGCTGTGGTCCTTGCTGGTTAGTGCCTGGCAGGCCCTTTCGCTTGGGGAAATGCTGGCTGCACCCTGGCCTCCTCCGGCACAGCGCCAGCGAGGCGAGGCTGGGATCCGGGGAGCACCTATCCCAGCCCGAAACGCTGGTGCCGCCCAGGGCTGCGTGGCTTTGGTTACGAGGGCAGCTGCCTTGTCTGCTCGAGACTTGGGGGATGGTTGCTGTGGCCAAGCTGGTGCCTGCAGTGGCTGCCCTGAGTGCTGGTGGAGCAGAGCTGCTGGGGGAAGTGCCTGGCCCGTCAGCAGGGACCTGTCGTGCATTTTCATTGTGGGAGCAGCAGCCTGGCAGCAGCTGAAGGGTTAATGCCTTTGATCTGCCCCAGTGAGCTGGAGAGGGTGTGGGAGACCACTGGATGCTAACGAGTTTCCAGCGTGGAAGCTGGAGAGGAAACAAATTGAAGAGGAGAGCAACCCCCTGCGCTTCACCTGCCTGGAGCTGGCAGCCAATTCTGGGTGTGTGGGTGCTGCTGGGGTGGAAAGCTGCTCGCCTGCCGCGGCGTGTCTGCAGCCCTCACCGGCATGGCTGGGACACGACGCGGGCTGGAACTTTTGCCTGGGCGGAGGTGCCCCAGTAGCTGCTGGTGCCGGGTGAGACCAACCTCTGCGCCGCCGGCAGAGCCAGCCCCGGCGGACGCTGCCAAGCCGGGCTGCCTGGCGAGGGGAGCGCCATGCCAGAGGGCTGCCAGGCCGCCCCAGCGCTCTTGGCAGGCGGCGGGGGGGCTCGGAGGACGCAGGGCCAGTGCTGCTGGGAAGCAATTACCTCCCCGCTGCGTCCGGCCCTAATCCCCTCACACGGCGCACGAAGAGCCGGCTCGCCAAACAAGGCTCAATCAGGTTAAAGTGTGAAGTCAGGATTAGCCGAAAGAATGAGAGCGTGGTAATAGCCCTGGCCTCCCCGCCTGGCCGCCACAGCCCCGCTGCGGCCCCCTCCCTCCCGCCCGCCCTCCGGCCCGCCGGGCTCTTGCCGCGGAGATTAAGGCTGCCGGGGTTTGTTTGCCTGAGTGGGCTCCCCACTGGGAAGCGATGTCGAACAGTTTTGCTCGGGTGCCCCGCTAAGTGCCGGGCAGGGCGGCGCGCTGGGGGGTTGGCTCCCGCTGCCGAGCCCCTGCCAGCCCCGAGGGAGCCGTGCCCCCCTGCCTGGCTCCTTGCCGAGGCTCCTCGGGCACTGGCGGCGGTGGGGCAGGGGCTGCTGGCTGCCAGGACAGCCAGCGCCGGAGACACCTCCTGACCCACCGCCCGTATTGCACCGGCAACCATTGTGCACGCAGTGGAGCAGGGCAGCGGGGTATGTGATCTGAGCAGGGAAGTCTCCAAAACCCGAATGACCACCGCCATCCTCCACGCTGCCCAGCCATGGGGGGATTGTGTGGATGTAGCTTGTCCGTAAGGCTACTGGGGGACATGGAAGCAAAGCTGGGGCCCTCCTTCTCCCCATGGTCCAGCTGTGGGCTGGGGCTGGCTGCTGCTGTTTAACAGACATCTGCTGGGTCAGAAGCCCCTGTGGGAGGTGAGCCTGGGGACAGAAGGGGTCTGGGATGGGGCTGGGCCGGGAAGGAGTGGAAATACAGTGGGTTCCTGGGGAGCAAGCAGGGGCCCTGCTTGCAGACAGGCTGCTGAGAGCTTCCCATTGGGGCGTGCATGTGTGCTACAGCCTCCCCGCAGGGTCTGCCCAAGTGCAGACGTCTGGCTCTGTCCTCTGGCACTTACAGGGCAGAGGCTGGGTGTCCCCCATCACCAGCTCACTCCTCATCATCCTTCCTCCTTTGCACCCCCCGGACTACTGGAGCCCTCCGCACCCTGTGCCGTGCGGGGAGAAACTCCAGCTGCGTGGTCCCCGCGGCACGGGGATGGGAGCACGGCGGCGCTGTGGATGGGCCAGTGGCTTGGGCATCCTCTGGATTCAATAACCAGGAACCTTTAAACTTGGAGCTTTAGGAAAATATCTGGAAGTGAAACAAGAAAAGGCAGAAAGGGCGGCTGTGACAATGGGCGCGGGCTGCTTTCTTTCCCCCTTCTCTGTCTGTGTCCATCCGCTGGCCAGTGCCCGTCGGGGCTGTCGGACATGTCGGCACTCGTGGTCGCTGCTGGCACTCTGCACGTGATGACAGCGACACACTAGTATTTGGCAGGGTGCAAGGTGGCACCAGCACAGCCACTGAGAGTGCCGCAAGCCATGCGGCAGAGCGAGGAGAAGCCGTGCCATCTGCTGTTTCTTCGGTGCTAAAGTGTAAAGCAAACATAGCTGGGAGCTATCAAACACCAGGAGGGAAGGGGCCGTGCCTTGTTCCAATGCCGAGGCCCGAGGATCCCACGGGCAAAGCATGTGTTTGTCCTGATGTCGTCAACTGTGTAACCATGCCGGCAATGTAAGCCCGGCACCGGGGCCTTGCTGAAACCCTCACATCCAGCATCTGTCCCTCTTGGCTTTGGTACCCCCAAAGGCAGCACTTCATTGGTGACTGTCACAAAAAGCTGTGAAGGGGAGAAGCCTTGCAAAGTCCGTTGCAACCTTCTAGCAGCATTTCCCTCACGAGCTGTAAGTGAGCAGCTTGCAGACAGATGCTTGGGTTTACTCCCTGGGTGCGCTGCGGAGAAACACACGCAAGGTTTCCATGCGGGAACCAAACAAACTGCAGGCAGGGGCTGCCTGGGCAGGCAGCGCCAGAGCTGGGAGAGCACCGAAGCATGGTGGGTGCTCCCATGCTTGGCCTTGCTGCAACCAGTTTAATGTTGGAGGACGGGCAGCTGCCAAGAGGGAGCGCGATGCATCGAATGCATTGCTAGGAAGAGCAGTGAACTTCGTCTGGGGGTTTCCAGGGGATTCCTTCTTCTAGGAGTCAAAGGGGAAAAGGGGATTTGGGGCGATGCTGCATTTTTCTGAAAGGTCATTGCAATTCCTGAGTCCCCGGGCTCATCGTGTCCCCAGCAGAGGATGGGGAGAAGGCGTTTGCATCTGAAGGTTGTGTAGGGTGTTGCTGCAGGTATCGGGTCCTTCCCCTTTGGAGAGTGCAAGACGACCCCGATCCCTCCAGGGGGGCTCAGCCCAGAGCCCTGGGAAGGGCTGGAGCAGCCTGAGCAGGCAAGGCAGAGCGGGCAGTACAGGCAGAGCAGGCAGCGCAGGCAGGGCAGCCTGGCAGTGCCGCCATGCGGGTAGCGGTGAAACTGCGCCTGCTGCGTGCCCGACTGCTGGCGAAGGAGCTGGGATTTACCCTCCGTGGGAGTCTGGAACCTTTCAGGGGTGGCATCTCCCTTCCTCTGCCCCAGCAACGGTGCCTTGCCAGCCGGGTTTGGTTCCCCAGGAACGACCCAGAGCGATGCACCAGCCCCTGTGCCTTGCGTATGGTGCCAGAGCGATGCACCAGCACAAAGTGTGCAGGGGGCAGGGGCTGGTGCATCGCTCTGGCACCATATGGCAGCTCCTTGGTGGCTGGGCATCTCACCAGAGGGCTGGGCAAGCCCACCGTCCTTCTCATGCATCTGTGCAAGCGATGCTGGTGCTTCCCTCTGGGAACGTTTCCCCATTGTGGCAGTGAAGCTTTTGGCTGGGGTGAAGTCCCGATTTGGAAACCTCCATGTCTTCTGCAAGCAGCTTGTGGGCCATGCTGAGCCCGTTTTCTGGAGGAAATGGTGGCACGGGTAGGAGTGTGGATGCTGTGTCTCCTCCTGACCCAGCCCAACTGCCCTGGGATATGAACAGGCTTCATTATGTTGAAGCAGAGCTGGTGAGCACTGAGTGTGAAATACTGGCATCCAGGGACACC
Organism: Pelecanoides urinatrix; assembly: GCA_013400755.1. Taxonomy (NCBI): domain Eukaryota; kingdom Metazoa; phylum Chordata; class Aves; order Procellariiformes; family Procellariidae; genus Pelecanoides; species Pelecanoides urinatrix. The sequence goes on from VZTQ01001663.1 coordinate 191,513, forward strand.
CCGAACCACCTCTTGGGGCTGGGATGGGGGTGTCTGCGTGGCCTGTGTGATGCTGCGGGTTGCTTAATCCATGCAGGTTGCCCTGGTCCTGCTCCTCACTCACCCATGGACTTGCTGCATAGGATAAATGCCATGCTGTGCCTCAGTTTCCCTGTGCCAGGAGGGAGCTGGGGACTTGGCCTCCTGCCCCATGGGTGGCTGGAGTGGGGCTGTGCTGGCGTGGGGCTGGGGGCAGGCAATGCAGGTGCCTGCCGAGCTTGGAGGAGCTCCTGGACTTTGGGGTGAGAGAGGGAGCGGCAGCATGGGAGCTGTGGGGCAGAAATACAATAGGCAGGTCCCCCAAGGATGGGGTGAGCTGAGCTGGTCCACCCAGACCCTAATTTGCAGTGAGATTTTTTGCCTTCATGGTTGTTAAAAGCCAGCCCAGGCACTGCAGGGGATCCGACCCGCTGCCAGCCCTGCAAACAGAGCCCATGCCGGCTCAGCACGCCCCGGCAATGCAGAGTGGGTGATTACACGGACAGTGCTGTGTAGCGATGAAGTAATTAATGACCCGATTATTTGTGCCCTCTAAAGTGCGGGGCAGGCTCCATGGGAATGCCTGCTGGAGCCACTAAGTGTAATTACCAGTTAATCAGCAGGGACCTGTAATTATAGCAGTCACAAGGTATTTAAGTACAGAGGGTTTTCCCAGAGCTGTGCCCTGCTGCTCTGCTTATCAGAGCTGGGGATGCTGGTGCCCAGGGAGCCCCAGCCACTTGCAGCCACCATGGATGGAGCCAGACTCCCTTGGAACAGCCAGCGGGGCAGTGGGCTGCAAGTCCCTGGTTGCCAAATTACAGCTTCCTAGAGCCCCTCGGGGATGACTGAGTGCCGGGGCATGCCCCTGCCTGTGGACGCCCTGGTCCCACAGGGCATCGTGCTTTGCAGGCACTGTTCATTTTCCTTCTTGCCTCTTTCTTCTGCAGGGACCTGAGCGAGAACTTCATCCAGGCCATCCCCAGGAAAGCTTTCCGCGGGGCCACTGACCTCAAGAATCTGTGAGTCCCAGTGGGGCACAGGGGAGTTTGGGGTCGGGTCTGGCGGCAGGAGGCATCAGGAGCTGCTGGTCACTCTCTGCCTGGGCTGTCCCAGCAACGCTCCCTCTGTCTTTCTCCCACAGGCAACTGGACAAGAACCAGATCAGCTGCATTGAGGATGGGGCTTTCCGTGCCCTGCGGGGGCTGGAGGTCCTGTAAGTGGCCAGGGGCCAGCTGGAGCCTCCAGCCCACAAGCCCCATGCGGGGTGAGGGTGTCCCTTGGTGCTCCCTGCTCACCGAGGACTGCAGAGACATCCCCAGTGTGCCATCTCTCCTGGCCCCAAGGAGGGGCTGAGCAGGGGTCTGGTACCACTGCTGTGGAGTTGTGCTCCAGGGCCTGATCCTGCCCCAGGGGGTCCACCTGCCTGCAGCTGGCTGTGGAGGGGAGAAGCCTGGAAAGGGCAGCAAGCCCTGCCGGGGGTTTGGGCTGTCCCCATCCCTCGCCTTTCCATCCATCCACCCTGTGCTGGGAGGTGGGTGGGTGCTGTTGCTTCCAGGGGTTTGGTGCCACCTGGACCCTCTCACGCTCCCATTTACGGCCTGGCTGCCCTGACCTGCCCGCCTCTGCCTTCCCACAGGACCCTGAATAACAACAATATCACTTCCATTCCTGTGTCCAGCTTCAACCACATGCCCAAGCTGCGGACGTTGTGAGTGCTGGGGCTGTGGGGGCGGGAGGGACCCCCTGGGCTAGAGCGGGATGTCCCCAGCTCTGCTGCCAGTGCCGGCAGCTCAGCAGTGCTGGGACAGCACCGTGGGGAGGGGATGGAGGGGACACCCCTGCAGTGTGTCCCCAAGCACTGCCAAGCAAAGTGGCCTTGGCAAGCGGTACAGATGCTCTCAGGCTCCTCCCTGTCCCCCTCTGTATGCCCCTGACCTTTGGGGTGAGCCATATGGGGGCAGCCGGAGAGCAGGGGGTGGTGGGCAGGAGCTGTCTCGTGGCCGCTGACTGCCCTGTCCGCCCGCAGCCGCCTACACTCCAACCACCTCTTCTGTGACTGCCACCTGGCCTGGCTCTCGCAGTGGCTGCGCCAGCGCCCCACCATCGGGCTCTTCACCCAGTGTGCCGCTCCAGCCCAGCTCCGCGGCCTCAACGTGGCCGAGATTCAGAAGAACGAGTTCAGCTGCTCCGGTGAGGGGACAGGGGAGGCGGTGGGTGCCAGGGCAGGGACACAGTCTGGGGGGACAAAGCCTGTCCCATTGATGCACCCCACCTCTGCTCCCTGCCATGTGCCCCATGGGCTCGGCTCAGGCCAGCACTAACCCTGGTGCAGGGACAACATGGGGACAATGCCACCCTATCAGTGTGACAAAGGGTGCATCAGTCTGTGCCCTTGGAGCTGCGTGCCTTTTGCATGGTGTTGGGGTGCACCAGGACCTTGTGCACCCACTCAAGGGTGCCACGAGCTGTCCCAGCACACCAAGCCGTCACAGGGTCCCTTCCTCGGGGTGCTGCCATCCACCCACCTGGCCCAGCTCTTTGCGACTCCCATACTGGCCGCTTCCCCGGCAGGACAAACGGACCCGGCACGTGCCCAGCTCTGCAGCTTGTCCTCTGGCTCCTGCCCAGCCATGTGCACTTGCAGCAACGGCATTGTGGACTGTCGGGGCAAGGGGCTGACAGCCATCCCTGCCAACCTGCCCGAGACCATGACGGAGATGTGAGTATGGCCCCACACCGACACTGCCGGGCTCTGGGTGGCTCGAGGCAGTGGGAACACAGCCCTACGGCTCAGCCACCCCACGGGGCAGCAGGCCTTCCTTGCCCTTCTCCTATGCTGCCCAGATTGAGCCCTGGATTTAGCTGCATTTAAAATGTAAATAGAGAAATAATCTCCTTAGGGGGATCCAATTATAGTGCAAAGCCCCTGCTGGGATGGCGCACAAAGCACATGGGAGGCAGCAGGTGCCCCCAGACCCAGGGTGCTGGGGGGGAGGAGGTGCTCCCCCCACCCCAGCCAGCACAGTCCCCCCACCCATAGTACCCCTCCCTGAGGGAGAAAGCCCCGACCACAGGCCGCAAGTTGTCCCTGCGGTGAATGGTGCCACTCCGGTGGGGTAACTTGCTGCAAGCCTGAGGGTCTTGCAGTCCTCCCGCCCTGTCAGTGGCGTGCTGGGGCTCAGCCAGCCCTACAGCCCTCATCTCTCCCCCTTCTCTTTGCAGACGCCTGGAGCTCAATGGCATCAAGTCCATCCCCCCAGGCGCCTTCTCCCCCTACAAGAAGCTGCGGAGGATGTAAGTGTGCAGCCTCTACCAGCTCACTGGGAAACCCAGCACCCTTCACCCCGCTGTCTGCTGTCGTTAGCCCACAGCCCCTCACTCCGATGGGCATGGGGCACTTGCCGTGACATGAGTGCCCCACATGGCAGCACTGGGATACCCCCAGCTCTGTATATCGGGTGCTGAGGGTGGTCCCCTGGACCCAGCAGGAGGACAGGGGCATGGGGCAAGAGAAGAGGGGTCCAGGCCACCTTCTCCCTTTGGGTTTCAGAGACCTGAGCAACAACCAGATCTCAGAGATTGCCCCCGACGCCTTCCAGGGCCTGCGCTCACTGAACTCCCTGTAAGTGCCTGCACCGGGGTGTGTGGGGTGAGGTGGGGCGATGCTGTGCCCGCTGAACCGTGCCCCACACCGCTCCCCCATCCCTCTCACACCAGCCTTCCTCTCCCAGGGTGCTGTACGGCAACAAGATCACGGACCTCCCCAAGGGCGTTTTCGGGGGACTTTTCGCCCTGCAGCTGCTGTAAGGCACTGGTGGCTGGTTGGGATGCTCTGTGGAGACACCGGGAAGCGGGGCTGAGGTCCCCATTGCCTGTGGTGCAGTGAAGGGGATCCCCAGACTCATGTCCCTCCCTCCCTGCCAGGCTTCTCAACGCCAACAAGATCAACTGCGTGCGGGCGGATGCCTTCCAGGACCTGCAGAACCTCTCACTGCTCTCGCTCTACGACAACAAGATCCAGAGCCTGGCCAAGGGCACCTTCATCTCCCTGCGGGCCATCCAGACCCTGTGAGTGCCTGCGCCAGCTCCGATGCCTGGGCGGGTGGGCACCTGGGGGGAAGCATCTCAGCGGGTAGCCGGGGCTGGAGCTGGCGGTCACCCGCTGCCCCCGGCGGTGTGTCACCCGCTGTCCCTGGCGCAGGCACCTGGCCCAGAACCCCTTTGTCTGTGACTGCAACCTGAAGTGGCTGGCAGACTTCCTCCGCGCCAACCCCATCGAGACCAGCGGTGCCCGCTGCGCCAGCCCCCGGCGCCTGGCCAACAAGCGCATCGGCCAGATCAAGAGCAAGAAGTTTCGCTGCTCAGGTGAGAGCTGTCCCCGTCCCCGCCACAGGTGCCCTGCGGCATGGTTGTCCTCAGCCGTGCCCCAGCCTGGTGTCCATGGGCTCAGGGTGCTGATGTGCTTTTTTCTCCGCAGCCAAAGAGCAGTATTTCATCCCAGGTAAGAGGAAGAGCCATACGCGTGTGTGCGTGGGTGCGTGCGCGGTGCCCTTCCGGCCAGGCTGCCTGCGGGTGTGGTGGTGCCAGACCCCGGCAGGACCACGCTGTGTTTCCCATCCTTTCTGGTTGCTGAGTTCCCAGGCGCTGCGGTAACAAAAGCGCTGGGTAGCAGGATGTGTTGCAGCATCTCCCATCGTGCCGTCATCCGGATGGGCACAGAGCCATCCCCGGGGTCCGGCTCTGGTTGCAGGAGGGGAGAGGGTGGAGGGCAGCGCAGTGCCCCGTGTACCAAGGATAAATATCCCTGCAGATAAGCTGCTTTGGGTACACAGAGGGGTAATGCGGCTGAAGTGAGGGTAGGTGAGGAAGAGACCGAGACCAGCTACGGGTGTGGGAGGATCAGAGGAGGGGAGGGCAGGTGCAGCCCCCCGTGCCTCTGCCTGTGGGACCCCACGCTGCCCTCGCCGGCATGCAGGGACGGAGGATTACCAGCTGAACAGCGAGTGCAACAGCGACGTGATCTGCCCCCCAAAGTGCCGCTGTGAATCCAGCGTGGTTGAGTGCTCCAATCTGAAGCTCACCAAGATCCCGGAGCGCATCCCGCAGTCCACGGCCGAGCTGTAAGAGCCTCCTCCCTCCCACCCATCCCGCTTTCCCTCCTGCAACTGGAGCGTTGCTGGTGCCGGTGTTTGGCTCAGGGTTTGGTTTGTGCCAGGCCCTTCACAGCCATCTCCTGAGCTCTTTTCCCTGCCGCCCACCCCAGGCGCCTGAACAACAACGAAATCTCCGTCCTGGAGGCCACCGGCATCTTCAAGAAACTCCCACATCTGAAGAAAATGTGAGTATTGGGCAGGCACAGCCCCATTGGGTCCTGTTGCCAGGGCAGCCTGGGGCATGAAATGGAGGGCACGTCCTGATCCAAGAGTCCCCCGAGGGACTGGGCATCATGTGGTGCTTGGTGGGACCTGGGGGAGGCAGGTTTGGGATGAGGTCGGGGCAGAGACCCCCATCCCAGCCTGCTTTCCCCTCTGCAGCAACCTCAGCAACAACAAGGTGTCGGAGATCGAGGACGGGGCGTTTGAGGGGGCATCTTCTGTCAGTGAGCTGCACCTCACCGTCAACCAGCTGGAGTCGGTGCGGAGCGGCATGTTCAGGGGCCTGGATGGGCTGAGGACCCTGTGAGTCCCCCCTTCACCATGGGCACAGGGATGGGGACGTCCCTGCTCCTTGCTCCCCTGCCCTGCCCACGCTGCCAGGCTAGTGCTGCCTGCATCACTGTGGGGCTAGCTCAGGAGCACCTTACCCATCCTCTGGCCGTATCCAGAGCTGGGGGATATGGGGGGCAGGTTTTTGCTGCTTAGGGACTGGCCCAGGCTCGTCCTGCTCCCCGGCAGTGAGGTGGGCACAGCCTGGGCACTGCCAAGGTGGGTTTCCCCTATGGCGCCCGCCTGGTTCGTTAGGTGCCCTCATCCCCTTCCCTCCACAGGATGCTGAGGAACAACCGGATCAGCTGCATCCACAACGACAGCTTCACGGGGCTGCGCAACGTCCGCCTGCTCTCCCTGTATGACAACCAGATCAGCACCATTGCGCCGGGCGCCTTCGACACGCTGCAGTCCCTCTCCACGCTGTACGTCTTGGGCCCCGGGGGGATGCTCCCAGGCTGTCCCCATCGTGCCAGGGGGCTGTAGCGGGTCCCCTTGCCCGGCAGCTGCTCAGGTGATGCCCTCGCACTCCCTCCCGTGTGCAGGAACCTGCTCGCCAACCCCTTCAACTGCAACTGCCAGCTGGCCTGGCTGGGGGACTGGCTGCGCAAGAGGAAGATCGTGACGGGGAACCCACGGTGCCAAAACCCCGACTTCCTCCGGCAGATCCCGCTCCAGGATGTGGCTTTCCCTGACTTCAGGTGTGAGGAAGGTAACTCACGGGCCCCACGGCGCTGGGGGAGAGGGGGGACTGGGCTGCTCCTCCTGGGCCGGCACCACGCTCCCCGTCCCAGCACCATCCCTGCTCCCGGGATGTCTGGCAGTGCCCCGTGGCAAGCTGGTAGCTTGAGGGGTCCCTCAGCCCATTAACGCCCTCCCCTAACGATGCACGTGTTTCCCTCCTTGGTACCCAGCCCTTAGGGCTGCACTCAAATACCCATGGGCTGCTCTGAAGCCAGAGAGGAGATTGCACCCACTGAACCACGTGGCCCTTGTACGTAGGCAGGTCCATGCTGCCAAACGCTGTGCCCTGGGTGCTGGCAGGAGCAGATGCGTAGGCAAAGTCCACCGGGATTCATCCTGCTCCTTCCTCTCCTAGCCATGCACACGTGCCAGAGCCAGGCAGACAGAGCAGGCGGAGAGGGTGCATGTCGAGAGAAAAACCTTTTTTAATTTATTTTTTTAATTTNTCCGCAGCCAAAGAGCAGTATTTCATCCCAGGTAAGAGGAAGAGCCATACGCGTGTGTGCGTGGGTGCGTGCGCGGTGCCCTTCCGGCCAGGCTGCCTGCGGGTGTGGTGGTGCCAGACCCCGGCAGGACCACGCTGTGTTTCCCATCCTTTCTGGTTGCTGAGTTCCCAGGCGCTGCGGTAACAAAAGCGCTGGGTAGCGGGATGTGTTGCAGCATCTCCCATCGTGCCGTCATCCGGATGGGCACAGAGCCATCCCCGGGGTCCGGCTCTGGTTGCAGGAGGGGAGAGGGTGGAGGGCAGCACAGTGCCCCGTGTACCAAGGATAAATATCCCTGCAGATAAGCTGCTTTGGGTACACAGAGGGGTAATGCGGCTGAAGTGAGGGTAGGTGAGGAAGAGACCGAGACCAGCTACGGGTGTGGGAGGATCAGAGGAGGGGAGGGCAGGTGCAGCCCCCCGTGCCTCTGCCTGTGGGACCCCACGCTGCCCTCGCCGGCATGCAGGGACGGAGGATTACCAGCTGAACAGCGAGTGCAACAGCGACGTGATCTGCCCCCCAAAGTGCCGCTGTGAATCCAGCGTGGTTGAGTGCTCCAATCTGAAGCTCACCAAGATCCCGGAGCGCATCCCGCAGTCCACGGCCGAGCTGTAAGAGCCTCCTCCCTCCCACCCATCCCGCTTTCCCTCCTGCAACTGGAGCGTTGCTGGTGCCGGTGTTTGGCTCAGGGTTTGGTTTGTGCCAGGCCCTTCACAGCCATCTCCTGAGCTCTTTTCCCTGCCGCCCACCCCAGGCGCCTGAACAACAACGAAATCTCCGTCCTGGAGGCCACCGGCATCTTCAAGAAACTCCCACATCTGAAGAAAATGTGAGTATTGGGCAGGCACAGCCCCATTGGGTCCTGTTGCCAGGGCAGCCTGGGGCATGAAATGGAGGGCACGTCCTGATCCAAGAGTCCCCCGAGGGACTGGGCATCATGTGGTGCTTGGTGGGACCTGGGGGAGGCAGGTTTGGGATGAGGTCGGGGCAGAGACCCCCATCCCAGCCTGCTTTCCCCTCTGCAGCAACCTCAGCAACAACAAGGTGTCGGAGATCGAGGACGGGGCGTTTGAGGGGGCATCTTCTGTCAGTGAGCTGCACCTCACCGTCAACCAGCTGGAGTCGGTGCGGAGCGGCATGTTCAGGGGCCTGGATGGGCTGAGGACCCTGTGAGTCCCCCCTTCACCATGGGCACAGGGATGGGGACGTCCCTGCTCCTTGCTCCCCTGCCCTGCCCACGCTGCCAGGCTAGTGCTGCCTGCATCACTGTGGGGCTAGCTCAGGAGCACCTTACCCATCCTCTGGCCGTATCCAGAGCTGGGGGATATGGGGGGCAGGTTTTTGCTGCTTAGGGACTGGCCCAGGCTCGTCCTGCTCCCCGGCAGTGAGGTGGGCACAGCCTGGGCACTGCCAAGGTGGGTTTCCCCTATGGCGCCCGCCTGGTTCGTTAGGTGCCCTCATCCCCTTCCCTCCACAGGATGCTGAGGAACAACCGGATCAGCTGCATCCACAACGACAGCTTCACGGGGCTGCGCAACGTCCGCCTGCTCTCCCTGTATGACAACCAGATCAGCACCATTGCGCCGGGCGCCTTCGACACGCTGCAGTCCCTCTCCACGCTGTACGTCTTGGGCCCCGGGGGGATGCTCCCAGGCTGTCCCCATCGTGCCAGGGGGCTGTAGCGGGTCCCCTTGCCCGGCAGCTGCTCAGGTGATGCCCTCGCACTCCCTCCCGTGTGCAGGAACCTGCTCGCCAACCCCTTCAACTGCAACTGCCAGCTGGCCTGGCTGGGGGACTGGCTGCGCAAGAGGAAGATCGTGACGGGGAACCCACGGTGCCAAAACCCCGACTTCCTCCGGCAGATCCCGCTCCAGGATGTGGCTTTCCCTGACTTCAGGTGTGAGGAAGGTAACTCACGGGCCCCACGGCGCTGGGGGAGAGGGGGGACTGGGCTGCTCCTCCTGGGCCGGCACCACGCTCCCCGTCCCAGCACCATCCCTGCTCCCGGGATGTCCGGCAGTGCCCCGTGGCAAGCTGGTAGCTTGAGGGGTCCCTTAGCCCATTAACGCTCTCCCCTAAAGATGCACGTCTTTCCCTCCTTGGTACCCAGTCCTTAGGGCTGCACTCAAATACCCATGGGCTGCTCTGAAGCCAGAGAGGAGATTGCACCCACTGAACCGCGTGGCCCTTGTACGTAGGCAGGTCCATGCTGCCAAACGCTGTGCCCTGGGTGCTGGCAGGAGCAGATGCGTAGGCAAAGTCCACCGGGATTCATCCTGCTCCTTCCTCTCCTAGCCATGCACACGTGCCAGAGCCGGGCAGACAGAGCAGGCGGAGAGGGTGCATGTCGAGAGAAAAACCTTTTTTAATTTATTTTTTTAATTTAGAACAGCTTTTTGAGCCCTCTGGAAAATATTTACAAACAAATCATCTGCTTTCCCTCCTCCACCATGTCAAAGACTGAGTGGTTGCATCCTGCGCCTTTCCTAGTGGTGTGAGATAACATACGGTTGTCCTGGGGATGCCTCTCCCGCAGGAGCCCAGCACTGCGGCGGGGAAGGGGGAGCAATGCCAGCAACTCCAGCTGCTCGGTGCAGGCACCTCTCCCTCTAGCTTGTGTCTGGGAGATGGTGAAGGTTATTTCATGAGGATTTGCAGGGCTGAGAGCCTTCCTCTGTGCCCTCCTCTCTGCTGTTTCTGGGACTGTATTTTTGCTTGAAAATGGTGAAAATCAGAACAGCCTTGAGCTGGATGGTTGCATCCATCCTGGTGGGGCAGGCGGTTTCTGGGTGCAGGAGCGATTCCTGTGCCACTGCCTCTCAGCTGGGCTGGGGCTATTCCCCGCAAGGAGGCTGCCTGCAGCACCCTGCTTTGGGGGCGAGGGCAGATGGTCGGCATGGGAGGGGAGCAGTCCTAGGCAGGCACAAGGCACCAAGTCCAGCCTCACGTGGTGCCTGAAGGCTGGGCCCCAGTGACTTTGTGGCTCTCTGTGCAGGTCAGGAGGAAACCAGCTGCATCCCCCGGCCCCAGTGCCCACAGGAGTGCACCTGCCTCGACACCGTCGTCCGCTGCAGCAACAAGCACCTCAAGGCCCTGCCCAAGGGGATCCCCAAGAACGTCACGGAGCTGTGAGTGGCGGGCGAGTACCCAGGCTCTCCCCCCGGCCCTCCAGTGACTTCGTGGCTCTGGGTGGGGAGTCTCTGCTGTGGGGTTGCAGGTGTTGGGGCAGAGATGCTCCCTCCCCCATCCCCATCCTGGCCCAGTAGTGGGAGCAGGACCCCCACCCAGCCAAGGAACCCTGTCCAGCCCCAGCCCCAGTGAGGGGCTCAGTGAGAGCCTCTCTGCCGACTCAGGGCTACCAAAGGCGATGTGCAAGGGGTGTTGTCACAGCAGCTGGGTCCCTGCTATTTGGCCCTTGGGAGGGGGCAGCATGGGACAGCCACCCCCTGCAGCTGCAGTCCCCAAGCAGCTGTGAGGCCCAGGGCTCTGTGGTCCCCAGCAGCCTGCCACCAGCGACAGGGATGGGGCCACCCTGCCTCTGCCAGCTCCCTGGTCCCTCTCTGCTGTCACCTCTCCCTGTGGCTGCAGGGATGCTTTTGGCAACACCAGCTCCAAACACACAGGGATGCGATTTACCTGGGGTCAGCCACCCATCAGCATGGGTGTCAGGGAGATACCCAGGCAGCCATGCCAGGTCTGGGCATGCAGGGATCGTGATGCTCATTGCACCTGGGCTCTGTACCCGTCTGGGATGCAGCAAGTCCTGCATGCAGGGGGTGTAGGCACTGGTTGTGCACATGCATATGTATACCACCCCCTCACACCGCTGCGCTGTCTCGCACATCCCTTAGATGTCCACATCCTCCGCTCTCTCTCACATGTGCCTTGGGAACAGTTTCGGCCGCCCACACTCACATCGGATGTGTAAATGCAGCACATGGCTGGCTGCGCTCGCACACGCAGGCTGCTGGGAGACTGTCCCCGGGGACCCGCGTGCAGAGACTAATGCGCTCACACGCCATCTCCACCACCAGCCCAGGGGTCCCCCGAGAGCCCTGCGGGCCCTGGGTGCCAGGAGGGAGGTGAAGCTGGAGATGCTCCTCGCAGCCCTAAGTCCCTAGGGGTATCTGCACAGGAGGAATGGGAGGGTGGAGAGAAGGACCTCCTGCTTCTTCACTGCTCTGAGGTGCTTTTGTTCTCTCTTGCAGCTACCTGGATGGAAACCAGTTCACTCAGGTTCCGGGGCAGCTCTCCACCTTCAAGTACCTGCAGCTTGTGTAAGTAGCCAGGAGCAGGAGCCCAGGCAGCCAGTCCCACTGCTGGGACCTGTGGGTGAGGACAGGGGCTGTCCCTGTGGTGCGTAATCCCGAGGAGGGGCCTGGTGGTGTGCAGGGACCCCTGACAGTCCTCTGTGTCCCCCCTCTGCACTGGGACACAGCTGGCTGGCAGCGATGCTCAGCCCCTGGGTGCTCACAGCCTCTGCTGGGGCTGGGCACGGAGCAGTGGGGTGACAGCGGCATTGCTGCCAGCCCCCTGTGTGACAGCCCTGCTGCTCCCTTGGAGGCTGTGCCGTGCTGCTGTTTGCACACCATTGCAGCTGAGCAGGTGGGGGAGCAGTGAGGGGGAATGGGGCCCAGCTGGCTCTAACTCCTGGGGCTTCTGTTTTCCAGTGATCTGAGCAACAACAAGATCAGCTCCCTGGGCAACTCCTCCTTCACCAACATGAGCCAGCTCACCACCCTGTAAGTGCGGTCCCTGCGGTGTTGTTCCTAGGGGACCCTGAAGATGGGGGTTGCTGGGGACACCAGGGTCTCCCCCCTCCGCCTGGGTGAAGCCGTGTTTTGAGCTGGAGCTGACATGTGGGGTGGCTGGGGGGAGCATGCAGCGATACCCACGGCAGTGCCCACGGTGTCGTGTGACCTCCTCCTTCCCTTCCGCAGGATCCTCAGCTACAACTCCCTGCAGTGCATCCCTCCTCTGGCCTTCGAGGGCCTCCGCTCCCTCCGGCTGCTGTAAGTACCTGCCCATAGCCCTGCTCACAGACCCGCTCGGCCCCTTCTCTGCTGCTGGCCGTGTCCCTGTGTCCCGTGTGCCTTCTCGGAGCTGGGTGTAGGCAGGCGGGCAGGGTACAGGCTGCAGGAGGAGCAAGGGGAGATGCATCAGCCTCTCGGAGCAGATGGTGTATTTGCAACAGTGACAGTGTGGTGGGGTCTGGCTCTGCCACCCACGCCTGGACCCGTGGGATGGGGGCAGCCCCACAGTCCTTGCTGCCCACCCTGGAGCCGCGGGGATCGTAGGACCCTCTGTTCTCTGCAGGTCTCTCCACGGCAATGACATCTCCAGCCTCCCTGAGGGAATCTTCGCAGATGTCACCTCCCTGTCCCACCTGTGAGTATCTCCCGCTCACAGGGTGCAGGGCTGGACGCAGGCTCAGGAGACCTTTAAAAACCACGGGGCTGAGCCCAGCTTCTCTGGGCACTGAGCTGCCTCCTCTCCTCTTCTCTGGGCTGGTACTTGGGACAGCATTTGTGGGGCAGTGCTGTGCAGTGCCTGCCCTCCCCACGCTCAGCCCCCAGGTCTGGGTGTGCAGCTGAGCCTCTCAGTGCTGCTGGGATGGCCCTATGGTCCTTGCTGGAGGTCCCCAGGGTCCCCTAACATGCAGGTCAAGCCATGCAAGGTGCTGGCACAGCCGTGGGTTCGTGGGGGCTGCTCTGACCCATGCCAGCGTGTCATTAGCCTCCTGCAGCAGCCCCCCAAATCTGTCATTGAACATCCTCCTGCCCGTGGCAGTGTTTCAGCCCCTCTTTGAGGGAGCCTGTACCCCAGGAGAGCACAGTCCCATACCCACCACCTGCGACGGTGGTTCAGCTTTGCTCACAGTGACTTTTTGGTCCCTTCCCTGTCCCTGCTAAACCATTCCCACCCACCTGCCAGTGGCCAGTCCTGCTCCTGGCATCCTGGGGGACTCAGGCTGTTCCTCCAGCCTGCGGAGAGCATCTTGATTTCCAATCCTGGCCTCCCTGTGTTTTTTGGGAGCAGCAGCGCTGCTCGGTCTGGTCTTCCCTGGCTCTTCACCGACTTCCCTTGCTGAAGTGCAGTGCTGCCTTTGCCAGCCGGTGCTGCCGGTTCCCGCAGGGCTGAACTGTTGTCACCAGCCGGCGCTGTCGGTGCTGTAGGACCAGGTTTGTCAGCCCCAGCGGATCTGCTCTCCCTAGCGCCTGCCTTCTGGGCTGCTGTCTCAGGTGTTGGTTGCACTGGCCCTCCATCACCGCTGACCTTTGCAGTGAAGGAGCCTCCCACGTCATCCGCTGCTCCCTGCCCTACTCTGCTGTGGAGCAGAGCAACCCTCCCTCCACCTCCTCCTCTCTTGGAGCAATTCCTTGCTCTCCTCCGATGCTGTCCCCACGAGTTCCGGCCGTGACCCACTGCTTGTCCCCAGCAGCCTGCTCCTGTGTCCCTGCCCTGCAGGCTTGTGCGGCAGAGCCCAGGCCGGTCCCGCAGCTCCAGCGCAAGGGTCCTGTTGTTTCTGCACAGCCTCAAGGTGCTTTGCCCGGTTTGTGCTGGGCCCAGGCAGCTCTGCCTGAGTGCTGGAGAGGGATCCCTGCGGATTTCTGTGTGGGCAGCCAGAGGAGAGCCCCAGCAGGGAGCCATGGGGCACTGCGTGGGCTGTGGGGCTGGCAGGAGAATCATCTACCTGGGCAGCAGTGCGGGGCTGAGTGTGCACCCCAGTCCTCTCACTGTGGGCAGTGTTTCTGGTTGGTCTGGAAATGGAGGAGCACCGGGTCTCCCCATCACGTGGCAGCCCAGCCAAGTGACCAAGTCCTGTCCCGTCCCAAGGACTCTGAGTCCAGTTCCTTGCTGAGGGCAGTGGGTGCAATTTTGCCCTTCCTCCCCCTGCAGAGCCATTGGGGCCAACCCCCTGTACTGCAGCTGCAACCTGCGCTGGCTCTCCAGCTGGGTCAAGACGGGGTACAAGGAGCCAGGCATCGCCCGCTGTGCTGGGCCCCCTGACATGGAAGGCAAGCTGCTGCTCACCACCCCTGCCAAGAAGTTCGAGTGCCAAGGTGAGAGGTGCCCACACTGTCTGTCTGTCCATCCATGCCCTCCTCAGGCAGGGCAGCAGGCATCACGGGGAGACTGCAGAGGCAGAGTGATGCTCTGTGAGTCTGGGAGACTCCAGCATTTCATCTGTTGATCTGCCTTGTGGAAGAGGGGGACCAGGATGCTTCCGTCCCCTTACCTGACTGGTGGCATGTCTCTGGTGACCGAGCAAGCATGTGGCTGTCCCATTGCTGGGGCTCTGCCCACCATGTGGGTCCCCACAAACAGACACCTCCCCATCACTCCCTGCACTGATGGTCATCTCCGTGTCTCCCATCCCGCAGGCCCACCTGCCCTAAGCGTCCAGGCCAAGTGCAACCCCTGCATCTCCAGCCCCTGCCGTAACCAGGGCACCTGCCACAATGACCCCCTCGGCTTCTACCGCTGCGCCTGTCCCAGCGGCTACAAGGTATGCTGGTCACGGGGGTCCCAGCGCAGGGGGACATGTCCCTGCAGAGGGGAAGAGGGCAGCGCGGGGGCTCTGCCGTGCCCCTGGGGCTCACTGCCTGCAGGACCATTCCCCTTCTCTGCACACTGCAGTGCCCTGCCAAGTGGGATGGGGCAGGGAGAGCTGGGCACGGTGCTGTGGCACCCTCGCTCCCACCTCTCTCTTCTTTCCTAGGGCAGGGACTGTGAGGTGGCACTCGGCGGCTGCTCCTCCAACCCCTGCGCCAATGGGGGGACCTGCCAGCCTCAGGAGGGGGAAGGAGCCGGGTTCAGGTGAGTGCTGGACAAGGACCCACAAAAGACGGGTGTTTGGGCAGCGGCATGGAGCTCCGGCATCCCACGGAGATAAAGTCCGAAGCTTCCTTCCCCTCCTGCGTACTCCCTTGGGCATATAGCTGAGATATTGCCCTCACACAGCAGCTCCAGCCCAAGCTGCCTCTCTGCAGCCCTGCCTGTGCCTCCTGCCAGCACAGCGCCAGCAGGGCTGAGCGCTGGCACTGCTTCCCCGTGCCCCCCAGCCCTGCAGGCTCCTGGGCTGAGGGCGTGGGGGGGGAGAGGGCGTCCCGCCACCACGGGAGGTATGGGGAGGCAAAGGGCAGCAGGATTTGGGGCTGGGGTCCGGCTGCTACAGCAGGGTTGACTGTGGGATGGGGCAGAATGCGTCCCTGGGGTTGCTGCTGCTCTCTGCAGAGCTGCTGTGCTCCTGCGCAACCCTCGTTACCCCGAACACTTCAGGCCATTCCGGGAACTGGGGTGCAATTAGCGGATGAAAATAGATGGCAGGCCGGGGGCGAGGAGGTGAGCTGCGCAGCCGCCCGACCCCCCCGCGCTGAGTGGCCTCCCAGCCCGTTGTCGTGGCAACTCGGCATCCTTGCTGTGCGCTCCTGCTGCCACGCTCCCCTGCGCCCGGTGTTTGGCAGGGGGCACCGAACCCGGCTCCCCGGAGCCTCTTGGCGTGCATGTGTGCTCTGCAGCCGAGATCCTGTGCTGGCGTTTCTGGGGGAACACCCCAAAAAGCTCCATTTCCCGCCCCCTGATGCTGCCCCGTGCCCTGTGGCAGGTGCCTGTGCCCGGTGGGCTTGGAGGGCCCGAGCTGCCGCACCGCCAGTGACCCCTGCAAGGAGCACAGCTGCGAGAACGGGGGCTCCTGCGTGCCCAGTGCCACCAACTACACCTGCCTGTGCCCTGCTCGCTACACAGGTACCTGGCATGAGGGCTGGCCGGCCCCAAACCTTGCGGGCCTGGCAGGGGGATGTGCCCAGTGCTTCTCCCTTCCCACTAACAAGGACTAATAACTCCTCTGCCTGCTGTCCCAGTGCCCATCACCATGGTCTCTGGGCTCCTCTGGGCCCAGCCACCTCAAATTTGAGTATGCCCCACTGAGCCCCCATACCCTGGGATGCCTTGGCTGGGGCGAGAGCTGCCTCCGGCAGAGCAGAGCCCTGTGCCCGTGGCGGTGCGAGCTGTGGGCTCGGCAGCTCCTTGCCTTGAGCTGAGCCCCCCATGGGCTTCCCCTGCCCTGCGGGGTCCGGGGCTGCCTCTCCAGTCCTGGAGCTGCTGGGCACCCCGTGACACCCCCTCCTCTGCCCTGCAGGGGATTTCTGTGAGCAGCCACCGGATTTCTGCTCAACTGAGCTCAGCCCGTGCCAGCACGGCTCCACCTGTATCTCCACCAGCCAGGGACCCAGGTGAGCCCCCCGTCCCCAAACTGCTTTCTCCCAGCTGCCTGGCGGGAGAGAATAGTTTTTGGGGGGCTGCCGCTTGCGGGCTGGCGAGGGGGCATGGGGAGGGGTATGCCAGGAGGAGCGGGAGCCCCCTGGCACAGGGGGGAAGGAAGGGGCGGCTGTGAGCCCCCCGCCTGCCCCAGATGTGAGTGCGTGCCCGGCTACGTGGGGAGCAACTGCAGCGAGGACTTCGATGACTGCCAGGACCACCGGTGCCAGAACAATGCTCACTGCCTGGACGAGGTGAACGGCTACTCCTGCCTCTGCGCCGAGGGCTACAGGTACCGCCGGGGAGACGGGGGGGGCACTGGGGGGTAACGGGGATGGTTACGTGTCACTGTGCAGGAGGGATGGGTCCTGTCTAACACATCCATCCATCCATCCCCATGCAAAATCATAGAATCATAGAATAGTTTGGGTCGGAAAGGACCTTTACAGGTCATCTAGTCCAACGCCCCCTGCGGTAGGCAGGGACATCTTCAACTAGATCAGGTTGCTCAGAGCCTCGTCCAACCTGACCTTGAATGTTTCCAGGGATGGGGCATCTACCACCCCTCTGGGCAACCTGTTCCAGTGTTTCACCACCCTCATCATAAAAAATTTCTTCCTTATATCTAGTCTAAATCTACCCTCTTTTAGTTTAAAACCATTCCGCCTTGTCCTGTCGCAACAGGCCCTGCTAAAAAGTTTGTCCCCATCTTTCTTATAAGCCCCCTTTATGTACTGAAAGGCCGCAATAAGGTCTCCCCAAAGCCTTCTCTTCTCCAGGCTGAATAACCCCAACTCTCAGCCTTTCTTCATAGGAGAGGCATTCCATCCCCCTGACCATTTTTGTGGCCCTCCTCTGGACCCGCTCCAACAGGTCCATGTCTGTCCTGTGCTGGGGACCCCAGAGCTGGACGCAGCACTGCAGGTGGGGTCTCACCAGAGCAGAGCAGAGGGGCAGAATCACCTCCCCCGACCTGCTGGCCACGCTGCTTTTGATGCAGCCCAGGATTTGGTTGGCCTTCTGGGCTGCGAGCGCACATTGCCAGCTCATGTCCAGCTTTTCGTCCACCAGTACCCCCAAGTCCTTCTCAGCAGGGCTGCTCTCAATCTCTTCATCCCCCAGCCTGTATTGATACCGGGGGTTGCCCTGACCCAGGTGCAGGACCTTGCAGTTGGCCTTGTTGAACCTCATGAAGAAGGAGCGGGGCTGGGGGTGTGGATCCCCAGGGATGGAGGCTCACGGGAGCCAGCATCCCTCGGCAGGGACCCCTGGGCAGGGCTTAGCATCCAGGCATCCCTCTGACGCCACTGGATGGAGAGCCTCCTCAAGGACCCCAAAGCAAGGGGGTGCTGTCAGAGCCCCATGGGGCGGTGGGCAGGGGGTAGGACACTTTCCCAGCCCCGTGCCCAGCAGCACCCTCGGCCCTGCAGCGGCCAACTCTGTGAGATGCCGCCCCACGCCGCCGGCCAGCCCGGCCTCTGTGAGCGAGCCGAGTGCCAGAACGGGGCCCCATGCGTGGAGCGGGGCGCCCGTGCCCTCTGCCAGTGCCTGCCCGGCTTCGGTGGCCCCAAGTGCGAGAAGCTGCTGAGCGTCAACTTTGTGGACCGTGACACATACCTGCAGTTCACCGACCTGCAGGACTGGCCCCGGGCCAACATCACCCTGCAGGTGAGGGTTGGGGGAGACGTGGGGACATCGGGGGGTGGCATTGGGGGTGCTGTCGCAGGGATGTGGGCTCCCACCTCTCACCCTGCCAGGTCTCCACGGCTGAAGACAACGGCATCCTGCTGTACAATGGTGACAGCGACCACATGGCCGTGGAGCTGTACCAGGGCCATGTCAGGGTCAGCTATGACCCCGGCACCCACCCCAGCTCGGCCATCTACAGGTACCTGCTACCCCTTCCCCGCTTGCTGGGGACCACCACCCCCATTGCACAGGCTTGGGGGCATCCCCGGTGACCCAGCCCTCCCTGCCAGCGCCGAGACCATCAATGACGGGCAGTTCCACACCGTGGAGCTGGTAACCTTTGACCAGATGGTGAACCTCTCCATCGACGGTGGCAGCCCCATGACCATGGACAACTCGGGCAAGCACTACACGCTGAACAGCGAGGCCCCCCTCTACGTGGGAGGTAGGACAGGGGCTGGGGGGTGGTGGGGGGCAGCCAGGCATGCTGACAGCCCTGTCCTCCCCAGGGATGCCCGTGGATGTCAACTCGGCAGCCTTCCGCCTCTGGCAGCTCCTCAACGGTACCAGCTTCCATGGGTGCATCCGCAACCTCTACATCAACAACGAGCTGCAGGACTTCACCAAGACGCGGATGACGCCGGGGGTGGTGCCGGGCTGCGAGCCCTGCCGCAAGCTCTACTGCCTACACGGCATCTGCCAGCCCGCCGGCGCCCAGGGCCCCGTCTGCCACTGCGAGCCCGGCTGGGACGGGCCCCACTGCGACCAGCCCCGCGGCGGCCCCTGCCAGGGGCACAAGTGAGTGCCCCTGCCCCATTGGCTGCCCCACACCAATGGCTCTGCCCCATTGGCTGCCCCACAGTGACCCACCTGCCCTATTGGGTCTTTGGCCACCCCGTTTCATTGGCTGTCCCACCCCAACTGCCCCACTCCAGTGGCTCATTGGCTGCCCCTTCCTCATTGCTGCCTTGTCATTGGCTGCCCTTCAATGGCCACCCCTCTCATCCCTGCCCTCTCCATTGGCTTCCCTCCTCATTGCCTGCCCTGCCCACCCCTCCCATTGGTTGCCAGTCACCCTCCCTGGGACTGGTTGTGTGCATGCTGCTGTGCCATGCCGTGCCGCTAACAGGGTCGTGCCAGGGCGCTACTGTGCCGGTGGTGCCGTGCCAGAGCCACACCAGTGCTGTGGCAGTACCGTGCCACAATGGCTGTGCCATACCAGTGCCGTGCCATGTCATTCCCTGTGCGATACTGTGCTGGCGCCATGCCCGTGCTGAGCCACGCCATGCTGCGTGCTGGTGGGCCATGCGTGCTGGTGCCGTGCTGGCAGGTGCCTGACGGTGCCGGCTGCCCGCAGGTGCGTGCACGGGCTGTGCCTGCCCCTCGACGCCCTCTCCTACAGCTGCCAGTGCCGCGAGGGCTACCAGGGCGCCCTCTGCAACCAGCCCGCCGAGCCACCCGACCCCTGCCGCCGCCAGCCCTGCGTCCACGGCCACTGCCGCCTTACCCCGGGCGGCCAGCCTGCCTGCGAGTGCCACAGCGGCTATGCTGGAGCCCTCTGCGACCAAGGTAGGCACTGGGGAGGTGGATGCCCCGGGGGGCAGCCCCAGGCCGGGACGCCGGGCTGAGCATCCCTGTCCTGCAGAGCCAGAGTGCCACGGGGAGCCGGTGCGGGACTACCACCAGGTGCAGCGGGGCTACGCCATCTGCCAGACAACGCGGCCGGTGGCCTGGGTGGAGTGCCGGGGGGCCTGTGGCAGCCCCGGTGCCGGCTGCTGCACTGGACTGCGGCTCCGGCGCAGGAAATACGCCTTTGAGTGCAGCAACGGTGCGACCTTTGTGGAGGAGGTGGAGAAGCCCAGCAAGTGTGGCTGCAGCCAGTGCCTGTGAGCGGCCACTGGCCCCAGAGGGCCGGGGGGCCAGCGGGGAGCAAACCCCAGAGCCAAGGACCTTGCTTTGCCCTGCGGCCACGGCACCACCATCCAGGTGCTCCTGAACTGCAGCTGCATCGGAGGAGCCTGGTGGAGGGTAGAGCTGTTGCATCTAGAGGGTTGGGGGAAAGAAAAAAAAGAAAAGAAAAGAAAAAAAAAAACCCACAAACAAAGCAAATGTGTAGATAGAGATTTTTTTTTTAAGAACTGCAGCTACACAGATGTGTGGATACGGGGCGGGTGCTCTGCCCAGCTGCTCCCTGCCTGCTCCCTGCGGTGCTCTGCCTCCCCTCGGCGCAGCCCCGGTGGGCAGCACCTATGTCCCCTGTGTGTCCCCTCCCCAGCAGCCCTGTCCCTTCCATCCAGCTGGGTGAGCCAGAGGCTTCTCCATCACCTGGGGCTAGAGCAGAAGGGCCTGACATGGGCCCTCATGGGCCGTGGCAAGCTGGCAGAGGGCTGCATGGTGCAGCCAGCATCCCATGGTCCCAGTGAGCCTGGAGCCCAGCTCCCCATCCTCTCCTCTGCCAGCCCTGGCCTCCCTGCGGAGGATTTGCCATCGCCCCGATGGCAGCTGCAGTGAGCAGCTCCTTGGTGCTGTGGCTGGGGTGCTGGAGCCCAGAGCGCCCCAAATAATGTCACCAGCTCCACGGCCGTAGCCTGACCCACTGGTGGCACCCCTGGGCTGTGCTTGCCAGCTGGGCTCTGGGGTGCACCCCACGGTGCCCAGAGATGGGGCACAGCTCCAGCCCATTGCGGTGGCATTGGGGCCATGCTGGGTAGAGCAGGACCAGGGTGGTCCCAGGCACGCTGAGTGGGTCACGGGCAGTAGTCTGTGGGGGTCCCCATGCCAGCCCTGCCCTGTGCTGCAGGGGCCAGCACTGTACCGTTAATGCAGAGGGGGCCCCAAATACCCCCGGCCGAGCCAGGCGGCTCTGCTCAGAGGTGGGAGCTGTGTGAGGCAGCACGGGAAGCCCTTTCCTCCAGGCTCAGCCCTGGGGGAGCTCTGCAGCTGGGCAGAGGTGCCCTGTGTCCCACTGGCCCAGCCAGCCGGGGCAGGAGGCTGCTGGGACAGCTGGGGTGCGGGTTTGCCATGCCCATCACTGGGGCTTCAGCCTTGTGGGTACCAGGGCCGGTTGAAGAGGCTGAAGATGCCCAAGCCTGTGAGCTGACACCACTGCCAAGGCAGGTCCCACCAGCTCCTGGACTCAAGGGCACCGGTGCCTGGGCAGCACCTCTCCAAAGCCCGCAGTCTCGGGGGACGTGCTGGGCTGGCGCGGGAGCAGGGGCAGCGCTGCTGCCGGTGCAGCACGGGGCACCCGTGCCGGGGCACCTGACCTCCACAGCAGCATCGCTTCTACGCCCATGGGGGCGAAGGATGGTGGGGGCCTGACCTGGGACATGCATGCGGCTGGACAGTGCATCACCACATCACCCGGGTAAACAAACTCATCCCAGCGCTGCAACCCCGGGTCCCTCCATTGCACCGCTCCAGCGCATCGGCTTCAGGTCTGCACCACCGGCTGCGGCCGGGCCCTGGGCATCTCCACTGGGTGCAGCCAGCTCCATGGGGACCGTCACCATCCCTGCTCACTACCGGCATCCAGGACGTTCCTACCACCACAGGGACGTGTTTCTGCCACAAATGCCCTCTCCGTGGGAGCCCCCTCTGCCCCACAGAGGAGCCGGGACACGTCTCATTTTGCCCATGGCCCGGCCAGGGCTTGGTTGTGTTGTGTTTCTGTTCTTGCTGTAAGCTAACCGCTAAAGTATCTCTTTATACAGAATACTTACAGATTCTAATATATATTTGTATTTCATTTTGTTATAGTATTTTTATATGTTCGGGGTCAACAAATGATGTTTTCTTTTTGTTTACAGATGCTACTGGGCAGGAAAATGACGGTGGCTTTGTTTGGCCCGTGGGGTTTGTGTGTGTCACTGTTGAAGACGCTGGTTTGTACTAGGCTGGCGAGGGAGGCGCTGAGCATCCTTCCGCTGGCAGAGGCTGTATTGTTTTAGGAGATGTTTGGTATTGTCTATGTTGTCTTCCATGTGAACATGACATTTATTCATCCAGAGGCTTGGCCTCTTCTTTCCTGGAGGGGAGAAGGTGGGCAGCTGGTGCTCGGGAGCTGCTGGGCGCACGAGGAGGTGGCACAGGCTGGGGAGAGTTGGTCCTGCCACGGGTGATGATTTGCTACTCCTGGAGGAGCAGCCTTGGCCACCTCTTCTGGCCAGAGCATTGCCCACATGGTGCAGGGACATGCAGCCCTAGGCTGAGGGCTCGTCGCTGGGGAGAGCCGGGGTTATCTGTTAAATGGCTTGCAAAAGGAGCCATCGCTGCCTGGGTCGTGCGTGGGGCAGCGTGAGAAGCTGAAGGGCCCGGTGCCTGCTGCAGGGATGGAGGGGCTGCGGGGGAAACCGGGCACCTGTAGCTCCTTGGGGAAGGGGAGAAGGGGCCTGAGCAGCAGTGCCCGGGAGCACCGAGGGGTTGCACTGTTCGTGCTACAAACACAAATCTGCCGCAGAAAGCGGCACCACCAGCTCGGACACCTGCGTGAGAGCACTCAAATCCCACCCGGGGAATTAATATGTCCCCTCCAGAGAGGGGGGGTCCCATCTGGAGGGTGCCAGCCTGCTGCCAGCCTGTGCACTCACTCACCTTCACCCTTCCTCAATTATCACACCAAACAAACATTAATATCAAAGAAACGTTTAATAAGCTGCAATAAAATACGGACCTTTAGAAAGCTCATAGGGTGAATATCGACAATGGAGGAAGAAAAGAAAACAAGGTGGTGGGAATCCTTGAGGTGTTAAGATCTGAGTCAGGGACCTTTTACCTGGAACAAGAACACAACTTCTTCCATAGGCTAGGATGAAATAAAAGACAGGAGCACAGAGTTCACAAAATGTCAACATTTAGAAGTCGATACATAGTCAAAGTTCAAATGACCCAGCTCTTATAGCTATACATATTGATTTAAAGCAACTTAATATAATTTTCTTTTCTTTTTTTTATATACACTTTCAAAGGTTCGTCAGGTGAGGTATGTAAACATTATCTAATGGAAACCCCTCTCCACATTTCCAACCGAGAATTCACAGCAGACAGTTCATTTTCCCTACACAGTATTTCCCACTCCCCAGAGCAACCGGGAATGCCATCCCAAGCCATGGCTCTCCCAGGCGCAGTCACCGGCTCCCATTTCCCACTGCTGGTCTGTACAGTTCACATTGCTTAGGCTCAAACATACAGTACCGGACAGGAGGACTTTTCAGCTCAGTGTCTAAAATTCATATAGAAACAAACAGAGAAACAAAACTCTCTCCCAGGGAAGCAGACACAGATGAAGGAAAAACATTTGCCATTAGGGTGGAGATAAAATTTAAACATTGAGCATCTTAAGAAAAAAATTATTGGGCTGTTGTTGCCTTTTTTGCCTTTTCTTTCTTTTTTCTTTTTTTATACACACCTGTTCCAAAGTTGAAGGAAGCGTGGGGCTGGTGAAGGGTCCTGCAGGGACAGGACGCGGCAGCACTCCCCGCTCCACCCTCCGAAGTCAGGGACCCACCACCATAAAAGCAGCAAGGATCCCGCTGACGCTGCCCCACACACAGACAGCTGGGCTGGGGGATGCAGCCAGCAAACACTTCCAAGCAAAAAGGGGTTTAAAAAAAAAAAAAAGAAGAAAAATCCAAACCCATTTAGGAAAAAACAACCAAATGACCTGGAACCCCCTAGAAGGAGAATAAAAATTACAGAATGGCAAGCAAATAAGCAAACGACCTTCTGGAGCCGGCACTGGGATTGTAACGGTGACAGCGGTGCACTCCCTTGGGTCACCCATACCCGCAGAAAGCGCAGGAGCCCCAGAGGCAGCTGCTCACTGCAGTAATTCGCTAGCGGGAGTTTGCTATCGGTAACTACCTACCCTACCTAAACCATTCTGGGGGGGTTCCCTGGGGGTAACGGCAGCCCCCACCTCCCACATCCCTGTGGACGCCTCCTTGGGCATCCCCAGGACAAGAGACCCCCCCCATCCCACGCTGGACCGAACCCCTGCTGGGAGTGGGGTTCTTCCCACCTGGCCCTGAGCCCCGAGAGCCCCTGCCATCGAAGCAGACATTATTACTACAAATCTTATTGCTTGCGGTGCCCCCCACCCTGGGGAACGGCCATCCCAGCCGGCCACGGGAGCTCACCGCCCCTGCCGGGGACTGTGGCCATTGACCAGGTCTGACATCATCAAAACGAGATGAAGAGAAAGAGTTAATGCTTCAACTTCGATGTGACATAAAAAAACCAAATCAAACACCACCACCACCCACCCCACCCCACCCCATCCCGTCCCGTCCCGTCCCCCCACGCAATAGCCAGCCCTTTGGTTGCGGCACGCTGGGCAATACAGCCCCACCAACCGACACACCAGTCAGAACAAGAACCTGTGGAAAGCCCATGAAATAAATATTAAAAAAAACTATTTACAATATTAGATCTGTGAGCATGAAGTGAGAGAAAAATGCTTTTTCCTTCCCCAAAAAAGCTTAAAAAGTAGGTTAGCATCCTGCCGTCTAGCACAACACTATCTTACATGGCACCTACACATAATATATATTCACATTTTATTTTAAAATTAGGTACTCTTACAAACAGACTTAGAAAACATTGGCTAGCAACACAGCCCGAGGGACCACCCGGCCTCCAGACCCACGTGGCGAACGCCGGCCGGCTGCATCCCAGATCCCCCGGCTGCCCCCAAGCTGCCAACGTGCCCTGAATCAAAACCGCCAGCTGCCCCCCTGCCGCCCCTCGGGGAGGGGTGGAAGTGCTCGCGAAGGAAAGGGCTTGTCCGCGGGGAGGGGAGGAGGAACGATGGGGACTGTGATTTCTGCTAAGCCTAGGGGCGAGCTTAATACAAACAAGAACTCCTGAGAACATCTTAGAACAGATGGATTCATTTCACAACCACCAAGCTAAAGGATGGGCCAAACGGACGCTACAACACACGGGGGGGGGGATGCGCGCGATGCGGGGACATTGTAGCCTCATGGTTTTCTCAAAAAACCTACTGCTACAAGAAAAGCTGTGTTCCCTGGCAGGGGGGAGCCTACCCCCGCCTCGCTCCTGGGCCATCCAGGCGTACAGCCCCAGGATGCGGACCCGAGGATGCCTTGGCTGGGGCTCAGCCCTCTTCCCCCAGCACGACTGCCAGAGGTGGAAAGGCGAAAAGCCCGAGCTGAACAGCAGCACGCACCTCCCTGCTGCCCCAGGCACTGCCCATGCCCACGGCAGGCTGGGAACCGCGGCTTTCCCGGTCACCTTCAACTGGGAATGCAGTTGCCAGTTGCCAGGAAAGAATACGAGCTGGAGAGAGGAACTGTCCATCAGTTAAAGTAGGGCAGCAGTACATCGGAGTCCTTCTGAGATTGCGTCTCTATTTCCTGGGGGGTCACAAGGGGCTGGCAGAGCTTTTGGAAACACCGGTATTTCCAGAGGTGCCACGCGAGCGGCTGGGACACGAGCTGTGCTGCAGCTTCGCTCATCCGCATGCTGGCAAAAAGCAGCTCAGCAGCCCACCTGCCCGCTCAGTCCAGCACCGCGCGGCTCCCCCCGGCTCGGGGGGGACGGGGACGTGGAGAGCAGCGGGGATGAGTTCATCCCGCTCTCCCAGCTCACAGAGGATGACCAGCAATGTGGCGGAAAGTTTGCTGAAAGCATCGGCGCTGGCCAAACAGCTCTTTGGAGAAGGTTTGCTGCAAATGCGTTTCACTGATGTGTTGGCAGTCAAACACAGAAACATCACTGCAGGCAGCAAACACAAGCAAAAAGGACCTCATTAGTGATGAATTAGCAATGAATATAAACATGTGCATGCCCTGGATATACTGCACGCACCCCATCAGCAGAGAAATCCATTCCAGGGCTAGCATTGCTAGACAGTACCCTAACAGCTACAGATAGAAGGAGCCATCCTGGGCTCAAACTGCTCTTGATTGCAGCCCTCAACCCCCCGACAGATAAATTTTGACTCTGAGCTTGGCAAACCCAGCCTCTCCCGGGGGGTGAGTTCCTGACTATGTGAAGTGTAAAGACCCAGAGATGCCGATGACAAGGCGAGAGGAAAAGGCAATCACGCAAAGGAGAGGGGGGGCTGGCAGCAGAGGGACAGCAGGGACCTCTGTGGAAGCGCAGAGCTAAGACGACGCTGGTCCTGCTACATGGACTGGGGAGCTGGGATGGAGACTAGTTTCAAGACTAGGATGAGAAAGTGGCCAGCAAGGAAAGCCAAAGTAACAGAAAGAGGAGGGGTCTGTTTTGTGGGACACAGGACTTGTGCTGAAATCGGGGCTGCGGACGCAGAGCAGGGAGCTGCGGGGTGGCCCAGAGGAGGAGGAGCGCAATGAGGCTGCGGAGCTGAGGATGGCACTGTGGTAGTGCCAGTGGGCAGCTCTGCACCGCAGCAAACGGAAACGCACTCGATACCTGTGTGGAATAAGGCAATAAATCATGTTGCTTAGATCATCTGCAGCTCCCTGTGCATCCCTTGCATTGTGTAGAAGCTGCATTTGTTGGAAACAGGCTGCTCTAAAGCAGGGGCTGTGCCTCAGCAGCACACCACCGCCGCCTCGCTGCAGAACGAAGAGAAACGAGCAGCGCATGTCCCAAGTCATTAACAAAGAGCAACAGGTTATATATATGGTATTACTTCTACTTATTTTTTTATCTCCTGTGCACCATTATAGCTGAAACATGGCTGCACAGAGAAAGGAAATCAGGAAGTAAATTGGGAAGAGAAAAATGCAACACAAGGACTGATCAGGAAAAAGAGAAAAGGAGAAAAAAATTCAAACATCTGAGCATTGATAAAGAAAATGGAGCTACCCAACCAATGCCACCCTGACAGGCAGTCACCTCACATGCAGACCCTTTAATTTGCCAGCAAATTAAAATGAGATCTAATTTTCTAGCAAATTACATCATTCTTCCTTCCTGCCCCAAAATAAAGCATTCACAAAAGCAAGTGCGAAGCACATTAAAAGCAGATCTTGTAGTCAGCAAGACCTGGAAGCTACTGCTGGTGTCACGTGGGGAAAACACAGAGAAGAGGCAGAGGGGCCAAAGACAGCATCTCCCGGAGCACTGACAGCAAGGAAAGGAGGCCGGCAAGGAGCTGGGGGCTTCATCAGAGGAGAAAGCCTCGACGCTTTTCTAGAGATGATGCCCAGCCCTGGCCTACCTGGGGCACCCTCCCCTGGGGTAACCCAAAGGATTGCACGAATCTCTAATTCGGAGAACTTGTACTAAAGCACCAATATTCCCACCTTGAGGTGGGAATACGCCCCAAGTGCTTGCTGCACTCAGCCACAGGCGATGGCTTCATCCTACCCATCCCTTGGCAAACAAGCCTGCTCTCCGTAAAAACTACCTGCACGAGTTGTTAAACCCACCACCCAGCGCAGCAGCTGTGGGAGGAAATGCTCCTGCTCCTCACGAACAGCACGATGTAGAGAAGAATCACTCCAGTTTTCCTCAAAATTGTAATTTTTAAATAAGGGGGAGTTGTTGGGAGGAAAGGAGGAGGCAGAGATCAGAGCAGCTCTGAGCAGGGTTTATGCACCCGGCCACTGCAGAGGCTGCAGCACCAGGGACCGGACTCAAGGGCAGGGGAGCAGGGAGCCAAGGGGGTCCCGGCTGATAAGCCCCCAGACCATCTCACCCCCCGGGACAGCGCGGCTCGGCACGTCCTGCAGATCCGCTGCTCCCTGTCCCTGCAGATGCCCAAGGTGCTGCTCTGCCGTCTGCCCACCTGAGCCAGGTGCCCACGAGGGACACGCAGCGCACGCCTGGCCTGGGCTGGTCCCAGGCAGCAGGCTGGGGCAATTGTATTTAAAAATGGTTTTCTTCTTTGCTTTCTCTGAATTCATTTTCTGAAGACAAGAATAACAATCCACAGCCCAGCCCAGGACCCTCTTTTCAGCACCATCCTGACACAAAACACACCCTCTACCTTTCCTTATTAAAGGGAGAGAAATTCAGATTTACACCTATGAGGCACAGCCCAGCTCCTGTTAAAAGTCAGTAGGATCTTTGCACAGATTTCATGAATGTTACTCTTTGTGCGGGACATGCCGGATCTAACATGGGAAAGCCAGGGCTTGTTGAACAGCCCTGACATCCCCTAGGGATGGACAGAGCTGCTGGTTGAAGGCGATGGGAGCCGGGGACAAGCTGCAGGCGCTGTGGGCCTCAGGCCGTGTTGCCTGCACGCTGCCCGGCTCGGCCAAGCCCACCTTGCTCCCTCCCGGAGCCCTGCGACTCCCTGCCCTCAGCATGCGAAATCTCCATCCAGCCAAGCCGAAACACAGCAATACCACAGAAGACTACAGACCAAGACTGGAAGTTCAAAGGGGTGGGAGGAATACCGTTTTCCTTTTAGCATCTCTGATTTCTCCACGCAAAAGGTCCTGGCCATTCCTCTCCGGAGCCAACTCCTGGCAGGGGCACTGCCGGGAAGCTCGGTGCGCTGATCCCACCACCGCCCAAGCCAAGCAGCGCACACTGAACCAGGACAGACACCCGGATGCTGCTCGGCTCCCGCACCAGTGTGACGCCTGCCATCTCCCAGCCTTGCCACGCTCGAGCCAACTGGTGCTGGTGAAGCCCCAGGGCGCAGGCTCCGTCTAGAAAACCTCTCCCCACTTGCTTTGTCGAAGTTTTTATCCTAATGAGGTTCCCACTCCCGCAAGCACAGAAGATGGAGGGCAGGACAGCAGCTAAAAAATGAGAGAGAGCAAGAGAGAGGGAAAGCCCTGAGGAGCGCTCGGCGCGTGGTGCCCGGCATGGCTCTGCATGCGCAGCCCGGCGCAGGCGCCTCAGGAGCGATGGTGAAGGATGGGGAAAGGGGGGGTTTGCTGCAGGGCAGCGGCGCGAGGAGCGGAGGTAAGAGGGGTGCTCACACGAACGCCCGGCCCAGGGGAAGGAGGGGAAATCCCGGGCCCAGGCGCCTGCGGAGAGGCTGCCCCAGGCGGAGGGGAGAGGAGAACCGTAAGTACGGGTGGAGAAGCAAGAGGGAAAGACAACCTGTAAGAAAGGTACAGATCAGTCATTTAACTGCCATCGGTGCCCTCCTGCCTCACACCTCTCCTGAAACGTTTTAAATTCTTTTCTGATGGAATGTTTGACATATTTAATGCATGCAGTAAAAATTAAAGTAATAGATAACTTCGTATTAATCTGTACAGGGACTGACAGGCTAGATTTAAACACTTCCTAGCTGTTCAGAGAGTTAACTTATTCTAGCATGATTCAAAGGAAAGGTAAAGGATTTATTTTTTTAAAATCAGCCATTTCCTAGTAAGAGAAAAATGTGCCGCAGCCTCGTGTGCGTCAGCGCTGGGGGAAGGGAATACCTGCAAGAGAGCCAGAGGTGCTCTGCAAAAAGGGCGTGCAAATCTCAAATGCCTTGTTTCATCCTCTAAACGGGTACAATGAAAGATTTAAAGGCGATTATCTGCTTTCCACCTCCGGTCCACGGGCTTTGGGACCTAGGGTTCAATGCCAACCGTGAAAAGCGATTCCCGTTGCTGCCGAGCCCTCTCTAGCCTCTGCCCCCGGGGCAGGCGTCTCTTCAATGCGTGGCCTGCACCAGAGCCTTGCTCTCAGCAGGGACAAGGAGCTGAGCAAGGACCAGCAAGCGGCTGTTAAAGGTTGGGCGACCCCAGCGCGCGCGCGGTGCCCTCTCGGGCATTGCTGCTTTCTGCACGGGAGGAGGCTTGCATCGGGATTCGTGCAAATGGACTTTGTGCAGCAATGCGAAAGTGAAGCCACGGAGATGCAACGGCTGAGCGGGGTCCTCTCCCCGAGCACAGACCACAGCAGTCACTTCTCAGCCACTGATCATCTCTGCCTGGCAGAGCCAGCACAGCCACACACTCTGCGCACTTCTAACAGGTTTTTCTCAGAGGTGCTGGGCACTGTGACCCTGTTCTGCCGCTGCAGACCCCCAGCTGGCTTTTTAACGTGCTGCAGAGGCTTGCAGAGGAGCCCTGCAAAGGTGTCGGGCAGGACAGGGCAGAGGCTTGGCCGTTTTCAGACTCCACAGACACAAGCAAGGACAAACCAACCGCACCTTGCTAGTAAAAGGATGAAATGCAAATTACAGTAAAAAATAAACTTAAGTCAGTCCCTTATCCCAACCTTATTCCAACTGCAAATCCCAGCTTAGGGGGTGCTAGGCAAGACATGCACAAGAGCACAGGGCGAGGGCCAGGTCTCCCCTGCTGCAGAGCACCAACATCAGAAGGAGCTCAAGCCCATAAAAAAGGAGAGATTCAACCTTCAGCAAAGTGCTGCAGAAACTGCTTTGCCGGCAGAGACTACAGACATCACCACGAGTGCAGCAAAATGGGAGAAGGAGGTCTGTCCAAAAGCAGGGCACAGCAGGACCGATTCATCCCTGAAGCCAGCAAGAAATAAAGACGGATACAGCCCAGCGCGCCCGCCCGGCAGCAGTGGACACGGCAGCCTGGTACCCGCAGCAACTCCTCCACTGCCTCCACCTGAGCGGGACCTCCCCACCCCATGGGCTGTGCAATGGGGGAGCGAGGCAGCCATCAGCAGTACACACACCAGTAGCTAATTAATACTTTTATGCAGGTAACAGTATGGGACACCAGCAGCTGCTACTAACGAACTGACAAAGGACAGATTCGCCTTTCTCTCCCTCAGTGATGGGAAAT
This sequence comes from Pelecanoides urinatrix, assembly GCA_013400755.1. Taxonomy (NCBI): domain Eukaryota; kingdom Metazoa; phylum Chordata; class Aves; order Procellariiformes; family Procellariidae; genus Pelecanoides; species Pelecanoides urinatrix. The sequence goes on from VZTQ01001663.1 coordinate 222,092, forward strand.
GGTTTTGGTTTTGCTTTAAATGCCACTAAGAAGACAGACAGGAGGAGGACTCCGAAGGAAAGGGAAATGTTTGCGTGCACCCAAAGGCTGCCGAAAGCTACTTCATGTGCACGAAGGTGGTTTTCTTTCTGCTACAGTACAAGTGCTTGTGCCTCAAGTATAAAACGCAAGCCTCCAAATCACACAGATGAGCTTCTTATTTTTATTTTTAAAGTGATAAATAAGGCACTGTACTTTTAACTAAAACTGCCTGGTTCCAAGTTTAAAAAAAAACCCAAGGAACGTTCAAACTGCAGAAACTTCCTTCTGAACAGCAGAGCCAGACAGGCCGACCTCTTCTCTGTCCAAGACACATCTTGCCGATGCCTAAAATCATGGGCATTATCCTTTAACTGCGGATTTTTAAAGGCTTGCTACAGCTTATAAAAGCAGCTTTAGTTAATGCATGGTAAAGGGTTACTACTATACATCAGTTTTGTACATGGCTACCGGTTCTTCGTTATTTCGGATCCAGTCGCGAGCGCTTGCTGTGCGAACAGTCCACTTTTGCCCTCAGCTTCCTCTTGCCCTGCGACCCGCTGCTCTCCTGCATCTTCTTCATGGACCTCGTCAGGGTCTTCCCACCGCTGGGCTTCTTGTTGGCCATCTTCTGTGACCGTGTGGAGGACTCCCCCAGGGGCTTCTGCTTTGGGGACTTGGCCAGCTCTTCGTGGCCGGGGGGCAGCACGGCCCGTCTGCTCGTGTTCTCCTTGCCCTTCCGCATGGGGAGCCGCATCTTCTCCAGCTGCCTTTTTGGGACTCTCTTCTCTTTCAAAGACATTTTTCTAGCCAGCTTATTGCTCCTCTCCATGGCAGCCTGCTTTCGGGTGGCGGGAGCTTTCGCGCTGACCTCCGAATGCTTTATTTTACTGGCCTTCTTGGCAGGCAGCTTGTCCTTGGTGGAGGAGCCCGACCGCTCCTGGGTGCTCCCGCTCTCCTTCAGCGTCCTCTTCTTCCTGCTGAGCTGGAGATCAGCTTTGGGCGAGGGGTCCTCGTGGGACCTGCTCTTCCCCTTCCGCCCCTTCCCCGTCCCATCCACTGATGGAGATTTAGCAGGAAAGGCATCTGCTTTGATCTGCAAGGCCAACTTTGGAGACATCAGTGGGTTGATGCACACACTTTTCCGACTCTGCTTGCTCTCCAGGAACGGGTGGTCCCCCGGGCCGTCGCTCTTCTTCTCTGCCCTCACCACGCGGTGCTGGGCTCGCAGCTTGCCCCGCAGGTTGGAGTACTTGCGCAGGATCCTGGTGCTGGCCTGCGTGGGCAAGCTGGGTGCAGGCTGGATGGTTTTGTCTTCGCTCAGGTCCTCGGTGCTGGCATCGGTGGGAGACGTCTGGCTGGGAGTGGTGGCTTCTTCAACCTCCGCTTTATCAGCATTCTCCCGAATTTTGGCCCAAAGCTTTTGGTTCTTCAGGTTATTCCGAGCCGGGGTAGTGGCAGCGAACTTCTTGAGGTGTTTTTTCAAACGTTCGGCTTGCAGTGAGCTGGGGTAGAGACTGGAAGAGGAATATTTCTGCATAGGGACTTTGATGGGGGGGATCTCCCCTGGGAGACGGGTGTTGAGTTTCTTCACGATCACTAGAGACCTGGTTTCAGTCGTCTCCAGAAACCACTGGCAGATGTCGGACAGCTTAAAGGCCTTCATAAACAGCATCTGGACAGGAGAAAGCTTCTGCACTTCCAGCGAGCCTCTACTTTTCCGTGTCCTTTTCTTGCTTTTCCAAATCTCTTTCAGTTTGTCGGCTTTGTTCTTTACCTTGGGGGTTGGCTGCACCTCCTTCTCCAGCTGAATCCAGCCTTTCTGAACTTTCATGTACTGGGTATTGAACTCGGCAATGAGTTCCTGGTTCTCCTCTTCAGCACACCACTCCATGAACTTTGGTTTGCTGTCAGCCGTGTCTATGTCCTCCAACGCTGGGGAGTCGTCATTCCCTGAACTGCATTCGTCCCTCGGTTTGGGGATCGCTTGCATAGACTCCTTCCCTGGTGTGCTCTTTTTTGCGGTGTCTAGAGGTGCGGGTGCGTGTCTTAAGTTATAAAACTGCAGGGCGACCTTTTTATGCTTCGTAGCCTTTGCTGGAAGATGCTTGCTTCCACCTCTACTGCTGGGACACGGAGGCGAATTGGCCACCGGCTCGTAGCTCTCCAGCTTGCCTGAGCTGTCAGAGCTCTCCTCGTCCTTTGCACTGGCATTGCCTGGTTTCACATCCACTTGCTCAGCATCATTTGCAGGCATGCTGCTCTCCAGAGGGAGAATGCTTCGCTTCTCAGAATCAGCCTGGACACTGGTTTCCAGCACCTCACCCAATTGACTTTGGCTGCCGTTAGCAGGGGGGTCATCTTTAGAGGAATTTTCTCCCTCTGCCGCAGTCTCTTTCACTAAGATGCTTTTATAGGTTTGTCTGGTAGTAACACCATTCTCCTCGACTGGCCGCGGCTCAGCGATGCTCTCTGGAGCCTGGCTGGTGCCCAGCCCCTCGCTGGTTTTGAGCAGCGCGTTGGGGAAGCAGTCGTTTGGGAAGTGCACGGATGCTGCCTCATCCAGGTGCACTTCTCTCTTGAATCGCTTAGCGCCAGGGCCCTTGGAGAGTTTGGTCTGAAGGCAAGGAAGCTGCACAGAGCTGGAAGAACCAGCGTCCTCAGCACTGCCCTCGGCGGGTGACTGGGATTGCTGGCTTCGGAGACACCGGTCCGATGCCACCAGCACTCTCCTGCCCTTCTTTCGCTTCTTGTCTAGACTGTCTTTGGAAGAGACAGAGTCTTTCTCTGCAGTGTCTGAGCCATCGGGTTCAGGTGGCGTTTCCCCTTCAATGGGCTCTTTTTCACCTGCTGGGCTGTTATTCGGCTCTGCCTCACCTTCTGCAATTTCGGGGAGGGCTGCGCTGGCCAGCTCAGCCTCCTCTTGCTCAAGGGAGCTGTCACCTGCCATGCCCGATAATTGAGCTTCTGGTTCAGCATTGATGCTTTTGTTCGCATCCACACACTGCAAGGTGGCAGGGGGCTCTGGGGGGCTCCCCTCGTCCACGGTGGCAAGGGGCTCATCGGGAGCCTGCCAGCCTGGAGAGCCTGGGGAGGGCTCTGCCGGACACAGCCCGCAGGGCTCCGCATCTCCTGCACCTGGAAGCTGGGCAGGATCCCTGGCACCATCATGGGCCAGGGGTTCTGTGTCCACGGCGGTGGAGGTCTGCAAGGGGGACTTTGGCTCCAGACTGGTGGAGAGATCCGGATCAGTTTGTACGTCAGAGCCCAGACAACCTTTCTCCCCGCCGGGTGCTTCTGAGATGGGAAGGACAGCAAAATCAGCAGCCTGCCCACCGCCATCCCCAGAGGAGCCCAGGCTGCTGCCAGCCTCCCAGGGGACGGTATCTCCCACTCTCATCCCCCCTCCTTCGGCGGGAGGGGAGCAGGGGGGTGGCGAGATGGCCGAGCTGTCCTCTTTCTGGGGGCTGGGTGGAGCAGAGAGGGAAAAGAAGGGCACGGCCACAGTGGCTTCCCTCGACCGCAGCGCCCGGGTATCTCGGGGCTGCACGGAGCCCAGTTCAGCTCTCTCTTTTGTTTCTCGGCTGTTTGGTGCCCCTTTAGCCAGGAGCCTCAGGGAAACCCTCTTCTCACCTTCCCGTCCTGCCCCCACAGACCCCCCCACCGAGAGCACCAGGGGCGGCTTAGCGCTTACGAGGGTCTCTGTTCGCAGTGCCGGGCTGCTCCCCCTCTCCTCCGCCCGGGAGCTCTTAACCAGCGTGCGGACAGTCGGGAGCTCGCAGCACTCCCCGTTGAAGTAGTACCCCCGCGTGCTCTTCCTCGCCGTCTTGCGGGACGACACCGACCGCTGACTCTCGAAATGGCACTCGGTGATGGGCTGGCTGATGTAGACCACGTCGCACTGGTTGTCGTAGTCGTTGATCCTAAGCCCCGATGCCTTCTTGCTCTTCCGAGTGGATCTGAGGGAGGCTGCCTTGGCGCGGGGGTGCCCGCCGGGGGTCCGATGGGCGGCTGGCGCGGCACTGGCGGGCAGCCAGCCCTCTTTGGACTTGTCGAGCGGGCCCTTGTCGGCTGGGTGCAGGTGGCAGCCCGCCTTGCTCTTGGCCATGGCGTGCAGGTGGTTTTCTTGCTTTGGTCTCGCATCTTGTTCTTTTGCGTCAAAGTCCTGGTGCAAAGATGCTTTCGAGCTGCATTGCAAAGTGTTCTCTTTGTCGGCTCTGCGAGGGGGAGTCACTGCAAAGCCAGGATCCCAGGAATCTTCCGGCAGAGCTCTGAAAGAGCTCTTTTGGGACCCCAGACAGCCGTCTAAGCTGTCCTCGCTGCCATTCACATTTGCCACTTTGACCGAGATATAACCTTCCATGAGAGTCTTACCTGCTAGCTGCTCTTTATTGTCCTCACACTTTCTGACACCGGCTTCTTGCTCGTGTCCAGCAGCTTGCTGCCCTTCCAGGCTCTTTGCGGCATGATGGAAATTCAAAGAGGAAGAGTTCAATGTGCTGAGGTATCCTTGGGTGGAGCTATCCTTTGGACTAGCAGAACGAAGCCTGGTGACGGGGAGCTCGGAGAAGTCCCTTCTCAAAGCAGGACTGGAGCTCTCTGCTCTGTCCAGAGACTTCAGCTCCACCGGCTGCTTCGGGGCTTGTCCTGTGACATGCAGGGGGCCATCGCACCCCGACTGTCCTGGGTCCGAGGAAGAAGGGGGCTTTGATTCAGTACAAGTAGCACCCTTATCCTGATTTTCAGTGCTTCGCTGGCTACAACCAGAGCCACAAGTAGAGGCCTCCATGCTCTCGGATTCAGACAACTGCTGGCCTTCAGAGTCTGGTTGTACTTCAGTGTATATGTCGTTTAGCACACGGATGAATTGCTTCTGGTGATGTGTACACAGTCTGACCATAAACTTTTCCAGTGGAGACTTCGGCTGATTGTTAGAGTCTATTGCTATTGTTTCTGCTGCATCCTCACTAGAGAGACAAAGAGAGAAGCAATCAGTAACATGTCCCAGGGAATAAAAGTTTATGCTGCAAAACTGGAATAACCCTTCTCCTCCCACTCAGGCGTATCTCTTGCCTGACCTCCAGGTGAGATCAAGCATCCTGTTGTCACGGGGCTGGCAGGTATCCCTTCAGTCCCCAGCCTGCACACTTACATATGCATATTGCTGGCAGGACACGGACTGCACTTTTGTTTGTCTCCCACTGCCAAAGCACCCATAATTACGCTTCTGCATGTGTAGGCACCATGTGACATATTCAAAGCAAACCTAAATTCCCCAGTCAGAGTCAGATTTAGTATCTGCATGGTGCCCGGTGTAGAAGGCCCAGCGCTTCTGGGACCCACCGGGACGACTGCACACCCCTGCATGCTCGATCTGCACAGCCAGGCTGGGCGGGAGCAGAGCAGCGGCCCAGCTAGGCAGCCAGATGCCAGAAATCTTGAACTACTGTAAGTCTTCAAATTCTGCTTACATCTTGGTGGCAGAAGATGGGTCTAGAGCAAACTGAGCAGATCTGAGCCTCCTCTGTAATCGGTGCAGAAATTTTGGTGAGCTCCCGTCCATTTTGGCAGGACGTGCAGGCAGCAATGCACCCTTGCGTGGTGTGGTGCCTTGCCTTTTGCACTGACCTTTGATTTACTGCCATTTAATAAAGTGGCTCTGCAGCTGATGGCTGACTGTCAATGTGCAGTGGTCGCTCAGAAAGGTGTGCTTCGCAGCACAGGATCACTGCCACTAGCTAGCTCTCAAACCAAGGCGATTATCATTTACCTGCTTGGCAGAAGCAATTAATAAGGACTTATTGGTGGAGAGGTTCAGGGGTAATCACCCAGCGTTTGCATGAACTTGTTAGCAGTGCAATGCCAGGTGCTGTTATGGAGACCGTATCTGTTCCCAACGGCAGCGTGGGCGATTCCCACCCCGTCCCTGCCACGCCGAGGGGGCTGCGCGCCTTGGCACCCATGCTGTTTGGCACAGGATCTTTGCCAGCAACGCCAGGTTGCTTTGCAGTAACAGTTGCACTTTGCACCTCCTGGCCTTGTACCAGAGGAGTGAAAGTCATTTCCCCCTGCTACAGCCTTGCTCTCCCCCCTCAGCATCGGACACCGACCTTGCTCGCTCGGCTGGGTCAAGGCGGGCAATGGGGCTCGGGGGTTCGCAGGGTTCAGGGCCAGGGTGGGGAAAAGCAGCTTTATCTAGAGTCGGTTTTCCCTCCCCACGCTGCCAGGCACAGGGCTCGACAGGCAGTCAGGGAGGAAGAGCCCCAGCTTGGAGGAGCCATCGGCGGAGAGGAGGAGGAGGGAAAGCCAGGGACCGGAGCCGACCGTGCTTGGTGGCAGCTGGCGTGCCGGAGCCGGCCCTGGGCAGCCCTCACCTGCTGCTCACTGCTTGCTGGCTGCTCTCTTTGAACTGACAAGCACCGGGGAGGCACCTCCAGCAACCCGCTTCCCCCAGCTCATGGGGTCTGCTCCCAAACTCGGCAAAGGGCAGGGAAAGGCGCCCAGGGGCCGCTTCGGGCTCCAGGCTGGCCAGGTGGCACCTGGTCTCCTCTTCACCCAGAAGTGCTAGGCTGCAGCCAAGCCTGCCCTGAGCATCTGCTAGCCAGCCCTTTGCTTTCCAGTTTGCCCAAATTTTAAAGCATGACAAGGCTTCGCTTCTCAGTCACAGACACTCAGTTTCCTTAAAGGCTTCTTGGGCAAGGTTTTCCCAAAACCACCCAGAAAGGCTGAGTGAGCTCGGCTCGCCGAATGTGCTCCAGCACCTCCAGAACATACTCCCAGGGTCAGCGATAAACAACATACCTCAACACTGCTTTACTACACCTGGGCAAGAAAAACGCCCTCCGGCAACTGTCTCGACTGGTTCTACCTTTCAATTTGCAATGCCTGGGATTAGTTTAAATAAAAATGCTCAGGTACAACCTGGCCCCTCTCCAGAGCCCTGCATGGGGAGGGTTATGTCAGCCAGGATCTCTTACACAGCCCAGCTCCTCCCCTTGCCCTGCTGAAATAACAAAGGGGATAAAAAAACCTTTCGCCTCCCCCTGCAAGAGGAAGACTTGGAGCGGGGGACTTTGTGAAGAGGCAGAGCTCAGCACAACTTTTTTCCCACCTTTGCAAAGAGGGCGGTTGCTTTCTTCTTACCTGCTCGCAAGCCCAGCTCGTAAGAGCGGCAGCCATCTTCCCCCAGCGAGCTTGAATTTATAACGGCGGCAGCAGAGGTGTGGCCCTGCCCCGGCCCACCCGGCCACCACACTCCCCGGGCAGCCTCGGGAAGCCGTTACGGTGACAAAGCAGCCAAATGCCTCCTTGTCGGGGTGCCTTCGGGTGCTACACACAAACGGTTGTGAAGGAAGAGCCCATGGCATAGGTGAAGTGGTTGCTCAGGTGGGTGGCAAGCAAGAAAAGACGAGACACCGGCTGGGCGATGCCTGACGAGGGAGGAGATTGTGGGTCTGTGTACTGAGTCCCTAGTTTGAGAGAAGGGACCAAAGTGGCTGGGCACGGTCCTGCCTCGCCTTGCAGTAGCAAAGTTGAATGCAGCCAGTTGCAGGTCACACCTGCTTTGCATGGAAAAGACCTATGTCCTGCTCGTATGGCGGAGGGGACCTGGGTTCCCTGGTCCTAAAGGCTCCGGGTGGCATTTCTGCCTTGCTTTCACCTTGTTTCTTCCTCTGAAGTGTGACTGAGGCCATGGTGCTCATCTTCACCTTATTTGCCCCACTGTACTCCAAGGAGTCAATCTGAGATAAACACAGCTTGTCAAGCTGTAAATTTAAAAAACAGATAAATATTTTTCCTGCTTGATAAAGGAAATAAATCCATTCAGCCTCAATGCCCTTTGTCCTTAGAAGACCCATCTCACGCCCAGCGAAACAGTTCACCTGCTTCTGCGGGCACGTTGCATTCAGGGTCCTCTGCTTTCACATCACTTTGGCTCACAGACAGGCTGCAACTTCTCGCCTTGAGCTCATCTGCTCCTTCCCCAGCCCACTCCTGTTTGGGTGCTGCAGGCAGTATCCCCTTTTTCTCAGTTTTGAAGGATAACCTTGAGGCAGAGCTCTCCCTGCCACCTGTAGCCAGGCTCTGAGCATGGCTGGATCCCACCTCGGTCCTTCCTCTCCCCGTCTCCCCGGGGCGCTGAGCCACAGCCCGTGCCTCTACATCCCCATACACAGCCCTGTGCTCCCTGGGACCTGCTCATCTGTGCGCCTTGGTAGCTGCTCAGCACTTCCCACCATTCCTGTCTGTTCTGGCTATTACTACTAAATAAAACATGCCCATGGCCATTCTCTTGCCTGGCAGCCGATGGACGCAGGGTTGCCTGCATCCTCCCTACTTAAGGCGGTTTCGGAGAAGAGCTTGTTTCATGCTCAGGTGTAATAGAGGAGTTTATTTCAAGTGCCCCATGGCTTCAGGCAGGGTTGCTTATGGACTGCGTAAACCATTGCAGAGAAACTATTTATTTACGTGGCTTATCAGAGAGGAGAGGAGAGGTGAGCTGATCGCAGAGCTGGGGGGAGGTGTCGGCTACTAACAGGTTCCTCGGCCCTGCTGGCAAAGGCGCAGCGGGAGCTGAAGAGCTACTGGCAAATGCAGAGGATGGGAATCAGGAACATGGTTTTAAACAGGAGGAAAAATTGTTCTCAGGAGGCAGACACCGCTGTCTTCTGAAGAGCCTGCCTTTCGGGAGGCACAGGTCAGCCCTGCAGAAGCTACTGGGCTCAGCAGACAAGTGAGGGAGCCCAGGGCCACCCCAACCGTCTGCAGCCTTCTCCTCGGCCCCTGTGCTCACCCCTTCCCACAGGGTTTGGTCTGAGGCTCTCTCAGTTTTGGGTGTGCGTGCGGAATGTGTCATCTCCCTCAAGGGCTGGAGAAGCCACAAGCCTACTGCAGCTCATGGCTGGGAGAGGAGACTTACTGGGGACCCTCTATGCCTACAGCCAAGCTGCAAGCACAGACACAAAGCCAAATGGGGCACCCAGAAGGATTCACTGCGATGGGAGAGACAACCCACCTGCCAGTGAGCTTTCCTGCAGAGCCTGGGAGATGGCACGTCTGCCCTTTCTGGCCACCAGCCTTGAAAGCTGCCTATGCAAGGCTGCGGCTCTGGGGGCTCCTCTGCCCCTGCACCGCAACGCCCCGCTTCCAGCCCCGCTGCACATGCCGTCCCGTGCCAGAAGAAGACACCCCGGCATCCTAAGCAAATCTCATCACCTCGTTACCTCCTGGCCCTTCTAGCTTTTCCAGGGCAGCCCTGTTCTCTCCTCCTTCCCTGCCTGCCGCAGAAGGTGTCAGAAGCATCAAGGGGCAGGAGCTGTCAGAGACACAAACGGAGCTGTTGCTATGCAACCCTGGCGGTGCAGCAATTAACGCTGGGGAAAACGTGCTGTGCTCTAAAGCTATTTGCATAGCTGCGTGCTGCAATACATTTTGTTTGCATTGTGCCTCTACTGTTTAGTGGAGTTTGAAGTCAACCCTCCCCCAGCTCTTGCTGGGGGGGGACCCGGGGCCTCCAACAAAGGCCACATGGTTGAGGATGATGGGGCTGGGGGAAGGCAGGGGTTTGTCCATAACACCTATAGACTGCACAGGTATAGGATTTACAGTATGGGGGAAAGGAGAAGTTATCTGGATTTCATCCTGTGCAGCCCGAGGAGCTTTGCCCACCTTGCGGAGCCAGCTCCTGCTGTGCCCCTGACCCGCTGGTGGGGTTGCCACATCTCCCCTTTTCCAGATGAACTGGGGTGACACTGCGCTTGTTCTGTCTGTGAATGCCAGAAACAGAGCTTTACGGGCAGCCCAGCCTGCCTGTGATTCAAGAGTGTATTTTAGGGGGGAGGAAGTGGGAGAAGAAAGAGAGGGAGAAAGAAATCAGCTGGTTCACACCAACCTACCTGGGACGCTGGTCTCCGAAAACCTGCCAATTGCCAACTGCAATCCTCTGGTTTGCCCACCCCAAGTTTCTCACTATTGAACATAAAGCCTGTGCCCTTTTTGGGTTTCTTTTTTTAGCCCTTGAACATTGGTTTGATTGATTATAAGTTTACAGATATGTTTTGTACCTCAGAGGCACAAGAAGCAGCAGCAGAACAAAAGTTCAAGGCTAAGTGTTTCTGTTCCTTTCAGACCACTCTAAGCACCAGGATTATAGTTCTGTAAAAGAAACAAAACATAGCTATAAACTTATAAAATCCAATTTCGTATTTTTACGGGGATGACCTTTCCCCTCCCTCTCCTGCTGCCACACAGCTGATTCCGTGCCAGTTGGTGGAGCGCTGCCTCGCACCACCCAAAACCAGAGGCACCACTGGAGTACCCCACCAAAGCAAAGGGTGGCTAAAAGCAGAGATTTGAGAAACGTGGATGACTAAGGAGAAAGCCTAACTTGTAAGCGATGCTCTCCATCAGCTGAACTCATGACCATGCCCACTTTGATGCAAGGTCCAAGGCAGCGTGTTTCGCTGCCCTTGGGTGGTAGCTCCAGTCCTGCTGGCTTCAGCCACTTCATTTATTTTTCAGGGTGAGTGGAAATGCCATTTTGAGGGATTGCAAAGGAGGAGCAACCTCTTAAAAGGAGCTCGCTCGCTGCTGGCAGTCAGGTGAGCTGACCCCAGCCCTAGGGACGTTGTGAATCCCGCGTGCTAAATGTGCGCTTGAAAGCGGCTGTGGCTGTGGGTTGCCGAAGGTGGGCTCGCTTTCCCCAGTGCCGGGGGGGCTGCATGCAGAGCCACACGAGGCTCTCGCCCTGCGGAAGGAGGAAATGAGTTCTCTGCCAGCCCTGGTTCGGCTTGCTGGAGTGGCTGTGCAAAAGCAAACACCGTCAGGAAAGGCACCGGACCGAGGCAGGAGGTGGCACCGCGTCTTTCAGCAGCAGCCCACACCAACGTCACTGCAGCAGACCCAGAGCCATGGCTACTGCCAGTTCTCCACCAGAAATTATTATCCCAGGGCAGCAAAAGGCAACCCGTGTTGCGTCTTCCCTGCCCCATTTGACACACAGTATCGTGCTCAAACCCATCTTCACTCATAGCTGCAGCAAAGACCTCGTGCTTTGAGAGGTGGAAGTGGGGGGACACGTTTTCTTCTGCTCGCACCGCTCTGGGATGCGGCAATCCCTTGCAGGGGATGGGCAAAACAGCCATGTAAGCCACCGCAGCAAGATTTTCTGGAGCTCATCTCTCAAAGCCCCAGTTCAAGGCTGACAATGGATGTACCAGTTTAAATGCCTGTATTTCAATCCTCAGAAATATGCCTGGCACCTAACGCTCCCCACACAGATGAATGAGTCCCTTCACACCTCTGTGGGTGCTACAGTAATTCTCTCTTGCTGCACTGAAAAAAAATAGAAAAGCAGCACAGAAAGAGTGAGACTCCACACAACAGCTAGGAAGGAGAAAAAGCATTTTTCTTCTCTAAATTAAAAGCTGAAGTTGTGCAAAGCACAGTCAAAATCACTATGAAAATATTGCTGCTAGGTTCTCAAGGCCCCAGAATTTACGCCGTCCTTGGTGACATGTGTGGGGATGGATTGAGCTTGCATTTCAACTGAAAAGCAGGAAGAAACAAGTTATAGATGGGTTTTGTTCGGTTGGGGTTTTTGTCAGCTGCATGTATTTGTTGAGGTATCCAGGTTGTACAATAAGCCAACTGACTGGATAAACAACAGACATCCATTACAGATTCAGGCTTTTAACCCTTCAGAGTAGTGTCTTTTATTTGTTTATTTATTTTTAAAGTACTTCAACATTAAAAATCACCTTCTCTCCACCGGTAGCCAAATAAAAGTCAAACAAACCAAAGTTGGTTTTACATGAAAAAAAACAATAGCAACCTCAAATAAGTTTATCTTTTTTATATTCCTGTCATAGCTTCCTCCACTCCCACCTTCCCCAAGTAACTAACCCAACCGTATTCTACAGTAGTTTATCATCACTTGTGATACTTCTAATACAATATTTAATGACTAATTAAAAATCTTACCACTGAGCTATTCCTTTAAAACCAAGGGAAATTTATCATGTTGGAAACATTATTCTACATATTAGCTTTCAAAGCCTTTCCAGAATTGTCCTTGCTAATTTTTCTCATTATCAAGGACATCTGGGATCTTCCCTTTAAGGGAAGAAAAAAAAAAAATTTACCATGAGTGTTTCTCTCTGAGGCAGTACTCAGCATCTTCCCTAAGCTAGGTGCTCCAAAAGAATAGATGGCACCAGAAGACCAGAATAGATAGAAAAACAGATAGCACCAGAAGACAGATAACAAAAGTGTGCAGGGCAAAAAAAAGAAAGTTCTTACAATGATTTTCAGAGCTTTGTGTATGTTTTAAAAAAAGCAGCACCCAGTTAAGGCAAGGGAGAACGAACCACAGGGACCAGTCCTATGGAGGAGGGAGGGATGCCCTGAGTATCTTTAACAGTCCCAGGTATGAGTTGGGAACGCACACTGGCTCGGGACCCGAGGTGAGGCAGGTGTGTGGCCTCTTCCCCGCTCCCCAGCCCATCACTGTCGGCTCCCCGTCTGGCCTGCAGTAAACCGGGGACAAACCTCTCCCTACCCAGCCCTCGGGCACGCACACGGGCATGGAGCCACTACAACTGCAGAGGTTCAACAACAGGCGAACCCCCCACTGAAGGTGCACTCATCTCCAGTAAATTAAGGCTTGTGAGCAGGATACGCTGAGCTGTGATAAATCCCACCTTCCCCTCCTGCGCTGCACCTACACTGCAGGGCTGCACCTGGGGAGGGGGAGAAAACCCAAATGCATCGGATGCCCTCTCTGCAGACATTGCTGGTCCCAGCTCCAAAAGGCGCACTGCCACGCACAGCCACTGTCTACTTCTAGAAGTCTTCAAGGATTTTAAAGCCTACAAACATCCTGGATATTTTTTTTTCCAACCTAGATATGAAAAACCAAATGCAGCAATTAGGTAGAGCGCTCGCTAGAGCTAAACACACTCAGCACAACCCCATCGCCAAAGCTTGGGAGAGGCCAGTGGAAGACATTTGGAGAGCAGAGGGTATCTTGGGTGTAATTAACAGATGTTGGGGGATATGACCCCATTTCAGATAACCTGGAGATTCAGATAATTGGGCCTCAGATAATCAAGGCCATGCTGTTAATAGAAACAGTATCACAACTCCTAACGGCAGCGTTCCCCGCGTGCCAATGCTATACCCCCTTGCACGAAAATGCCTAGTGAAATATGAATTAGCAGTTTGACACATGTCCACATTCTCTGTCTACTGCCAGGTTGAGCAGCAAACCTGTTTCTGATGCACCACTTTGGCTGGCTGCTCGGGAAATAGGTTAAGGCAGAGAAGCGGATTGCAGCCCCGGATGCCTGGGGACGAGACTGTCTCAGAGCTGACGGGCTAGGTAAGCTCTATTTTGAAAGTGGGTTAATTTAACTGCCATTCAACTACCATTAAATGATGTAGGTTAATTTTATAGTCAGATAACTATTAAGAAACCAAAACATAAGGCAGGAAATGTCTCTATGCATGCCAGTGGGGAGAGGTTTCCTCTGCACTAATGCACAGCCCTCCCCTTCAGCTCAAACCTCTCATCCATCCATTTCTGCACATCCCTCACATCATCTCTTTTTTTTTAACCCTTGTCATTACGCACTATGTCCTTCCTCCCCCTCTTAAGAGAGTCTATTCTCCTTTCAAAAATTCACCTTGGTATCCTGGCTTCCAATTATTTTTCTCCTTTGTTTATACTGTCACACATCTTAATGCTACAGGAAAACTAACAAATACAAACCTCATCTGACCACAGCTAATGTCTGCTAAAAAAGGTCCCATCTCCCCCACGCATCAAGTATTTGTCCAGCTACATGGCAAACTGCGGCAGGGAACTACACCATCACATGCCATCATCACTAATACACCCAGTTTTCTTTAGGGTTATTTACCATATTTAAAGTCTCCTCGATTTTGGCAGTTTACCCTTTATAATTGGATGCCGCAGTTAAAATGTACTTTATCTCTCTGCAATTTTCCTTCCTGCAGCATAATGATAGGTATTGTTTGTTTCTTTATACTAGGGACAAAACCCATCAATTGCTGGTTTGCCATAAAGGGAAAAATAAAAGGAAAAAAATTATCAACAACAGCTTATGCCTGCAAAGGAACAGATCCTTTGGAAAATGCAGAAGTGACTCATCACTCCTCACCCACAGCCAGGCAGATCCCTCCCGAGATGCCTTCACAGATTGCCCCCCTCTGACTTCTGCACCTCCCTGGTCCCACTGCTCCCACCAGCAGGAAAATGAGTCCCTAACCTCCGCAGAGGGAACTGAAGCGATGATGACCCATTAGCACAGGCTGCCCATCAAGCACTCACGGATCTCCTCTACCGCAGACGTTTTTTATCCTATTAACAGTAAGTGCACTACGCAAACCCCGAAAGCTCAGGGAAATGAACTCACGCTTAACCACGCGGTGGTAACAGGACCACAGCACTAACGGGATGTTGGCATTTTTACTGTGCTTTATGTGGCCAGAGAAATACAGAATGGGACCATCCCCAGAAATCGCAGCAAAACCACTTCTGAAAAATCCTCCTCGCAGTGACTCGCGCATTCAGACAGCTATGCCAGAGCCCAAACCATGTATGCTGTGGGAATTTTTGACCTACGAAAGGCTGAGTGCCAGATTCTCTGTTGTCCTGCTGAGGCCTCGCTACTCTCATTAATCTCACAAGGAAAGTCCTTTTTTTCACTCAGGAGCTGTAAAAGAACAGAGCAAATAGCCAATAGCCAAATCTCACCAAGCTGCTTTTTGCCAGCACTAAGCCACTACCTTTGTCACTTTGTGCTAGGTTTACACTGACTTTAAGCTTTGTTACTAATTATTATTCCTAATTTAATAATAAGATCATTAAAGGAGCTTCAAGGTGTATTTCTTTTAAATCCAGGGTTATGTTCTTTTTGCTGTTATCAGTCAGCAATCCAGGCTACACTCACACAAAAGTAAAGGCACCAACATAAGGACAGGTATAGGCAAGAAGGCTAGAATTAAAGAGCAGTCGAGCAGTCACCCTTACCATACACACTTGTGTCCGTCTATTAGAGAAAGGCCAACACAGGTCCTGAAACAGGAGCAAAAATCTACTTTTTTTTAATGCATCAGCAGAAAAGCTCTCTGAATTACAGCCAGGCAGACCTCCAGCAGTGAGGTTAGGTAGCTGTCACCACGGTCTGACCAGAACTTTGCTATTGGCGAACACACTTCAGGCGTGGAGCAAGCGGGTTTTGCTTTCACATCTTGGTCTGTTTGATGGCTAGAAATCAGAAAAACACTTGTATTTCCATACAAGCAGAGCACATTTGTTATGAAAGCTTCTTAGGCAAAACCAGAATCCTGAAGTGTCTTATTTTACAGTCTCCTTTCAAAGCCAAATAGTTGTTTTAAACCACTGCTAGCATCTCAAACACAGCTACTTGCTGTAAAGACCTGAAAGGAATCTCAGGAAGATATGACCACAGCATAACATCTAGGAAAAAAAAAAAACACAAAACCCAAAAATATACCACCAACTTCATCTAAAAAGGAAACATGGTGGAAAATACTGGATTCTCCAAGTAAGCACCTCAGGCTTAGATTACAGCAAGGGTCCCAGCACAGGTATCCGATGTGTGTATGAAAACCACTTCACGTGTGGGGAAGCTGTTCAGCTTTTCCTAGTGTCAGTTTTTCCCCTGCAGAGCCAGAGTAACTTTCAACAATTAGTGTCAGAGCCTTCCTCTAAAGCTCAGTGAGAAGAAAAGCACAGTCAAAGGCTCGGCTTTAAGAAAGGAAACCATAAAAGCCCCTTTCAAAGTTAGGAATGTCATTCCAAAATGAGTTAAGCAAGCCCTACACCTTATTAGCTGGGCAGGAGGGATCTGGGACACGCGATGATGGGATCTTGGTGCACGTCAGAAAAAACAAAACAAAACAAAACAAAAAAAACACCAAGCTTAGCAGGTGTAACAAAACTGCCTATTTAGCACTATAACCTTTACAGACGGTTTGCTGATAACCCTGTACAGACAAACCACTCCTCCTGTCAGCACAAGTCAGTCTGATCTGCACCTGGAGGCAGGAGTCCAGCAAAGGTAGGCTTGCAAGCTTTGGGGAGCTAGCCCAGGTAGCAGGCAGGGAGATAAGGCAGGAGCCTCGGCGGGCCGGGAGAAGCGTGTTGCTGGATCCAGAGCAGGCTCGCACAGGCTGCGGCTGAAGTCCCTGTCCTGTCCTTCACTGCGTTACTGCGGGCGCTTGGTAGGTTACAGAGACTCTGGTCGGTCCCCTGGGGAGATGCAGCTGTATTTTCATACAGGCGACCTTTGTGTTTTTAGTCAGCAGAGCTTATATTTCTACGCTCTGAAATATACTTTAAGTGCTCCTAATTTTAGCTGAACTTTTAAACAATTCCTGGAGATTTGAGCTGTAAGACATCTCATACAAAAATCTGCCTTTTAGTCAAGTGTGTACTCAGTAGACCTCCTGCAGAGCTGCATGACACCTGCAGAGGAGGAGGAGGCAAGAGAAGACTTTAAAAGTTTTCTTTCAAACGCAACCTGTAAATTCTGATACTTTAAAAGTGACCTGTAAAATTAAGATGCAATTGTTTTGCGCTCCCTCTTCATGATACTAAAAGAGAGTTTTTAAAGATTGTGTTGTCTGGGATTTTTGGGGAGGCGGACAAGAAGGAACTTAATTAATTCATAATTCAGAAGTGTGAAGTCATTCAGATTTCTTCTTGACTACTTGACAATTTCCTACTTGAATTTCCTACTTGACAATTGAGAACATCTTGGATTTTAAGTCACAGAGGCTGCATCAAAGGAACCAGATCAGGGGAAACATTACTCCCACAAACGGTGTTACATGGGACCCTTCCAGCGCTGCAACATCTATTAAAGTGTCTTGAGAATAACTATATTAAAAAGATCAACTTTTATTTTAATCTCTTTGCCATCTCCATTGTATCAAACTCCTTATTCCTGGATTTGCCCCTAACACTTCAAGCTCTGTTTTTGAAATTGCTGCTGGTCTGTACCTGTTAGTCTCTACATGAATCACATTCCTAAACAAGTCCAAGAACCTGCTACTCACTTCCAGTTAAAACCACAATTCAGCAAGTACCCATGGCTGGGCATCTGCCAGAGCAGAGTTTGCAGATTAAGAAATTACTGATTTGCTGAAGTATCTCCCTGAATTGGGATTTAAATCCTCCTCCTCCCCCAGACCCACTTTTGTCCGGCCTCTGGGAAATTAGAGAGCTCAGCACGCTCAGGCAGGAAAGCCGCTGGTGACCCGCCTTAGCGAGGACACAGAGCAAGCTTTGCACTGCTGCTGTTTGACTCTGAGCAGCCACGGAATCAGGACTCGGTTTTGGTTGCACAGGAAGACGAAATTGTGATACTCAGGAATTTCCTTAATTAAATCAGCTCCATTCACAAAACTTAAGTTGATTTCCAACGCAAGAGTGTTTCAGATCCTTCCCGCTGAGGTCAGGGAGTCGCCTACTTTCAGGTCTAGTATTAATCCCAACACTTGCAGGTGTGACCTGGAGCTTTCTGCCCTTCCCTTCACAGCAGCACGAGTTCCCACAGAAGATCAATCAGCAGGGCCTCTCATTCCACATCTGCTAGAGCATCTGGACTGTAGAAAGTGACCCAAGTGTATGTGGGGGTACAGTCCACTGCTACTCCATGAAGGTGACCAGATATGCTCCTGCAGGTTCAGAAGAGGCAGCTGCCTCTTCCAGTGACAAACTGGAGCAGCTCAAAACCCATCCTGAGTCAAAATGAGCTGAGGCAAATTTGAAGACTTTTAAAGCTGCCTAACAGGGCTAATTATGTTTCTTTTCTACTTCTACAACACAGCACGGATGCTTCTTTCTGGGACCGGGTGCAACATCTCGTGCACTTTCATCATGATACATATTTGTATTCCAGAAAATTCCAGAAAACAGCTTTAAAAGAAGAATTCGAGACTGTGTTCCTTTAAGTCTGAACAACTTCAGCTTAACAGTGCAAGACCATCAGCAAGTCCTCCAGGAAAACCAGAAAAACTTGGTATTTCTGATAATCACAGGACTAAAAGTGTTGATTTAAAATGTTCTGGGAAAAGCTTGCAGAGTGTAATACATCCTAAAGAATGGCAGATGGGAATATGGTTCATCACTTTCAAAGGCTATTTTCATAAATTTGACAGATGTATTCAGACATACCGAAAAAAAACTGATAAATGCTAGTTTACAGCACAAGGCTTTCAAGCTATTTACACATAAAGACTTACTATTCCCGCATAAGTGTAAGATGTAGTCTCTAGTTAAACCAAGTTTTTTATTTAAGAGACTTGCCCAGTAAAGCTAAGCCAATGACAACACCCAGATACCTTACCATTTTGGTTTTTGTTTTTAATACCAGTATTAGTATACAAGGAATACAATAGTTAGTTTGCAATGTAACAGTTATTTAAGGATCTTAAAAAAATGCACTGAAAAATCATGTTAGCAAATGCAAACCCTAAATTACTTACTTTTCAATAGCACAAGCTGAGAAGGGCAATTTCTCAGGAGAAAAGAAACCTGGGCTAGACAGTGTGCAGCACTATAAATTTTCCTAAAGGTAGGAAATCCCTATGCATCACTCTCAAAAATCATCCTAGAACTGAACACAAAGGTTAGCAGAAATGCCTAAACTCATGTGGGTTCCATTATACATCACTTACTGTAACCTACTTTTTAGTATTCAGCATTTCTGTATCAATAATGCATAACGTCAAAAGTAGTTCAACCCAAAGTCTGGGCGCAAGAAAGCAAAGATGGGTCTCAAACAAGGACCAGCTGAAGCGTGGTGTCATTGCTGAGTTTGCCTTGTGCTCCTGTGCAGGAGGACAGCAAGACTGTCACTGGAGCTTTCCGTATGTTAATTGGGAGCTGGGGACCTGCCCCTCTGCAGAGGGAGAGCCGGTGGCCGCAGAGAGAATAAAAGCAACACCAGTGCCTACTGGTGCAAGCAAGCAGCTAAGGAACCTCCCTCAGCCTGGCCCCGCTCCTCTGGTACACAACCCGGCTGCTCCGGCAGGCGCGCTGCCCTGCCACCGAACCCAACGCACGCACCAGACCGTGCACGCCAGCCAAACTGAACCGCACAAGGCAACGGCCAGGGTCCCCCGCTCGGCTTTTATTACCACCGTTCCTACCTTGACTCATTACCAAGTGGTCAACGAACAAGCCTACATCACTTCCCCCCCCTACCCCGAGAGACTGTTCTTCACCGGATAAATTATTTACCATTAAAGAAGGTAAGGTGGCCAGTAGGGAAGAGCAAATTAGAGTACAGGAGTTCATCAGACTGGGCTGCTACAAGACAGCGTTTCAGCTTTCACATGTATTCCCTACCCAGCTGCTAAAGCAGCTTTATCGCCAATCCTATTTAGGACAAGAAACAGAGTTCGGAGATGCCGAAGCTCGATCCTTCCGCCAAAATTTGCTTTACCTTCTATTTTCACTTCCTCCCCTGCTTCTCTCGATTTGTGATAGTTTGCATTTCATAACCTCGGGTGATTAGTGCAGGCATTTAGAAAGCACACTAGAAACAACAGAATTGGAACCCCTTAAAGTTTTTCACAACAAAATTTATTAGAAGAATAGTGGTTTTGAAAAGTCTAGCATCCAGTGAAAACTACCATACACAACGTTACAGCTGGGAATGTGTTTCCAAAATGACATGGTCAAATAATACAATGGAGCCATTAAATCTTACACATGCACAACAAGAGAATTAGCGCTTTGACATACAATGCAAAAAATAAATGGACCACATGAAATAAAAATTTAAAAGTACTTATCACATACATTAAGACACAGCTTATTTAGTCCAGTCAAAAAATCAGAACTGCATTAAAAAAATTAATGTAGTGCAATCAAACCAAAAACCTTAATTTGTGATCATAAGTGCTCTACTACATAAAACATTGATCATAGCAAGGAACAAAAAATTCAAATCACACAGTACAAAAAAAATCTGTAAATAAATATAAACTACAGTACAAGAGAAATATTAAATTATACAATTCCGTCAAACTGTAAACAGTATATTGAAATGAGGTCCATAAGAGTATAGGGGGGGGGTTCCTGTTTTTTTTTTTTTCCCATGACACTTGAACTTCTAGAGGTCAGAGAGAAATGCCATTTTTCCATACTCTTCAAAGACTATGGGTTACATAAATAGAAAGAGAAGACTTTTTATATGTAAAGTGTCAAATAATAAAGCAGAGGTGTTGCTGACTTGCGACTGCCAACAGATCACTGCGAGAGCAGAACAGCAGATTTTACTTTAAAGTTTCGCCTCCTCGTGAGTGCAGCACGGAGGCCCGTCACGACAGATGTTAAGTGCCAACACATTCTGCATTGGTGCTCCGCATTACAGAGGAGACACCTGCTGAGCCTCTGGTCCCACCAATTAGGTGGAAGCGATTACGTACAGGGTTACCAACTTGGACCTCTGCTGATTACCTGACAGGTTTACACGTTTGTCATACAAACACCAACTTTGGCAGAACAATTACTAATAAACTCAAAGCACTCCCGGCCCATTGGTTTCCATCACAGTGGCCAGTGCACAGAATTCTCTAAGGACATTGCATAACTAGAGTGTAGAGGTCAGACAGCCAAGGACCCGTGCTTGAGGTTAGAAGTAGTTATGGTGAGAGAGAAGCAAGAGCCACGTTAAGAAGCTGCCTCTGCTGTTCGCAGAAGCAGTTGGGAATGTATTTCATTTTTAGCTGCGCTGGCTAGTAGTGGCATTTTAAAATATATAAGTTTAAGATAACATATATACTATATATGTATATAATATAATACATATTATATAATATACATAGGAATTTCTTACAATACATAACCAGGAACCCCCACGCGATCTGCTCAGTAGTAATAACTGAATATACAGAATGCCACTATAAGTGTCTGAGGCACTGTGTGCTGGAGAGTAAATATGCAGCTTTAAAATCCGTTTGGCTGAGTTATACCTGGATACCTGAACTGAGTTTTAAGTTGACATTCATCAAGGATGTGCTATCAGCACGTCAAAAGAAAAGCAAAACAAAATACAAGTCACTGCTAGGTTTAAGAAGAGAGTACAAGTACCTGAATTGAGTGAGGATAGTGTGTAAACTGTCCCTGAGGGTTTTTAAACAGTGTGTGTACAAGTTGGATTCCTAAGAACATTAGTTTAAACTTACATTGCGGACTGATAAAATACCAATGTCTGACAATTTAACAAGTGGAGGTTAGAAAGAGTTATGAGCAAACACTCAAAACATATTTTATACATTTTAAAGCAGCAGTAAGCTGCTGTAAGCATACATCCCATCAGTACAAGCAACACATGGGACTCAGATAAAGGTTTCTATTTGCAAAAAGCCCATCATATATCGATAAGTAAAGAATATTCACCTGCTAAATTAGAATGCACCTAGTTACAGACTAGCAATTCAAGATTAATTTTTTTAATCAAATACTTTGCTATACTTTGCTATTACATACTAAAATTCCTTAAGCTCACTAATGCTGGTATTCTAATCTATTTTTTTTAAAATGTTCCCCCTTCATTTAAGAAATATACCATTCCACAACTTAAACATTAAGATCCATTTTCAGTCCTCAGATGTAAAATCATGTCAATGAGTTTATATTAAAAATTTACATGGTAAAAAGGCTTGAATTTCAGCCAGAGATTCTAAATACTACTCATTCCCTGAAGGCTTAAGGGAGAAAGAATCCCTACTCATTTTTCTTGTGATATAGTTTTCAAACTGAACATTAAACAATGGTCCAAAATTATTTTTTCAGTTTGGGAAACTTTCTTTTCCCTACCCATCATCCCAGATTCCAAATGTCAAGCCCTGAAATGGCCTATTGAAATGATTAGTTAAAAATATCAGGCATGTATATATACATCCCCTGCCTGAACTTCAGAATATTTTGTTGTACTAGTCTTTAAAAGACAGATTAGCATCCCAAGAGAACTTGTGATCTGACCTGAAAAGCCGTTCATGATCCTAGATCGTACGTTTAAAATATCTCATAACCTGAAGACCAGATTTGATTAAGACTCTGGCATTGTAACAGAAAAAGTGCTGCAGTTATTTATCCCTTTTCTGGTACTTTAGAATAGGTCAGACAAGTGCTTTTTATAGTGACAGTAAAGTTTACATGCTTTCATGCAGGCATAAAAAATATTATCTGCAAAAATATTTGAGAAATGTAGCACCAAGTAGTTGATAAACTGTATTAGTAGCTGTAGTAGTGTCTTCATTATTTCCGAGTAGGAAAAAACACTAAGTTAGACTGTACTAGGTGATGACTATAGAAATTGTTTTCTGACATTAACTTTTCCTGCTCCAGCCAGAATGAAGTCTGTGTCCTAATCCCTGCTCCATCAGGTAGAGTTATCATCTTGAGTCCTTCTAAAGTATACTTACCAATTCAGTAGAGACAAGCACTGGGGCAGGGGTGGGGATGTTTGTTTTTAAGAAGGTGCATGAAATGCCTCGGACAGGCCAAAAAAAAAAAAAAAAATCCTTCTTCCTAGTAAGTCGCCCAGGAAAATTGATTTTGCAACCAGGCTAAGAGATTTTTGTGAAGATTAAATAAAGCTCTCTTAATATGAAGGTTTTCATGACAATACCTGAATGTAGGCATAACTCGATAGGACATGAAGTCCAAAACTGCTACTGTAATACTGGTATAGAGACTTGGCCCCAACCAAAGCAAGAACAGGAGAGAGGGAGAGAGATGGACACTGGAATGCTGTAACTACTTACAGTTTTTTCTGGTATATGTGGAGTGCATCTACAGATCATTTTGAGTCCGCAATATCTCTCTGCTTAGTGATCATCACAGTACATCATGTTTATACACTGGATAATTAGAAGTTAATAACTGTAGTGGTTATTGTATTTGCTACGTCCAACAGAACTGCATATAACTAGCAGCGCAGATTTTCAGGTTTCTGAAAATTCTAATTATGGAGGATTTTTTATGTAATTTGAGATCAAGTGGAAACCTTTGTAATACCAAAACTAGTCTCAAATTTTTTTTAGGTACAGCTTTTTAAAGCAGTATTAGTCAACATTATCTACTGATGCCAAGAAAAAGCAACATTGACCTACACTGAAATTACATTTAGTTTCTGAAACATTTGCGGGGAAAACCTAGAAGTTTCTGATTCTCATGAAAATGAGGGAAACAACCTTTCCCGTTCTACCTCTAACATCTGGCAGAGAATTTAATACATTTAAAATATTGTGACTAAGCTTTCAGTACAGGTTAATAAGTTTGCCTTCTAAGAGTTTGGACTGCAATAAGCGTATGCATACTTACACTGAAGAGTTAAAATTTTGTCTTCACTGAAGAAAGAGCTCACTACATTACAGATGTAGCCACACTGTTTTTGAGAAACAAGGGAACAGCACAGTGTTCCCTTCACTCCTTGGACACTGTGTTCTTCTCCTAAGACTCAAGGACGTCTTAAGAGCATTACTTCAAAGTAAACTGGAAGAAACACAGGATAATTCCAGTTTTGCCTGTATAACAATCGTTGCAGATGATATAAAAAGCAATTCAATCAGAACTGAAAAGTTGTTCCAATCTATACAAAGCTCACTCAACCCTAAAGCCCCTGAATCACTTTGCCAGTTCCTGTGAATTTCCAGGGGAAGGCAATGTACTCTTAGGTTCTCATGAAAGAAATATTCAGACTCAAATGTCCGCCTGCCACAAGACAAAGCACAGATTATTCCTCGTCTGCTCTCAACCGGTCTAAACACATGTGCAGTTGCCTCCCATGTTTAGAAATATCCTCGAGCACTGGAAAGCTCTACAAAAAAGGTGGTATAGGAGTTGTGTGAGAACACAGAAGCTGAATGTGTTGCCTTACTAGAGGCACTATCCTACCTGTACACCTGCATTTGTTAGAAATAATTTGTTTTCCAATTGCTATGAAAACTCAGAGTTCAACTTCAGGCCTAGCAATAGGGTTGGTAATGCAAGCATCAAATTTTGATTTCTGCAACAAGAAGAAAGTAAAGGCATACCTGTATTGCTTATGCAGCAACTTCTCCTGCGTAACAGGGAAAAATGAGAAATTCTAAAGGAAACTGTCTTGAGCCTTTAAAAAAAAAACAGGGAATGACTGGAAAATAAAATACCTTTTGACAAAAATAAAAACAAGTCCAGAAACGTGTCCCTACAATATCTAACTGGAAATGTTCAACTCTATAGCTGTACTCAAGCATTACAGCCACAATAATGCCTACAACACTGTGGAATGAGGATCCAGCTGGCTGAAAGTGAGGTAATATTTTGTAATAGGTCAGAGTTCTAAAAAAGCACTTTTACATCTTACAAGTCCAAATAAAAGAAAAGGACACATTTCATACATGTTGGGCTTTCTCACCAGAATTGTACGATAATTAACTCCACACCAGGACCCCTACCACACTAAGCCTTACTCATCTTCAATTATATGCTGCAGCAAAGATTTACCAAGCAACACCTAAACTTCAGTACAATAAGAAACTTGATTCTTAAAACTTTATACACACAAAATATAAAATTACTTTTCTAGGATGGGGTAGGGGAGAGGGATTCTCCTTCATGATACTTGGACTGAAAAACTAGTTTTCAGAGACTGCCACAAATATTATTCACAGTTTCTTGCTGTCAGGCTTTTTCAGCTACATCAACGTAGTACACAACAATACTGTTAAGTCCAGTAACTACATTGGATGGACATTCTCGGGAGTAAGAGAAAACTAGTGATGAAAAATACCCGAAAGGCCTCCTCCTAACAACGTCTCGATTTTTACAGGGTTGCAGTTTGTCTATGTTACATGTTAATGTGATCTCAAAAGAGTAGCAGGAGAAAGATTTTAAACCTTCTCTCCTGTCCAAGTGATCCAAGTAACATAAGCATCCACTTACCAGAAATAACATGAGAAACAAGGCTTTTGTTACAAAGACAGCAGTGAACCACACCTTCCCACACCAAAATATGGTCAACCAGGGATTTGGGCCATGCAAACTGCTGGTCAGCAGAAAATTAAGCATGCTAATGGACAAACATTAATTCCAATCATATATTTAAAATGATCCCAAATACTACTAGTTAGCTACACTGAAAGCGCCTGTAAAAAATATGTAGTGAAAAATGAAACAAAACATTAGTGATCACTGCAGCACTTAGAGTGATACTAGTCTTACGTGATGAATCACCTCAGAGAAAATACATTAGATGGGACTTTGAAACAAAAAGTTAACATTAAAAGGTGCACCTGAATATTACAGACTAAATTTACAAAACCTACAATAAGGTAAAATATATATCTTTTGAATATTCAGCAGCTTTTTTTTAAATTTGTTTTTATTTTTGAGAGGCTCATGAAATTTTAAAAAGGGACCACTAACTAATCTCAACCATGCTTCACAAAACAATAATGGCTATTTTATATTGCAGTTACCAATGTAATGCAATTAGTGCTTAAAAAATAATCTACACTTTTTTCTTTTTTTTCCTTTTTAGACAGAGACCTTTGGAGGAAATATGGTTGTTCAAAAGCTTCTCGAAAAAGAAAGATTACCTGAATATTAAGTTATCACAGATCAAGTGTTGTGTTTAAAAGCTTTGCAGACATGAGTATTACAATCTTCAGGTCTCGGGACATTTAAACTGAGAAAGTTACACGTTTGGTTTGTTGTTGGGTTTTTTTGTTTGTTTGTTTTTCTTTTTTTTTAAATCCACTTTCTAACCAAAGCAAATAAAGAGTACTCAACTTCTCACTATCTATTTACAATTCTTAGCCTACAGTCTGAAATGACAAGACAAATTCTCTTTTAAAACTGCAGCATTAAAGGGTAGGCACACCATTCTTCTGCTGCACGATTGTCACCCACTTAAACATACACATACAAAATATTTAGGTTAGTAAAATGAGCACTCCACATACACTACAGTGACAAGTTTTATAAAACTCAACTCATGTTGCTTAAATAAAGACAACTGCAAAAGGTTAAACCTCTCTGAACAGCAAAACTGTGTTACTTTTTCTTTTTTTTTTTTTTTAAACTTGCAGCAAACTTTCTACCATAACCTCCAACAGCAGATGAAACCACACATTTAACTGTATCTTTATTGCAATCACCAGCTAAACTGGAACGTATTGCAGAGTTTATATACTGCTACCGAGCTTAAACTGCTTTAAA
The DNA here is from genome assembly GCA_013400755.1 of Pelecanoides urinatrix. NCBI lineage: Eukaryota > Metazoa > Chordata > Aves > Procellariiformes > Procellariidae > Pelecanoides > Pelecanoides urinatrix. The sequence continues at coordinate 248,382 of VZTQ01001663.1, forward strand.
TGCTAACATGACAACTAGAGAGCTACGAGGAACCAGGATTTTGAGTACTAAAATATATTAAGTAAACAAAAAAGAAAAGTATACTTGGGGCCAAATGCCCAGTCCATTTCAAGAATGAGCAGTGCATATTTAAAATGACAGCAATGGTGTGCCTAACCTTTGAAAATATGAAGTTGCTGGGGAGGGGGAGAGGCTGATAGGATCGACTGTTCCAGAAGTGATTCAGCATCCCTAGGGCAATCTAGGCCACCCTCCCATGAACTTTGAGAAACCACTTTCAATCACTGACATCACTTAATGCTCTCACACAAAAACTCCAATGCTTCTTTTGGTTGTGCACATGGGAAAAAAAAATGGTAATTCTATCTACCTTTTGCACAGATTAAGACCAAATTGTTTCTACCTGAAGAACCATCAATTCCGATTTGGTCATACTGTGGTAAGTCCAGTAAGCTCCACCTAGTTACTGACCTCTCCCGCAGAAAGTATCAAAGATAAAAGTTCTGTACAAAACTTATCCTGGATCTCCATATAATGATAATGATATCATCATATTGGAAAAACCTGGATTTGTGGTTTACGGAGTGCTTTTACGGTGTTTAAATGCTTATTCTAGCATGTGCTAAACCACTATCAAAATAGATTAAATAAAAACAGCAACAAAAAAGCAGGACTTAGATTAATTCCTGCTACTGGCAACTGTAATATTTAAAAAGGAAACACCCGTTCATTGAGTGTTCGACCCTGACAGTATTACAGATAGATATGATGCAGAGCCTGAATTAGATCAGGCTACCAGTGTTTCACTTCTTCCCTGAACATTAACAAGCTCCTTCACTAATGTGGATATTTGGGCAGACTACTGAGGTTGTAACGTTTGAGATCACTGTTTTGTGGGCTTTTTTTTTCTTTTTTTTTTTTTTCTTTTTTGCAATATCACAGTAGTTTGTTACACAAATCCCCCTTCCCCAGATTAGAGTCATTTAAACTAGTTGTTGGAACCACATAGTTTAGTAAACTCAGAATCAAGTCTGTAAAAAGCATAAAGGTCACAAAGAACCATAGTTCTGTTACAATGAGGCATACCCTAATACATCATTTATTGTACCCTGACTGCTCCTGACTGTGAGAAGCTTGTCTTCCGTGAGATAAGGCTACATCCTCAAGCAGGTGAGTCTAAATATCACCCTTCAAAAATATCAAACAAAATTACAGCGAAGGTAGTGTTACAAATATTTAACTGACATATTTTGAAGGTAGTGTATGTAAGTTTTCCCTCCCCTCCCCTCCGGGTGAGCACTAAGCAGACAGTGAATGGTAAGTATGTTTAATTTAGAAAGAAAATAGCGGGGAGCCTAATTAGACCCAATTGATTATCCATCTAATAAACAAATCTCTGAGCTCAAGAGAGATTACCATTCCTAAATAACTTGATTTAGCTTAGATCTTTCTATCAACTGGATCAAAGAAAAGGAGGGGAAAAAAGATTTCTGAAACATTTTGAAGAATGACAGTCTGATTCTCATTCAAAAAAAGCCTGGTTTTAAGAGCGTATCAGTTTAACAAAGTGGACTTACAAAGGTAGACATGAAAAATCCAACACCAGAAGTTCAGGCAGACTCTAGAGGCAAGATGTCCACTTCCACAGATCTGCATTCTTTGTGAGGTAACTCAACTCTCTATTGCAGAGAAACATGCAAAAGGCAAAAGGGGAAGAAAAAAAACAAAAAGGAGGAAAAAAAAAGAAAAAAGGGGGTAGTGGGCAGGTGAAGGAGGGAAACTGTGCCATACCAGGCTAGAAAAATTTACAATGTGACATTCAGAGCACACCTTTCACCTGTGTCCACACAAGTCTATGCTAAACTGCAAAGGAAAGAGCATTGCAGTAAACAGGAGAATCAGGTGCGCTCAGTGGCGGTTGAACTATGCAGTAGTGCTCACCCAGTTTGCAAAGTAATTGGCACTCTACAACATCCCTACTCATCTTTCAATTCATTCGCACTTTGTGCTGCTTCTCCCTGGGGATCTAATTCAATCTTTACTGAAACATCCTGCCCCTCCGACCTCATTAATTTCATTTTTTTCTTTGGAGGGTTTTTCAAAGTGCCCAGCCTCTCTTTAACTTTGTACTCCAGTGTACTGTGGGGGATCCCATAAATACTCTGAGCTTTGGAAACACTCATTTTCCCGCTCATAACCACAGAGATTGCTTCCTCCAGTATCTCGCTGTTGTACTGTCTGTATCTCCCTCTTTTCTTCCTAGGTTGCTTGGAGCCAGGATCTCCCTCTTGATCTGAGGTGGGATATGGCTGTCCAGAGGTAGACTGCTCAGCATCTGAGCCCCAGGAATCTGGTCCAGCATCCAGCAAATTTCTCCTGTTTTGTTTTGGAAGGATAGCCCTTAACTTTTTGCTAAGCGCGCTCTCCGTTTGTGAACCCATTACCAAAGAGCTATAGCTGTACTGGTCACCAGTGCGGGACTCCCATGAAAGGTCCATGCCTCGAACTTGTGGTATCTTTAAATCCACAGGAGACGAATGGCTCACGTCCTTTTTCCCATCCTGTTTATTTTGAAGTGCCATTTTTTGAAAGGCAGAGTTTTCTGTAAGAAAAGGAAGGTCACTGATGTTGCTGAGTGCACCATTTCCCCTGAATTTCATGCGGCTGAAATTGAATTCGTAGTGTGGTTTTGCCCAAGAAGCCTCCCTGGATAATATTAAGTGCTGTCCATGATTCTGTAGTCCAGATGGCCCATGGCTGGCAGCTGTAGAAAACTGGTTTCTGCTCAGCAGTTCTTCACTAATCTGGAGTGATCGAGCCAGTGGTACTTTAAGAGATGTGGAGTGGCCATAACCTTCCCTGGTTCCATCCTGCAAGCTTCTTGGAGGTACCCCATCACCACTCTGTAGTCCCTCCGGATGGTGCTGGCTGGGTCTCCCAGGTCGCCTAATTGGATGGAAGGAAACTGATGTGAGCAGGACTTGCACAGGTAGGGAGGGATGGGTGAGGGGGCCACTCCTTTATTAGAAGGCCTTGCTTGGGTAACATCACTTTTTGTGCTATTTATTTTGCTCTAAAAATTTTTTTTAATT